>JAQNCA010000027.1:7597814-7615408 GCA_029783725.1 Acanthurus tractus
TAATTAATATAGAGTTTTAAGCAATAGTAGGCTAATTTTAATAACATGATTGACCACTCTGACAACTAGAGGAACAGTTTCACATTTTGGAAAATATATTTATCCCCTTTCTTTCTTGGTGAGAGTGAGACGAGGAGATTGATGCCACATTCACGACTGTCAATTAAACATGAAGCTGCATCCATGAGATGATTAACTTAGCTTACCACAAAGACTGGAAACAGCTAGCCTAACTCTGTCTAGAGATTTGAAAAAATCCATAAATTTGCACTATTGTGAAAATCAATACATAAAATCTGGTTCATTTAATCCCTACAAAAACAGAACTGTAAGAAAAAAACGATTTGCGGGTTTATTGGAGTTTGTGTTTGTGAGACTTTTTCTTGGCTGGGCACAGTGACTTCCTGTTTCCAGTCTTCACGCTAACCCATGCTTACAGTCTCCCAGCTGTATGTTCAAATTCAATATACAGACATGAGACAGTATCAATCTAATTATTTCTCTGGGTCTTTTTTAAAATTTGTTCCAAATTGTGTTCAAATGTCACATGCCATTTACAGTGTTGAATGCATCTGCTTCTTTCAACACATCATGCAGGCTGATCTTATATGTACAATCAATACATATTAAAATGTAAAACTTTGGACTCCTGATTAAAATTGAAAATGAGGTTCTGAAGGTTTGAAAATCTTTCAGCTGCACAACATGAGTTAATAACGATGGACCCACCAGTGGATCAGGCAGGGCAGAGAGGCCGAGACTGAGGCTAAGTGGGACCGACATGCCTGGAGCTGTTTAGCAAGATCATACAGACAAGTAGTCCAATGCTGATCAAAAGACCAATATTGATCCTGTGTATCATCTAAACTCATAAAATTGAATTACTAACATTTTATATAAAGAGATAAAAACTAAGTAATAGATTCAGGCCTTTGATGCCATCATGATGAGATAGAGCTGATCTCGAAACCACCAGCAGGGAGACAAGCTGTTCATTGGTATGTAAAACAAATAAAACCCTTGGAGGACTTGATCTTTTACAAATTGTAAAAGCTCGTTCCTGAGTCCAACAAAAGATCCTTTCAAAGAAAGAAAATCAGGCATTGAGAAGCTACATATTTTTAAGATTCAAATATTCTGCCACATCTGCAGAATGAAGCCAGATGCTTGTTCACAATCAGACACTGCTACGCTTCAGCTCTCTCAAACTCCTCATTGATCATTATTGTCCATTTATCTCCTGACAGACAGCACTGGGCTTCGTGTTGGAATATCTGACAGGATTTTTGTAAGTGGATGAGTGTTCTGCTGAAGCCAAAGCATTGTGGCCACGCAAAGACAAAAGAATGTGTCTGAGCCTTCCAGCGAGGCCAATACAGCTGAGTACAGTAAAAGTAGAGAAAGGAAGTCTGTCCCTGAACTGTGCATGTGTGTGCATGTGTATCACAAATGAGCTCAAAAACTTGGACAGCTCTCACATCCCTGCAAATCTATTGTGACACAAAGATGGCAATGGATCACATTCTCCATTAGTTCTCCCTTTCTAAGAAGAATGAACAGTTTTAATTAGTGTAACCCACACCAGATCAACCCTGCAGCCAACAGGGAAATTGCAGCGGCAGCAGCAGTAACAGTGTCTCCCCTGCTTACAGAATAAGTAACAGACTTTCCTTGCAGACAGAAATTATGTTGTGCTTTCCATCGATCTTTATTTTTATTATAACACAAAAAAAATGTTCCCACCTGGCAAACCCCACACTTCGTTCTGAACGAGTCAGACTCAGCAAATAAAAGGTGTGAGTGTTTTTATACAAAGCTGAGGAGCAGGAAGGAAAACTCCGACAGGCTGCTAAGCTAATAAAAAGTTGAACATTATTTCGGCATGCCATAATCAGAGCTGGCTGTGTAAAAGGCACACTTGTCCAGGAATAGTATTCCCCCTCGCAGTGTTTTACTCTGAAACATGCACACACATACGCATGCCTACTTTACAGTGCAGACCGACTGACTGACTCCGAGGCAACATCCCCATTACATCTTTACACATCTCCCACAGCGAGAGAGGCTTTCTCTGGCAGCAGACCAAGGCCTGAGCATTAAACTCAGCAAAAAGAGCCCATAATGCAGCAGCAGGTCATGGTTTCACTAGCTGGTCAAACTAGAGCAGAAGAGAGAACAAATGACGAGTTTCATCAATGGCAGACGATAAAATTTTAGTTCAATCTAAATACTATAGGGACCTATTTGGCTTCCACTGTTAAAAATATGATAAAAGAAAAAATCTAAGTCAGTTAGGAACAGCTGCAAGCAATGAGGCAGCATGCCTTTTCTTTATTAGCTGGATACTAACTTCACTTTAGTACTTCGTATGGCTGTCAGCAGTTACTTGTGGGTGAGTTTGTTTAAGGTGAACACAGATCTGATCAGAGAGAGCAAAATCCCACCTAAAGCAAAAAAAGGTGAACTGTTACTGCCACTTAACCCCAGCCAGGAAGTCAGCAAATATCCTCAATTACCATAAATCTGCAGGAAGACTATCAGCTTTTTCTCATGGCTCCATGCTCCGTGACTCATATGGCTCAAAAAGAGAGGCTTTTCCTTTTTTTTTTTGTCCTCTGCACAACTGTGCTGAATGGAAAAACCTTGAGCACACCAGATGGTTTTTCACAGTCAGCACTGTCTGATTGCATAACAGACTGTAGGAGCTCTTGCCAGAGCATTATTACACTCGTACTATTGTGTCCCAAACGAGGACAGAGGTGTGTGTATGTGTGTCGAAGACAGAGAGAGAAAAGTTGCTTACAAAGGTATTCTTCCATAGTGTGTTAAGACATTGTCTAATTAGTATTTTGAAGGAATTCTAAGCCTGATCTGACTTTTACATTTTATTGCACTTATACACATTTTAAGCTTTTTCTGTCTTCACCAGTGAATAACTTTGACAACAGACTGCAAGAAAAAAACGTGATGATAAATTGCTAATCTAAAATAACCTCAGTCTAAGGCTTTTTATGACTTTGTTTTTCTTAGCAGATGTTGCTGCAACACTCAGGTAACTCAGTTGTGCAAAGACTCCTTCCTTTATTCTCATTTTATGCATAAAAAAACTGTCTGAAACCTAAATGTCAGTGCAGGATCTTGCTTAAAAAGCTGATTAATTTATTTCATATGTTATGGGTTTAACATTTGTGTCCAAAGATGGTCTACATGTTGAGTTTTCCTCCAGATAATAAGATTAATCTTGGGGAAAATATGAATTTGTCACATTTATGGTATAAAAAAATGGCACAGTCTTAAGTGTTGGGAGGTAACTAACAGCAAAGATGGCAGAACCGTTGTGAAAGATTTTGTGAGACTTGCTGTTCACTGTAATCAGCCATTGCTACAGACAGCAAGGAACATTCTACTAAACTTGTGTTGCTTATTATAGAAATAAAATGTCAAACAATGTGAACATCTCCTCCACTGGCTCTGTGTTGAATAGGATTAAATCAATATTTCTCAGCAGCGCAGTTAAGATTCATAGGGATATGAGCAGTTAATTTCCTAACTGAAAATCAAACCAGCATTACCTTTGTGAGCAAAACCACATATATCTCCTCCTCTCCTCTATATTCCTCTGAGCAATAAATCTCCATTGTTGACCTAATCCCATGATACTTTGCATGATTAATGGGCACACGCTCCACTTTCTCCTCTGTGATGCAGGGTCTTCGGGTCAGCCTCCCATCTCTTATCAAAAGAGAGCATAGGTATGACGACTTAACCAGCTTTTGTTGTAACAAGTTGTGTTTCCACGCAATTTATTTCCCAAAAAAGATTTAAGAAAAGGAATATGCCGGTAGCACACGGCTAACACTTGCATAAAGTTATCATTGAGATAAATAACACTTTGTTGTTGTTGTCAACACAAGGTATAATCTAGCTGGGAATTATGTGGTTAACCTTGATGAGTCATGTCATATTCTTTTGCTACATGAACATGGACTCTGGGATCGTCTATCAATCACCCATCATTACAAAGCACCATCCTGCTGCTGTGAGTAATCTCTCTTAAGAAACTAGTGAGCCTTATTAAAAATTAAAACTGTATCTGTGAGTTGTTTTAAAAAACTGTCTTCAGTGGTAGCCAAAGTGCTTTGGGTGCTACAAATGAGGTAGGATAGATGGAAGTATTGAGATTACAGACTTTCACATTGCTGCTCATCATTTTTTGAGGGTTTTGCTCATAATAAAAAAAAGATATAAGATCACCCAGGGCTGTAGCAAACAGTTAAAGCTTTGAAGCTTTGTTCTGACTGACTTTTGAATTCTAAGTCAACATTCGATTGTGAGGGCTAACATGCAAATTCCGGGGCTGTGGGTGTTGTGCAGGTTGGATGGGTGGAGTAGAGTGACAGTCATCAGTAGACAGCTGCTATTAAAAGTTGGGGGCTTCTTGAGGGATTAAAATTTGCCCTCTCTGACAGGGGTGTGACCGTAATGACATCATTTAAAATGATCTCAACAGAAGCTTGAATGTAAAAAAATTATATATGGTACAGCCTCAATGCAGGGAGCTTATTTCTTTGATGGGAGCCCGTATGATATACTGATTAAAAAGCATTGCAGCCGCCAAAACATAATGTAATAATAATGTTTAAAACTGTGTGAACTGATGCAGAAATATCATCCTCAAACTAACAAAGTCAGTAACAGAGTACGAGGTTGTTTACACACTCTGCACCGTTGGAAATCCAACAGGCTCTGGCCCACTTGAGATGCGTAATTGCTGTGAGCGGGATAACAGTTTCTGGGAAAAGGCCAAGGATGAAACACACCATGAAGGCCATGAAGAAAACGCTCTGCTGCTAACCATCACTCTTTGTCAGGATAACCCAGCTCAGCAAGTCATATGATGTAAACTAACAACCCAGAGGAGAACCAGATCACAGAAACCACATTCATAACTTGTCCTACTTTTAAGAAGAACTGTTCCCCAGAGAGTCAGTGACGTAATATGAATTTGGAGGAAACATGTAAAACTTGTGTTTCACTCAGCAAACTTAAGCTTTCGTCGGCTGCCTTCATCATTTTGAACGCCTTTGATTCCAATGAAGTAACAGCTTAGATATTCAAACTCTTGGTTTTTTGACCCACAGGGTAGCCAAAGCACAGGTGTGCTCATCACTGCTTGCATTACATGAGGCTGTTTTCCAAACAAGAGCTCAAACATTCATGTTTGGCTGAAGCTTCTAAACACTTCAACTTTTCAGATTCCCCCTCTGAAAGCCCGTTCACTGTGAGCCAGAGTTAAGAATTTACGGTTCTATTCAATAATCTTCACTTTACAGTAATTCCACTCTTTTATTCTCACATTTATTAAGGGTGTGAGAATGGTGTCTGTAAACATCAAGAGGAAACAAGAAGAGGAAAAGAGCACGCACACACTAACACACACACTTACGGTATGAACTTGCACACAAATGGGACAGAGCCAGCGATATCTGATGGATGGTTACTCCCTTGACAGTCTACTCACAAACAAACTAACTTTCAGTTTGTAAGAGAAATCATATATTCTACCTTTCGTCCATCTTGGCCAGGCGGTCCAGAGGGGCCCATGACACCAGGCTCTCCCTAAAAAAAAAAGACAAACTGGGTCAATAAACCAACATAATTTGCATGACTGCTAGTGATGAAGTCGTTCTGTGAAATTAGCTTACTCTTTGTCCTTTTGGGGCTCGACCAGGAGACAGTCCATGATCTCCTTTCTGTCCCTAGAACAAAAAAAACAGAGGATATTTTCTTTTTCATACTTTTGGAGACACTTTTCTCCCAGCAGGCACGCAATGTCTTATTCTGCACCAGTGTTTACTACATATGTCGTGCGTTGCCAAAGCATTTCACTTGACAGGGTGCAGAGGAGTTTACTGTTTGCATTTACACTATCAAAGAGCAATGAGTTCACACTGCTTATTGGGGAGTCTAGCGGTTGTATTTACACAAAGGTGCAGTCCATTTATGCCCTCCGATGACTCGGTTTACACCAAGCCAGTGAGAAGTGATGAGGAGTGATCCTGTGCATTCTTCTCCCTTTTCGGGCAGTGGAAATCCTGTCACTGCATTCTGGGTCAGCATTCAACATCCAATCACACTGGGAAAAGAAAGTCCCACTATCTATGCAGTTAAAATGTAAGAGGTCCCCAGAGAAACAGATCATTTCCTCTATTAGTGCTTATCATATAAGGAAACAAGAATATGGAGAGAAGTGTGACTGGGTAGATTGGATGGTTATCATGTAATTACTGTTATTAGCTGAGTGCAAGTGCTCTGACACATTTCATTCACAGTAATAATGTGCCACAACTGTCTGTTACTGTTTGCAAACACAAGATTCAACTTGTTCTGTACTTGCCTGCTCATTTAGACAGAGAGCAGTTGTGGTCAAGCGAGCCAGAGAGTAATAAAGGAGAATGAGCAGCGTTACCAAAATAAAAATGAAAAAAAGCATGCGTTTTATCATTTCTGCTGTTTGTTTCTGTTTGTGTGGACACAGACCTGCTGCTCATGACACAGACAGAACAGAGAACAAAGACAAGACAAAAATGTAACCTGTTTGCTACGTTTTTTAGAGCCTCAACCTTATGCTGTAATTCACTGGGAGCCAAACACCACTTCTTAAAGGCTAATGCC
Source organism: Acanthurus tractus (assembly GCA_029783725.1). Lineage (NCBI taxonomy): Eukaryota > Metazoa > Chordata > Actinopteri > Acanthuriformes > Acanthuridae > Acanthurus > Acanthurus tractus. Next base: position 7,604,490 of record JAQNCA010000027.1, read on the forward strand.
AAGAAATGTCCTGAATACAGCAGAATAAGAAGAACGTATATGCAAACAGCAGGTTCTCTGCACATACAGACACTATCACACATTTTAGGGGGTCGTAAGTGATGATCGGGAGTCCCTTTTGTATGAGTCTATACTTTTTTCAGGGAATTTCTGCATATTTTGCCTTCAACAAGTTGAACTTTGGGCATTGAGGGAAGAATCTTATCATGTATTGTGACTCACATTGGTGTAATCCCGAAGCTGACACTGTTTTTAAGGAGTAGGGGGAGGCTATCTGTTCCAGAGTGCAAGTGCAAAAGGCTAAAGTTAAGTCAGAGGTGAATAGACATGCACTGCTTCAAAGATGTATGTAGTATTTGACTGGTTTACTGTTGAAAGTATGACAGGAGTTATCTTCACTAGATCGGCCCATTTAAACCTGCGTGTTCCTGTCAGCTTCAGCTTGGCAGTGAAAAGAATTGTGGGAATTTCTCTCTCAGACTGAATTCTCAGGAAAGCCAAGAGTGCCACTTCAGCCAAGAGCTACATACAAATATGAACATTGTGTCTTTTCACTGTCTCAAAGATTTTCACTTTAACTACATCGTCTGAAGAGTTGAGCTCAAAGAAAAGATAAATGAGATTGTTTCTTCAGAAAAGCTCAAGACACTAAAGAGATTGTGTACCTTCCTCTGGTTATAGATGTATTTTTGTCTTCTTTATTTTATTTTAAAACTAATGGAACACTACTTACATCAGTTGGTGAACAGATAATCATCTTTTCCCAATTTATCATCATTACATCAGGATAAAGAGACACATTCAAAGCAAAATCCAGCTTACACACAGCATGTTTTCGTCCAGCTTGTTCATTTTTCTTAAAGCAGAGGTTTATGCCAGACCAGGCTGACTGCTGTTTGAGGTTTGCGAGCAAATGGGTCAAACTGAGCTGGGCCAGGTTTGGTTAGGCTCCAGTTACACATATGTACAACATAAGAGTTATGGTTTTTCCCTGGCTGAAGTAGGCCAAGGCATGGAATCAATTATGTTTTTTAATGTTAAAGGACAGTGTGGAAAATGCTGAAATTCAATGCATTCGAAAGGATTATGCACAGACTTGAAATATGAGCAATTTTCCGTTTTGTTCCAGCAAAGTCAACCATACAGACTCCTCTGTGATATCAGACTGACATATTATGAGGCTCAGCAACCCTCTCAGTTGATAATTCAAATCAGCTGGAACACAGGCTGATGTCAAGTTTTTGCAAATGAGAGAGTCAAAAAGACTTAAAACTGCTGTTCTCCCCTAAAGGGAAACAAATGGCTTTTTAAGAGGCTCAGTGAGTTTTTACTGTGAAGCCGAGAGGATCTGACCTCAGATGCTTAAACTAAGAAAAATCACAAACAAACACACAGTGAGGAGAACTAAAACAAAAAAAACAAACAAAAAAACTCTTAAGATCTGCATTGTTGTTACAATGGTCTCATTGCGTCAGTAAGACACTGATCATAAAAGGGTTCGTTTCATATAAAGCTCTGCCCCATATTTTAATACATTTATTTACTTTATTATTCTGTACTGGTTGGGACCACAGCTCTCCAAGACGCTGTCCCATAACTAAAGGCCTACTTTGACAACTACTGAAGCAGGCTGATTTTTTTGCTGAGCGTACAATTTCTGATTCTAATCGGCTGCAAGATGTCAGTCATTTACTGCTAGTTCCTGTCCATTCACCATTCCAAATTACTGTCCTGCCTAGGCCTGTATCTGTATCCAGTCCCCCTTGGTATAACAAATAAATGTAATGAATAAAGGATATCTCATATACAGCACTGCGGTCCATTAGTGCTTCATCCTCTGAACACCACAGGATGGCGACTGTGACATAAGTGGTGGGAAGTGCATTGTCCCTCTGAACTTACTGATGCTTTGTATCTTATAAGTGATCATTTCACATCTCATTCCCTAATTCACTTATTGTGTCAGTATCAGCCAACAGTACAAAAGACCTGTAATTTGTTAGTGACATCTTAATATTGTTTTTTTTTTGGACAGTAACATGACTGAGTGGCTCGCTAGTCTTACTGCTAAACATACTTTCAAAATAGATTTATAGCTTTTTAACTGTATGCAATGTTATTGACCTGCTGGCATAACATTAGCTTTCTGGCTTATACATAAGCTGGTTTAATGAGCTTAGCAGACCAGAGATATCTTCTGTTGCTAAATCGTATCTAAGGTTTGTCCTATTTACTGAGGAAGTGATATTTGTTTCCATTGCATTAGAACTGTAATGGATGGCACAGATTGTTCAAGGTATTAGTCTAAACCTTGGGTGATCCAGGAAAACCAAATCATGACTTGCAAAAATCCTCAGATTTTGATTGCAAAACGCATGAAAAAATAGATTAATGGCCTTAATTAATTTTATTTGGCAAGTGACCATGGAATAAGCAGGGTAATGCCCTTTGAGTCCAATAATTCTGTAATCAGGAATTAATAGACTGCACATTAAATGTTTTTTGCCTCCACTTCTGCTATTTACTCCTGACAATGGACACTTGGCTGACAGACTTGCTTCCATGCTGTTTTCTTAATTTAAACAAACTACCATGAAATCAGAAAGGGTTTCTGTTATTCTGTATTTTTCTTACTCAGCAAATCCCATGAAAAGACTAGTAGATCTCTGCTGTAATAAATCTCTTAGCGTTTTTTTTTCCCCTACACAGACTTGGGTTCTCAGCCTCATAGTTGCCCAATAGTTCCTACTGAAGACATAAATCCTAACAGACAGGCCGCAAACAAAGCTGCTGAAGTAATTTTCTACAAAAAACAGCTGGTTACTGCAGATAGTAGAAGATGAAACTCAAACAGGAAAGAAATGTCTGTTTGTTGTGGACTATATTCAGCAGTGGACTGATGCACATTTGGTGTGTTGCTGAGTGTTTGCAGGGCATTTTATGTGGGAATGGTTGTGTGTGTGTTCATTACAAGACAAAATATGTCACCCAGTAAAGCAGTGTGATTTTCTTGAGAGTTTTTTTATATATCATTTTTGAAATTTTGATGGAATTTGGTGACAAACATTTAGACAGGAAATGTAATTGTCATTATGTGTATGGCTTTGTGTGTCAAGCAACAGGCATCAGCTGGCCCCAGTGCAGATTTTATTTTGTAGATGGGTTGTGGAGTAATGCATTGTGCCTTTAACATTTTGGCTGACAAAATTAGAAAACTACAGTCTGAATCTTCTTATTTTTATACGTATTCAAAGCATTTGACAAAATTGGTTGACTTGTGTTTGGCCTACCTTCAGTCCAGGAGGTCCAGGGGGACCAGGCTTTCCATGTGAGCCAGGAGGACCCTGAAAACACAGACACACACAATTAAGGGAAGACACTGAGTAAAGGTGATCCTCAGGGTCACTTAACAGGCCTCCTGTTCAGTTTCCCCGATTTCAAAAGGTAAAGGGGAGTGGGTTACTTATATGTTATGTATTCACAGATGTATTCACACATTGTTCCCTCAACACTGCCTGTGTGTGTTATGGGACAGGTCAGCAGTTCCTGGAGGTCCCTGTTTATGTATAGGTGATCTGTGAGACCTACTGTGTCTCCTGCCTGTCTGTCCAAGTTATGACATATGGATGTGATTTTCCTCATCCCTACACTTTTCCACTGGTTTCTGGGGTCCCACAAAGTGAAGGCCACTCATCCATCACACCATCTGTGCCAAACGCTTTATCAAAACTGACTATCTCCTGCTGGTCAGGCCGTACAGGAAGACATACAGAAGCAGAAAATGAAAAGATAAAATCTATTTTTTCCGGTTGAAGGGAGTATAAATTCAAACAAGCTGCAAAGAGGGATTGTTTGGAAAATAAAGCCACAACTTCCTTAGGCATCCAAGTGAGGAGTCTTCAGTTCAACTGTGCACTGGTGTGGAGCGAGGTCAAAAAGCTGAGCATGGAAAATCATCCTTAGCAAAACTGAAAGCACTGAAACATGTTCAGTTGGCCTGAACAGGAAGCTACCGAATCTTCAGCCCATTCCTTGAGTTGTTCAGACTTTCTTTTGGTTTTTCTGAGACCTTTTCCCCTGAAGGTGAAAGTGAGGGATGGGATTACTCTACGTCAAACACAGTGAGGAGGCCAAAAGGTGTAAGTGTACGGCTGGGTGATCCAGCTCGTCTCTGTTATTTATCAGGGCTCTATTATCAGACTGTGGAAAGGAGTCTAACAGCTTAGGCAGGCTCCCCTCCCCTCAAACTGGCCAGAGCTCTCCCCTCCCAAGCGCTTGCTGCTGGGCATATGGAGACACTTAACAGAAGCTCATCTACAGATTTCCTCCTCCTCCTCTATCCAGAGCATTCCCCCTTTCTCGCTCGCTAGATATTAAAACATATGGAAGTCATTACCTCCAGATAGGAAGAAAAGGCAGGAGGAGTCTTAAAGAAAAAGGGAGGTCGAAGCAGAATGTTACAAATTGCATTCTCGCAGTACACAAGGTGAGAAGGCCTGGCAAGGTGGGCGAGTACTGTCTCAATGGAGACCAGCTTAATGGGGAGAGTGAGTCCCTTTGTCCATCTATCGTTGTGTGGGTGAGAAGAGAAATAAAGCACCTCCTGCTGAATTACTGAAAACAGTTTCTGACACAGAACCAATTAGAAAGCACCGGCACATAAAGAAAAACCTATGCATAAGGCTGAGTAAAAATCAAGGTCAGCACATACTCAAACACATATACACACACCTGAGCCCTACAGATGAAGAACACCTGTGCGCCAGAGCTGTGACCATGTTTACAATGTGGGCTAACGACTTTTACAGGGGTGACACGTGGACTGCTACTGTTTTTATTGGCCATTAACCCTGAACAGACCTGATAACACCCTTACTGGACTGCACCGAGAGAAAAAACTCTGCCTTTAGCCTGATGATTACGCAATATAATGTAAACCAGGATGATTGATAGGTTTGTGGCCACAGTCAGAGGGAAGATGATTTATTCAGCTTTCGTGACATGCATGTGCAGTTCAACTCTTCAAAAGACTACGCAGAGAGTTTGAAGTTAAAAACTTGTGTAAAGTTCTATTTTGGATCATTTGAAATGATAAGTCTGAGAAAATTAACATTTTTCTTTGTGCCGTCAGTCTATACCTCTGTTCCAGGGGCTTATTCAAGGAGCCAGAAGATGCTGTCAATTTTCTCAGTCAGTGCTGACTTGCAAAATTAAATTACCCAGGACAGAAATATCACAAAAGTTATTGACCTCAAACTTTTTGTAAAATCACTCAAAGAGTTGACCTGCACGTACATGACAGGAGAGCTGTAAAAAGCATTTTAATTCTAACTCAGGCCATGAACTTGTAAATCACGCTCTGTGTTACTGGATCCTAAATTTTATTTATTTATTTTTTTAAGAACTTTGGTGCTAATTAAATGCATATTGCTTTCATAAGATCACTGATCTAGAAGAGACACAGTACAGCCAGTAGTTTAATGGTGTTTAAACTAACCATTGTTTTCTTGACCATTAAACTGTCAATGTTTTTTTTCTGTTTAATCAATTGACAGTGGAAGTCTATAAAGTGTCAAGTAAGTAGTGCAAAAACAATGGTGCAGAATATATAAGTTTTTAGATGCAAAAAATTGTTGTATGACTTCATTAATCAGTTTCTTGAGATCAGTTACTTGAGTAACAGTTCCAGTTAAAAAATGTTGTTTAAATCACATTTATGTGTCTGTAGTTTGTTTTAAATTAATTCATTTAAAACAAACTACTGTTGTATCACCTTGCTGTGCAAGAGCTGAGGTGCAGTAGGTCAAACTACCACATACTGAGAGAATCACATGTAAATACTTTTTATCAACTGGGATTAAATTAATTCAGTGTTTTTTACATTATATTACAAGAGGAGTGATTTAGGGTTAAGGTCGACAAGTCGACAGGTCGACAGGTCTCGGGATTTACATATTGTCTCGCTTTTATGAACAATTCAACAAACTGATCAAACCAACCACTGGCATCTTAGATTATACCCTTGCTTCTTCACTGCAACTCTATTAATATGTTCTGTATTAGCTTAAGTAAAAGCAATAGATAAAAACTTTTCATGTAACTAATGATGATAGAAAAAAAAACTTAATCAAGCTGCTAAGAGAATGCCTATTTAATGCTCTTGTAACTAAATTCAGAATAGCATAAACTTTAAAAAAAATCTGTTTAGTTCAGTCCAACCCCTGGCAGAAATACAACCTCTATTCCTTGGGTCTACAGACTTATTTTAAGTAATAATAGTTTCAACAATTTTTAAAGAAAATATGCATTTTTTTTTAGTGTCAGAGAAACCCAGTGTCACATACTGACTGCACAGTGGCAGGTCACTTTCTCTGCACAAAGCCCTCTTTGATCCGCTCTCAAGCCTCCCCGTCAGGGTCTGGTGAACTCCGGCACTCTCAGGCTCGTGGCTGTGTCGAGGAACGTGGACGCTCTCACATGTAAGAGATGCTGCTCAGTGGGAGCAGCAGTGAGACTGTCTGCGCAGTCAGACATGACACCTCACTGTGAGGAAGGTAAGAGCCTGATGGTGCACTGTCATGCCAACCGCTGTGATGAGTAAGAATAACCAAACTTGCCCTACACAGGTCACACTGAACACACATTTTGTGCAATAGTATCTCTTATATATTTCACGCATTTCTGGGTGTGATTTTCTGTTTCTGACTGAAAAAGTGCAAATGAGAGGAGCTAAGGGCCACAAGGATGACTTTTCCAACACATTTTTTGTTGTTATTAGATGTCTTTTCAGTAAATTACAGTAAAATCTCTTTGAATTAAACATGATTCACCTTTTTTGTACTCAGCATATACACACACACACATTACAAAATAATGATTTGGTACCTCTTAGAGTAAGAATGGCTATTAACCACTGTGATAAGTATAATATTAACCAACTAGCTGTAGGATTGATCAAGGATTTATAGTCACATTTAGCTTAATTTACACAAAATCTCTCTTGAACAAACCTTGATTTCTCCTTGATTTTCTTAAAGTTTTGACCCATATATTCATTTAACAATAGGCACAAAATGTACTGGACAGTTAGGACTGTAGTTTAAATGATATATCAGTGTGCTAGGGTCTCTGCAGGTCATGTGTGTAGCAGTGAAATATTTCTTTCTATTCATGTGAACAATCCAGGAACATTCTACCGGTTCAAGAAAACAATCAGTAAAAGAAACCTGAAGTGCACCCGCTGGCTTTGGGTTTTTCTTTTTTTTTCTTTTTTTCAGTGTAAGTTGGTGTGGCCTGCTGTTGGGTCTCAAGAGCTTGATGAATGAACTCTATAGAGGTTGGTGCACTACTGGATAGAGCTGCTGAGCCCCAGACAGGGTCTTAAATGCCTTTAATAAGTTGGGGACAAAGCCCTCTTTCTTCCTTGTTTAAAGAGATTGGGTTCCCACACAGTCCACCCCTCTGAGGCCTGACCACAGGGCACAGTCTCTCGGGCTGCAGCAGGTAGATCATAAGTACACCCCGCAGTAGCACATACACTCTTCAGGAGTACCTCAGCAGGCTCTCTGCAAAAGAGCAACCAAAACGGATCTCTCTTCCCTTCTTCACTGACTTAAATCCTAGCATATTTATTTCAGCTTAGCACTCGCTGCAATGCCAAGTTCAACTTCTGCTTCATTCATTTTCAAATGAGGGAGAGAGAAGAACAGCAACTACACACGGAACTATCAGTGAAAGGTCTCAGCAATAAATCAAAATAACAAACTGTCCTTTGGGAGAAATCGTCTCCAGTGTTTTCTCTCCTCTTATATTTCTTATGAAAACATGAGCCTAAGTAACATCTATACTTATTTCATGCGGTTCCACCAGGAGCTCACGAGCCGACAGTCAAAAATGGAGTCACAGGAATCGGTTCAATAATTAACATTTATAAAAACTCAGATGTTTACGTAGAATATATGTACAAATATATATGAGCATAAATATATACACACTGCATGCACACACAGATACGTACACACAGATTACCTTATTTCTTCGTAGGTTTTTATGTTCATCTGCTACCTGCCGCATGTGTTTGATTAATTTTACATTGGCAACCCATGGATTTGTAGCTTATTATAGTTGTTTGTTCTCCAGCTTTACAAATGGACCTTGGCAGCAGAGAAGCACAGCTTGATCAAACCCAGAGCCAAAGCAAACTAACGTCTGGCTGAATAATGCTCTGTAATCCAAATATGTCACCGAGTGCTTGATCAAAATGCTCAAAGGTCTTCTATAGCGCCACACTGCTAGCGGTGTGCTCTCACTGTAATGCAGATCAGACATGATTTAGCCTACATTAAGAGGTAATAGATATGGAAGATTTTGGAGGTGGACTGATGGTGTTAACGAAGTAAGAGGAACCATGGAAAGAAAAATAGGAAACTTGCAACTAGTCTACAGATACTCACCCTTGGGCCTCTCTTCCCTGGCTTTCCTGGCAACCCTGGAAGTCCTTGAAGGCCCTAAGAAAAAAAACATAAAAGATTTCAGGGACAAAGCTAAGCAAGTCTGTATAAACAAAGCAGGAAATAGGAGTTGTAGCCCTTAATGGTGTCATTTAAACAGTGTCTTTAACAATCTTGAAAAAAAAGATCTTTTAAAGAGTGCAGAGTAAAAATCATGTTAAAGTCACTCAAGCGGGACATTCAATCATACTTTTCTTTTATTACCATTCAGGGAAGTAAGCTGATATTTGCAGTGCACTCAGCCAGCAGAGGATGTCTTGTTAGAGGCTAAAGCATCTCTGTCCCTCTGTAGCCAATATGATTTCAGCCCCAAACCACTACAGTGCATTGACTGTAAGTCTGACTCATTGTACTGGCAGGGAGGTCGGCACTGGTTCCAGCTGCAGCCAATCACATCAACTATGGGCATCAGCTAGCTTTAAAACAATTTCATACATGGATTAGCAAAGCTCTGAAAGGTCAAATCTAATGAGGGGTCAATCTGAGGAACCTGACTTTGCTTAAGATGTTAGGATTTGTTACTTATTTCCCATGGCTCCACAAGTTCAAAGGGAGAGGAAAAGAAAAGGGCCTAAACACAGCCCGGAGCAGTCCAGTTGAATTTGGACTACTGTAATAATGTCAGATGTATAGAGCGTTGACTCAGACAGGACCAACAGCTTTAATTATGTTCTCTTAGCCAAAGGGCTTTTGGCAACCTTTGGATTCTTAGACTACAACCATCAGGCAGCTACACCTGATAAGCACTATAAGATGCAGTTGCTGCTGAGGTTCACATCTCATGAGCTCACATCTGTAAAGAATTTTATAAATAGTAACTATTCATGCTTTAATACTCTGTGTGGGAGTCAAACAGACTGTTTTTGTCACAAATAGCTATTCAATTTTGGTAGAGTAAAAGCAATCACACAATTATGTTCAAGTGTGACTCGTATCTTTGAAAACTCAGATGCTTTTTGTTTGTTTTACTTGGTGAGCAATAAATGAGAATAAAGATCAAATTATTTGAACTCTGATCGTAGCAGCTAGGTGAAAAAAATCCCAGTTGTGGCACTTCTGCAGCTCAGAACATCCTGCTCTCTGAAGCAAAATCACTTCCAGAGAGCACAAAGGGACGCACCAGTCCAACTTTTCCACTAACAATGCCAACTGCAACACCTCACCTCAGGATATATGCCAAAACAGATACCAAACAAATAAAGTGCTCTCTTTCAGCCCAATTAGGAGAATGCATACCTCCCAGTTTGAGCCTGGGATTCCTGTGGCACTAATTAATAGAGTCAGCTGCTAGCCATAAATTAATAAATGTGACTGAAACAATAAATTTTAGGATGGCATTAAAAGAAACTGTATTTAATTGAGAACTGGACACATCTGCTTGATACCAGATGTGGTTAAGTAGGTCAGTATCAGATAAGATGACGATGTGGAATACGGGATCAGTGCATCCCTCTGCAATGTGTTGATAGCAACAGAACCTCAAAAGGTGTTTTAAGGAAACCCCATTATGAACTCACAAACTAAGTCTGAGGCATCCAAGAACCTTGCAGTTCATAAATAATTTCTTAAGAGATGTTCATCATGAGTAATTCATAATTAATCAGCATCAGAACTGCAAATAGTCCCTAGTTGGGGATTTAACACTTTATTTCATTATCTAGTAATAAGTTTTGACCCTCTCTTCTTCACAGATTAGGCTTGTTGAAGGATTCATCAGCACTTATTTCAGGTAATCTATAACAGCTGATGCGTTGCAGTAGACTGTGCTGTATTTACATTCAAAGACATTCCTGCTCTTGTGAACAGCTGAAACCTTTGCCTTGTTTAACAGTCCATGGCCCACAAATGTCAAACCTCATCCCAGTGAGGGAGGATCAAAAACTCAGCACTGTGTTTAGTTATCAATAAAATGATTCACAAGACAACATTGTAAAAAAAAGGCCTGAGAGTAATTTTCAGGTCTATACATGATTCAGCAATCTGTTTAGACGTTTTGCTAAAACATTAAAAAGCAATCCAGCAGTCCTCTGGATCTGTTACTTCTCTCTAATAAAAATGGTCTGAGTGGCTTCAGGGGCACACAGAGCTGCGGTTTCCCTCATTGCCCAAGCAGGAAAGCTTTACTTAAAACATTTTTTTTGGTCAAACATGACCTAATACTAGACAGAGTCCTTTTAACAATGGAAAATGAGGGTAACCATGGTGTGTTCCACAGGGGGACAGTGTCTGACAGGACCACATGGATACAGACCAGTCGATGAATGATGGGATGAAATAGTTCAACAAAGTTCATCTCTAACATTTAGTTCTGTATTTACAAAGGTCAGTCTTACTCTGCAGTCTTGAAGAGATCTAGTAAAATGTTTGTTAACATTTCTCTTTGTTATCTATTATCTTTTCATTTCTAGC
>JAQNCA010000027.1:7615508-7625639 GCA_029783725.1 Acanthurus tractus
GCTGGAACTTGCTATTTGATGCTGTGATATTGATATGTTTTCACTGGTTTTAACTGTAGTGAGTCCTTGGGATACACAGGTGGTCATCTAAGTGGGTCCCAGGGAAATTAAATTGTATCTCCAATGAAATATGTCTTTTTTGGCTGAATCGAATGATGATGAATCGAAGAAGACGTTGAATCACTCGGTGGTCCTTTCGTAGAGTGAGATTCTTTACATCAAGCACTCTTTTGTCAGTCAGTTTGCACTACAATTAAAAAAAAAACAGGCGGATGCTGCAAAGAGCCTCAAATTAAATTTACATATACGGAGCCACTAATATATTTTTCATATAAGCTTGCTCAACGTGCTAAAACCTGAGGTAGTATGGCCAGTAACAAGTTTCAGCTCTAGTTTTTTAGTTGTGTATTTGTAACCAGAGCAATGCAGGAAGAGCAGCATGGCAGCTTCACAACTTACAAAACAAAATCCTATTTTTACCTAGGGGACCAAAATGGCCAGAGCCAGCCCAGCTGACAGCTCTGTTGACAGCCTGGCAGGACAGGCACTCTGTGGTGAGCCTGGATTCTGACTTACAGCAGGATAAAAGTTTTACCATCTCTGACAGTGTGGACAGGCGTTAAATCCTGATGGTAAAACATGAGACTTATGCTGGCTTAAATGTGGTTCTGAACAAAAAAACAGGAACTTAAAACATAAGACTCGAATGACAAAATCCTTAGTCATAATATACAAAGACCTCAGAATTTAAATAGACATAACTGTGTGTCGAAAAAGAGTTTCCTGCTGCCCTCCACATTTCCATGCATCAGAAATGTGGGACAGGTACTTAGCAACACCACTGACTGAAATAGTCCGCTAAATTTTAACTTTCATAATTTCCAATTTAGACTAAGTCTTGTTATAGTAACAACTAAATATTTTACAAGAAAATACATTTGAGTCAGCTTTTCTTTATAAAAACTGTACAGTCTGTCTTTAAAAGACAACAAAGGACAACTCTCTACCTAAAATTCCTGAACACTATGTCACACTCTACCTATAGTTTCTGAGGTGCTTAGTTTAAGAAAAATACTACAGCTTTCAATAACCAAAATAACTACTCTTTACTCTGTATAGCCTTTTATACTTTGACTCTATCCATTTTTAACTTCAATCCCATGTTACTTCACACTGCCCTTTCAGAGGAATCTAACGCCTCACTGCCAGCCCCTTCCCTCAGGCCAGCTATGAATCCAGCTATTTCTACCACTGCTGCTAAAAAGGAAATTACACATCAATCAGTAACAGTAAGGCACCACGTGCAAGTCGAAAAAAAATACTCAGGACCAGTAATGGGGCAATTCTGAATCATCAACTCAGCAACACACTATTGTCAAATAAGCAATCATTTTAAAGATATAGTAATTATTATCTGCCAGATTGACAAAGTCACACAACCAAGAGACACGTCAGCACCGGTTACAAATATCAAGGAAATGCAAAACAACTCTAACATCACAATCTTTAACACTTGTTGTGATCCAAGGATGTTTTAGGAAAAAGACCTGAAGCACGGAAATGGTGCAGCCAAGACTCAAAATATACATCTACTACAATTCAAATGTCCTGATTCATAAACCATTCATTCATAAAATCAACAAAAAATCTTTTGACTGTAAGCAAGTAAACAAATACTTCCGCAGTGCAAGCGTAAAGACACACTTATTGTGGCTCAAACGTGGAGGTACTCATGCATGAGTTTCCGGATCAGGTGTCTGCTGTGTTTATTAAGAGCTCAAACACTCACCGGCGGTCCTGGTTCTCCCTTTAGTCCAGGTGGTCCAGCCAGCAGTGAGAACTGGGTCGGTTCCAGGTCAAATGTTTGGAAGCCATCTGTTGCAGCTGGAGTCACTAGAATAAGAGAAGTGGGTGTAACATCTTGCAAACTGGTCACTTTTGGCTCAGGTTTCTTTGGAGCTTCTGTGGTAAACTGCTGTTTATGGGGAAGGTAGGCGTTTGAAGGGGATCCCTGTGTGAGAGCAGCTGTGGTCTGGAGGCTTTGCTTCGTCTCTGATGGTCTGGTGGAAGCAGGTAAATCCATACTTTCAAAAGGTTTCTGAGAATTAGCATCTCCTTGCTTTGTGCTCTGTCTGGCACTGTTGTGTGAAGTCGGTTTGGGGTTTGGTGGTGTAACACTGATCCTAAGAGATGTAGTAACAGTTTGGGTCGGAAATTTAAATGGACTTTCCAACCCTGGAAGAACAGTTGGAGAAACAGACACAGCAGCAGGTTCTGTCGTGCTCATAGTCTGATGCACAGATGTTTCGTTCGGTATCAGCAAGCGGTCAGTTGGAACAAGAACTGTAGTCCTGGTGCTTTCCTCTGTGAAGGCCAAAGCAGGTGTCTGGGCCTTTGTGGATATCTCCATTAATGACAGTGAAGTTTTATGAGTGACAGTAATGTTTGGGTCAGTGGAAAATAGAGGTAGCAGGGCTGGAAACACGGGCCGATACGTGTCGGCTTCTCTGCAATGTTTCTTAATGTAATCACAATAGTTTTGAGCTGCCTTAGCAGAGGGATAAATGTCAAACTGACATATGGCACCTTCAAATGGCACCGAGTTGTGGTTCATTTTGCCCAGCAGGAAAGAGCCCTCTTCATCCAGAGCCTCCTCTTTTCTAGAATGCAAATCTGCATGTACACTCCTTCTTCCACAAGAAGAGTGGAAGAACACCCGCTGGCCTTGGATATCCAAGGCCAAATTGTGCCACTGGCCATCATGGACATTGTAGTCAAAACTCACAGAGCTCCGCTGCCCCACATGTACCAGGACTCTACCCGGTACAAACTGTACTCCAAGCTGCACTTTTCTTTTCTTGGACAGAACTGAGAAAAGAAAAGCACTGTTGATGCGATGAACCGACAGGCTGAAGATCAGGGAAAGGTTGGTGGAGCTGTAGGTAGCTGGTAGAACAGTGCGCAGAGGCACTTGAATACGTGCCCTCGGTGTGAGGATGACTCCAGACTTGAAGGGGATGACGCCATTAGGGATGGACCGAGCTCCTGAAAATGACGGCCCAGCTGCCCTTCGCCCAGAGAGTCCAAGCTGCTGCAGAACATCCACATCTTCAGAAAAACAAGACAGAGAGAAGTCAGTGAGTCATAATTTTACAGACCTTAAGAATCTAGGGACACTGAACATAATCAAAGTTTTTACAGTATCATGGTATCATGATTCAGAAACTGATGTAATTCAACACAGCACTTATCCTGTGCATGCACAAAAACAAAAGTGCAGTAATATAAGAGATAATTATGTTGTGATGCAAAGTTGGAAGTTCACAGGTTTAATGTGCAATGAATGGAAATCTTAATAGGCTGCATTGAATTTCCAATAGGGCCACAAATCAACATCCAGTTTTGGGGATTGCCACAAATTATGTAATGGTTACATCAGTCTTAATTAGAACGATCTCAGGAAACGGAGGCTCAACGAGTCCCTGGAGACAGCAGTGGTGGGGTTCTAAGAGGTACAGTATGTTACTGCAGAGACAGTAAAGCCATCTCACTTTATCTGATAAAATCTGTTGGCTGAGGGTGACCGCTCGGAAAGAGGCCCAAGCTCATGAAAACATACTGCCTCCTCTATGTAGGTCTTTTTTGCTATTTGCATCTGATAAGAGAAGAGAAAGGATTTTTTGTATACATTACAACAAATTAGATTCACATCTTGGTGTGAGAACGTATCTAAGTCTACATTTTGCTGTAGCAAGATACAGCCTTTATTTCAGTTAAATATTCTTGGCAATAAATACACATATTTGAGTAAGAACTGTTCTCAGTGGTTTTAACTTGAGACACTTACAGCTTCTCGTTGCCTATTGGTAATATTATATTAAGCACTGAAAAATGATAAAATAACATTGTTTTAAAAAAAGATCATGTGTCAATCTTTAAGTTTTCCCTCATATCTAAAGTATTTTGTAATCTTTAAGCCCAACTAAAGGGTCTCGCAGCACAGAGGTTATACTAAATCTAGGATAATATGTACTCAAGTATTACATTAAGCACTCAGACAGCTAGTTCTATTTTTTGGTTCAAATATGAAAACAGACTGAAAATGTTCCCATTACCGTACTATTGTCTATTGTTAGTCATTGGTGTAAGTGTTCAGTTATGTCAAACAAAAGCTTTTTGTTTGGCTGAGCAAGGTTGGAAAATAGAGAAACATTGATCATCCCTGACCAATCAGTATATCCTGAATAGAGTTCATTAATCCTCTCAGCATGTGCAACGTGAAAACCAAAAGCTTTTACATAGATCTCAAATATCCATCCTTTTCTGGACTAATACCAAGCAAATGTGGGCAAGATTAATATAAAGTGCTAAATGATGAACTGCAGCTCAGCAGATGGGAAACAAGTATAGACACTACACATGTTAGGAGGGAAACCCTGCTCAGTGTGCGCGGGCAACGGGAGGTCAGCTCTATCGAAAAACCCACAGATGGATTGAAAAACATCAAACAGAAACTGAAAAAAGGAACTACTGTTTTCAGTTGAATTTTCCATATAGCACTCATTATAATTGTTAATATGGTATGAGGAAAGCAAAATTGTACTTTCATTTTGTGATTTGTGATCTACTTTTAGGGCTTTTCCATGCATATCTACATCTAAGCTGAGCAGTCTGGCTGCCTGAGGCTTTTTGTGAACTCCTGATGAGTTGGGGGGAAAAAAAACTGAGTATCACACATCCTCAAGACAAAAATACAACTTTTCTCAAAAAGCAGGCAAGTGCACAGACTAACGCATTTCCACTGTTAGTACACTGTCAGTGTAACATTCCCTGCAGCTGCTCTAAAGTAAAAACTGTATAGTAGAACAAGGAATAGAAACAAACACTGTATTTGTTCATCAAGGTAAAGTCCTGGCACTGGCAACACAGCACACCATCAGTACAACCTGTGCTCACAGCAAGAAGAGGACAGTCTCTGAAGAACTTTGCACCTTCAAGATGTTTTTAGGATAGTTTTTCTCATGAGACTGGGGGTGTATTGTTAACCTCAGATTCAGCACATTAGTTCATCTACTAGCCAGCAGATATTTCTTAAGAAACTGGGCTTGGATTGCTGGCCTCTGGCTCAGCAAATTATCTCATTGACTCACCAAAAGGAACTACAGCAACAGTTTTCTCAGTTAAAAGTTTTTCAGTTAAAATGATTTTTGTTGTGAGAGGTCTGAAAAGGGGATGGGACATCACTATTCCTTACATCAGTGAATGTGCTTCCAAGGTGCATGTTTTTCAGCAATGACTCATCATTATTCGTACTGTGTGATTTCTGCCTAGAGGATGCTACAAGACAGATCCCTACAAGCTCCGGATGGAGCTGGGGGGTCAGCCAGTAAATGCAGGGTTGTGGGTTTGATTCTCAGCACTGACAGGTGAGCCACCATCTGGAAGGAGGCTGGTATTACATCAACAGTGACATACAGAGTCCCCAGATCTATTGCAAGGATGCTGCTCTGTGGCTGACCTTGATCACACCCTGGCTCTGATGAGGGAAATGTGTAGGCAGTTTAAGCATACAAGGCCATGGTGACTGTATGCAGAAGTAATGGCTCATGTGATAGAAGGGGAACTCTGATGACTGCAGAGGAAAGGGTTCAGGACACTAATCCTGGATTTGGCCTTTAATACACTGGAGTATGGCCAGCATAGCTTAAACAAAAGAATACAATGGCTTGTGATTGCATGACTTTTACTGCAAGTGATCTTCTCATGAAAAGAGTAGACAGTGGAGTTTTTGTTGAACAAATGATGCAAGAAAAGTGTGTTCTGCTTTATTAAGGGACCAATTTTCGGTCTGAAGGGAATCTGACAGTTTGCAAATATGTTTGCTCATAAAAATCTATGTCTCAAGGCACAGGAGTCATCATTGGCGGAAAATATTGAGCAATGTGCACAATGTGCAATGAATGCTCTATTTTATTTTGAACAGTAAAGAAACTTTTAAGTATGAGCATAATGTCTTGCTTGAAAACAAATTCTATCAATAGGATGCCATATGCTGAGGAGCATCTGCAGATTTCAATTATTCCAGCTCAAGTGTTCAGTACACAACACCCACTTCAGGGAAAATGGCAAAGAAAAGGGGCAGATCTCCAACAAAGACTCAATATGCTTTCTAGGAAAGAATAAACACAGTAAATAAGAGCTGTTGGTGATGCCAGTGCAGCTGATCAAGCCGTGAAGGAAAAACATAGACGCTGATCACCTTGGTCATAGATAATCCCTGGAAAACAAGGATAAACATGTGCACAACAAGAGGCCCATGCTGGAGTAATGTACTTACGTACTGTGGTTATTTTCACTTTCTTTATCCATTATGTTTGCTACAGCTATTCGACTCTAGGATGTGAATAGGATCACTAAGGTGCGGTGCACAGGACACATCTGAAAGGGTCACTGCAACTTTCCAGACATCCATTTTTATTTCCTCTTTCCTCCCTGAACACTGCCTAAGAGTTAAATATGTAACACTTGCTGCTCAATAATGTGCTTGAAAAGAGAAAAGCAAAGACTGACCCTTCCTTGTCCCAAAGTCTGCTTACCTTGTGCTTGTGCTAGCCTCAGAGAGCTGGAGCAACAGAGTATAGTCCAAAGAATCAGAACTCTCCTAAAGAGAAAGACAAAAAGGTTGGTAAAGTTTAAGCAGATACTTGGGGTGGAGACAGTGTGGGTCATTTTTTAGTATAATACATTTTTCAAGTATCTTTTTATTGTTAAGTCTTAAGAAAAGACAAATTCCTATCAAGGACAACCAGTCTTAATAATTGATCTATTTTCTTACTTAGTCTAATCAGAAGCTAAAACATTTCTTTATGCTGTCATTTATTTATTCATCAAAGTCTTCAAAATAATACAAAACAGAGAAAAGCAAGATAACTGTTGCATCTTTAAAGCTACAACCTGAATATGAGCCTAACTATCCAATTATTTTATTATTGTAACACTCCTTATATGCCTTCAAATACTGCACTTCCACCCACCACAGTAATCAGACAGGCTGCTGCAGCTCTGCTTAGTTCAAAGAATCTAACATCCGTTTCAAGTCAACAAGCTTTGTCTTATCTTGCTGCCTGACCAGATAAGCTGCAGCTGAGCAGGGCTAGGTGAGGGCTTCCCACAGGACCACCGCTGACAAACCTGAATCACCGTATCACCTTAAAAACCTACAAACTGTGAGTGAAAGTGCAGGATGCAGGTTTTTAAATGAGTTTTGTGGATTTTTTTTTGCAGTCATTAATTTTAATTCACTAGTTACGGGATAAGTAGTTTGTATTGGTTAATACAAAAAAGCTCGGATTGGAATTGATATTGAAAAGGATAACAGAAATCTCTAAAATCTCTTCTGTTGGTGTGCAGAACATGAATCTGGATGCTTGTTGAACAAATGGTGTTTGCAGAGAACCAGGCTCAGTGACAAGTGCCATAATGAAGGCACTTAGAGGAAATTTTACATTTGTGGTTCTCCAGAGGGCCCGCAAAAGCCACTGGTCAACCACTGACACACTGACTGCTGGTTAAAACTTAAAAAAGGAACTTCCTGTCCTTCCTCTTTGCGCCCCATTCAATGCTCTCATACTGACATTAGCAGAAACCAAAGAAAAAGGGGGCTGTGCAGTTTGTGACTGAGTCTCTCATATGTCCAGCAGGGTTATATGATGCAACATTTGGACTTTTATTTCCCCTCCCACAGGGACTGCCGGCCAACCAGCTGAGTGAGATGCGCAGCAGGAAGGAGAGAAAAAGGGGAGGAGGAGAGGGAGGAGGACAGAGCTGTCTCCTCCTCTCATACATCTCCCTCAAATCAGTCCCAGATCATTTGGCAGCCCATTCTGATACAAGCTGCAAAGACGCAACTCAGCAAACTACACGAGCTTCATGAGATAAAATGGTTTCCATAAGTCACCTTAAGCTACACCACCTCTTCACTTCACGACGGCCAATATTGTTTAAAACGGAAACTTTTAAATGTTGTGTTGTTATCTCACGGGATGCAGCTAAACAAATCCTGCAACAGACTTCTCGTGTAACTTTACAACCTACATCTACGCTACTAGCAACACGTTTAGCTTAGCTGTCAAACTGACATGACACACTAATGAGACGCAGGTGATGTTCACACTGACAACTCGTAAAAACAGAGAGAAACACAGCTTTTTTTTTTTGAAACATATCGACTCACCCCCCGACTCCAGTGGTTTTGAGTCTGGAGTGCGGGGCATTGTCCGGCTCCATAGCGGTTACTTCATTCTTTCTTGGGAGTTTTTGCTACAGTCCAGCCGAGGCAGGTCAACTTTTTCCATCCCAGGTGTTCCTTCCTTTTGAGGGTCGCGCGAGAAGTAAACGTGCCAGTTAGCAAACAGAAAAAAAACAAAAAAAAAAACAACAACAAATCAAACACTGCGCACTGGATTAACCAGTGAAAAGGCTGTTTTCTGTCATTGTACTCTCTCTTCTTGTTGCCGTAGTCTTCCTCCAGGAGATGACATCAATTAAAAAAAAATAATAAGAAGAAGAAAAAAAAAGAAAGACGCTCCGGACAGCTTCACCTGTGCGCTCCCTTTCTCTTTCGCGCGTTTTGTAAAGAACAATGAACTCCAAGTGAAGTCTGGTCCCGCTGTCTTTCCCGGGGAACCGCTGCAGGACAAGATGACGACCTCCGTTGTGTGTGTGTGTGTGTTTGTGTATGTGTGTGTGTGTACGTGTGTATCGACTTCTCGAATGAAAGTTTATTGTGGACTGAAGGAAATCTTGAGAACCGGGAAGGGGGAACACCTCCCTCTGTCGCCCTCAGCTGACATCGAGGGAAACTAATTTGTAGCAGAGTCTGTGCAGCGCTCCTTCTGCTGAAGGTGTGTCTTATTTTAGGAAGCTGGACGCTCTCAGATGAGGAAGGGACATGAGCTGTGTGTGTGTGTGTGTGTGTGTGTGTGTGTGTGTGTGTGTGTTGCCGCTTATCATGCGTGGTAATAGCCTGAATGAATGAACACACCCGTGAACGAGTCGTGAAGCTGTCCGCCGTGGGCTACTTGTTCCATGGAGTGTTATCAGGGCTGCAGCAAGATATTTAGAAACACTGAGGCCCCCTCAGTCCCCCAACATTCACATGCAGAAACCTTTCAGCAGACACTGAAATCCTTATTTTTTGCTATTTTAACTGTGGAAAGCTCCACATCAAGTATATAAATGGACCTAAATGAAGATTATTTTGTCAAATTAGTGCGCTCTTGTGGACAAACAATGGCATTATCTGCCATATTTTTTAATGAATACAGACATTTCTGTCACATTTATACTGACCCAGGGGCTGACTGCAGGTCTATGGCACTACCTCTCCTGTAAATAACCATCGGACAACCAGACTTGCAAAGAAACTAAATATACCGAAGTACAGATTCATATCCGAACAGATTTATAGAATTCAAAAAGTTATATTGGCAAAATAAGCAATATAAAATAACATCTAACTCTCGTCCCTCTAAAGTACAAATTTCAGTTTAATTACTGCTCATGCCAAGCACTTTCCAATTTTGCTTCAGCTCCTAAAATATTCAATTTTCTTAGTATGCAACCTGAAAGTTGTTTTTGTATAAACAATATTATTTTCAGAATCATCGCCTATGCAAAATCCCTTTCAAAACAAGGAGTATTTATTTAAACCTTCTTTGAATGTCTTTTATTTGTGAGAGAGTACTCATTTAGACACACACTGAAGAAACACTACCTGCACAAGCAGCACAACACAAAGGCAAAAGTTATTCAGTAATACTGAGCATTGGATGATTTCTAAGTGTTTATGTGCAACTTTAATTTAAGTTATTTGATTGATGTACAGGAGTTACGCAACATTCAAGATTGGTGTTTATTTAAGTTTAAGTTTTGGAGTGGGAACTATGGACTTTCTATTAGATGGTCTTTTTATAGGTACATGTGTATTATAATTAGTTAATATTATAATGATATTAATAACTATGACAAATATCAATTATAACTGAAAACTTTAACTACACTGGGATAGATATAGTGCACATGCATTTTTCAGTATTGAGTGGTTATGCTTAGGCATGATGTGAACATAAG
>JAQNCA010000027.1:7634001-7655331 GCA_029783725.1 Acanthurus tractus
TGGGCTGTACTACAATGGATACTTCACTAGAGTGTACAGCTTAAGCACAGAGAGGTATGATACAGTAACCTACAAAGGTCTGAAAGGGGAAATTGTTTCTCGAGTAAACATGTAAATTCCTTACAGATTGAGCCTCCATGATTGAAGGCCTTGTTTCTGGACGAGGAGTTGAAAGAAGCACGAAACAATGCAGGATTTGTTTCAGACCCAACACAGATAACATTAGCGGGACGGACAATGGGGTCACTGATTTGAGATTTACCTGTAACAGAGAGGCACGAAGGCCTTATCGAAAAGAGTTGCTGAATTACAGAGCGGCTCCTGTTTGCCAGCTTCGGCTCAGTCAGGCGTGATGGTGTACCACTTAGTTTTCTGTTCAATCTGCTACAAAAGTGGCTGTTGAGATCTTAGAAGATCAACAGTAAAAAAGAAAAGAAAACTTTGGCTCTTTTTTGGTGGGAACTGATAACGAAATCTTAACTGTGTTGTCTGAAAGACTTTGGATGCTGGGAATTGACCTTACAAAATAAAACACCCTGAATCAGGCATCTTTTCACTGCTGCACTGAGTTTTTAAAAGCTTGCCATCACAACACCACAAATAGAAGCTTATTCAGCCTGATACAACAGAACAGGATGACTTCTGCAGATGTAATCTTCAGGTGCGGCAGTCTCATTTATCTGTCATCCTCCTGGGGCTTCGCAGAGCGTCTTTATCGGGGTTCCACAGAAAGGAATTCGCAAAGACTGTAGATGAAATACGGAGGGATTGGTTTCAGCAGAATCACTACTGGCAGCCCTGAGAGGAGGAGATAATTACCACTTTGACAAGCTTTGATCACAGGCACAGTTATTCTCAGAATGTCGGCGTTGATAGAACAATGAGATGAGGGTCTCAAAAAAAATTCTGATGAATTTGCCCCAGTTTTTCTTTCCCCCCTCCCATCCTTAAATTTTGAATAGAAGCTCTGTTATGCACATATTAAGACAGGAATGACAAAATGATGTGGCACGGCAACACTGTCCATGACTGTCTTTTGATTTTAAGAAGTGGACAAAAGGGGATGGCTACTGAGATGTTTTTAGGAGAAAGAAGTCGTGAGTAAGTCATCCATGACCTGTAAATACTGTGGATGCAATGAATCACTGGTTTCTTTTTTTTTTTTCAGGAGGCAGAAATATTATTCAATAAAATGACAGAGGGATCAGTGAGCCTTGAGCTGGAGTCAGTTTTAGCAGAGGAGGAGGAGATGTAGAGTCATGAGGGGTAAACTGGTGGGAAGAAGCAGAAAAAAAGAAGAAAAAAAAAACTCAAGGTGAAGATGTAACCTCACCACAAAGAAGAAAGATTCAGTTTATTGAGATCGCTTTGAAAATGCATCCAGACCGCAGTGCGGCCCTAAAGCAAACATGCCTCCTACACTACCTGCCTGGGCTAAACTCGAATGCAGCATGTGTCAGCAGGGCCACCCAGTTATAGGAAGGAAGAGATCTTTGTGTGCATATGTGTTTGAGGGTCAAAACAAGCTAAATGACTCACATTTTTTTTCTTCCCTGATCTCAAAATGTAAACAAAGAAGCCCTTAAGTCAGCGCTGTGTTATTATGTTACATAGGTTCTCATGGTTTCAAAGTAGATTCGCCCACTCCTCACGATTCATTTAGATCTGACCTCTTCCTGTATCCTACTCATTAGCCCCGAGCTGATGTTGTTTTCCTGAAGGCTCAGGTACCTTAGCGGGAACTGCATCCTGCATAGCAACGCAGCCATGATGTCATTTCCTCCAACGTCACTGATGCCATTCCTGTCCAGATCCACCTGTCGTAGGCTGGTGTTTGCTTTTAGGGCGTCAGCTAGCAGCCTGACCCCTGGGTCCCCCAAGTTGTTTTCATCCAGGTTAATCTGAGTTAGTGCGATGTTTCCTTTGAGGCTGTCGAAAAGTTCCTTCCATGCTGCCAGATCGGCGCCGCTGGTCTGCGCCAACCCTAAGTACTGAAGATACGAGTGGTGCCTCATATATGATGCTAACACTTTTATTCCATCGCTGCTCAGGCCATTCCCCCCAATATCCAGTTCCAAAAGTGCAAAAACCCTGAAAGAGCTCCATCCAGTGGGGAGCTGCAGAAGCGCACTGTGCTCAGATGTAATCATTGCCTGTTGGATGGCAGCAGCGGCTCTGGCTGTTTGCTCCTGCAGCTCAGCTATTCCATTCAACAGAGTGAGCACTCCATGGTCACGCAGTTTGTTTCCAAACAAGCTGTTGAGAGAGAAAAAAGTGGTAACCATGGAGATTTATTATTCCTTCATGTTCATTGTAAAGGGGGTATACAGTATGTACTTGTACTGTTCAGTTTTACCTTATTAGTCTATAAATTGTCTTTTTAAAATGTATAACAATGTCATTTATTGTTGTTGTATCTGGTTGTTTTGCAGCTTAAAGGCCGTAGATACATACTATAAATGATTTTTAAAAATATTTTCCTGTTATTTTATTCAGACAAACTTGGTGCTTTTATCTAAATGAGGATGTAAAGATGTGAACAATAGCTGTATTAGCAATGATACAACCAGGGTTATTATTTTGTTTTTGCATATTAGTTTAGCATGAATTTTCATCATGGCTTAGTGAATGCTTTCAACTCTTGGGTTGTCTGTAGGCTCCACTTTAAAGGAATTGTTTGTTAACTCCATACTAAAAAGGATTATGTACCTGACTATTTCTTGGCCAGAGAGATAAGTAACTTCCTTAGGTCTTTGCTCAGAGCTTTTGTACTAAGCTAGGCTAGCCAGCTGCCTGCTAAAGCCTGGACTGTAATGGACAGACAGAGAGAGTGGTGTCAATCATCTCAGGTCAAGGCTGAACTTCTCATTTTCTCTTGTATGTGATGGCCAGCTGTGCTCTCACTGTATCTCACCCGTCAACATGCACTGTCAGTTTCTACATCTGTCAATGTGTCTCTGAACAAGTGTCACAAAGGCAAGTTCCTGCGCATTTACTGTGTTTCATGGGGAGAAAGAAAATAACTCAGCAAGGTAAGGCACTGCAGGCACTTCTGGTTCACATAAAAGAGATGGATTGTGTAATTCAACAGTAAAAGGCTAAGATTTTATACTGCAATCAGGAGGCTGTCCTTGGATTAGCTTCCTTTTTTTATTGTCTCTTCATTTTTATTATGTTCTTTCCTTAAGTCATATTAGAACGCTTTTAAAAGGCTAATATTCCTAGATCTGCATGTTGTTTACTGCGTTTTTTAAATTTTATTTTCACGGATTTTGATGTATCAGTGGTGTCTGAAACTCACTGCAGGCCTTTGAGCTGAGGCTTCACTCGCAGAACGTCCAGCAGGATGTGAGCACCATATGGGCCGATGAGGTTGAGGTTGAGGTTGAGCAGTGTGACCTCAGACAGGCTGCTCTTCAGCGCCCCCGCCAGGCTCAGCAGCAGGTCATCTGTCAGGTCGGTGTTCCTCAGAACGAGTTGCTCAACCTCATCTGACGTGCTCAGCACTGTCATCATGGCATCAAGCTGCAGATACAAACCAAGAAACTTATGACTCATCTGAACCAACTAACTAACTAACTAATATCTATTTCAGATTAAAGTCGGATTAAAGACACACGGTCTGAGTGTCAGTCACAACCACTCTGCCACTTTTCTAGAGCTTCAGAATCTTTTCAGACACTTTTAAAACCTTTGTCATCATGATGAGTATGACTGAGCCAATCCCCTGCTTGTCTTAGACTAAACTGGAGCCAAACTAGGTGACCATTTGTTATGAACAATTTGTGTATTAACCTCCTGGTGATGAAGGAATCCTTTAAGGTAGAATGTATTTGTGAAGTTGACTCAACTTTTGTCAGATAAATAATTGTTACTTAGTAAATGGCACAAAGAATTTTATCTGTTAAGTAATCTACACTGTAAAGTGAAAAAATCTGAGAAACACACTGACGTTAAAATTGATATGAATTCCTTTCAGATGCATCAACTTACTCAAATGCTAATACGTGAACATATGACGTTTACATCCTCAAATTTTACTTTTTTTTTCTCAGTTAGAGCATAATTGCAAAATTTTTAATTGTATTTTTCTGTTAAGGCAAAAATTTAAATGACTACTTAACATTAATTGGAAATGTATCCTCAAATTGTTTTTTCAAACAAAGATTTATTCCATTATTTGGCCGTAAAAGCATCAGCTCGAACACACAATGTGGAGATGTCGGTATATCAAGGGCTTTAGCCAGGGATTTCATGCCAAGAGCCATTTTGGAGAAAACACAGATTCACCACAGTAATTTGTGTTATACACACACCTGTGCCTGCAGGTCTTGTTCTTTAGCAGGCTCTTCATTGCCAGCAATCTGACGGGCCGTGTCCTCTTCTTCATCTGGCTCTTCATCAGGCTGCGGGACCGTGTCACTTTCAGCGCTGCGCTCCACATCTGAGCCCGGAGCTTTGGGGCACAATGACAATCTCTTCTGGAGTCGACACCTCTCTAGGACTTGGCAAACAAAGAGAGAAAAACAACTCAGGTGCAATAAAGCTAAAGACACAATGATACTGATACCCACTGTTGATGTGAGAAGGCAAGTAATGAAATCAAAAAAATTCAGTTTGAGCGTTAACGTTCAATGGAGAAAACACATCTGCTGAAGTGAGATTTCTGCGTGCAGGCACGCGTGTGTGTGCGTTCGTGTGTCTGTATGTGCGTATGAACATTGTCTGCGTGACCTCTTCCACACATCATCCATCTACCTTCAAGCAGACACTGTTCAATGCATCACTTTATTGCAAATTCAACATCTTCTTCTCAAGTGTATTATGTAAATCAGTTACAGCACTCAGGGGAGATTCCAGTATGTTCCTACTGTGCTGCGGTTTCTTTACTCACTGTTTGCCTTGAACCAGTTGTGCTTGTTTGGGCCCTGCTCCAACGCGGCGCTCATTTCCACACATTCTTCATAGAAGTCCTTCAGTCTTTCCCCGTGTCTGTTTTTTCCATTTGATCCCAGGCCCTTCTCCTTCTCACCATTCTGCTTAGTCAGTGCTTCCTCATCCTGCAATGAATCTTTAAAAAGAAAAACCTGTGTTCTTTCCCTTTTTTTTTTCCCCCACAAAGAATATTAAATGGAAACACATCATGCAGATGGTTAGAAGGTCATCTGCATCTCCACGTGAAAAGGAGAGAAGATTTTACTTATTTCTCTGTCTTCTCTTAAGGATCCAACAATGCTCACCGTGGACTTTGCCCGTCCTGTTTGATGGCGGCTGTTCCGTCTGCAGCGCTGTGACGTTGCTGGTCGCTCTTTGCTCTGGTTTGGCAGGTGATGCTCGGTCTTCACTTTTATCTGCCACTATCAAGCTCTGTGACAACTTCGAGACCTTGCTGTCTTGTCCCTCTTCTCTCCTTTTTCCAGCTGCCTTGCCTTCTCTTTCTTTTTGAATAGTTTGACCCTTGCGTCGTTTCTTCTTGGAGGTCTCTTTAATCCCTGCTGTATTGGCATCTTCACTGTCTGTGGATCCCCCGCCACCCTCCTTGACTCTTCTTCTTGTCCTCCTCACTGATTTCTTCTCTGGTTTGGCTGGGATGAACAGAGGGGATGATGGACATGACTCGTTGGTGCCTGCATCGGAAACATAGGAGTCAAAATGAAAGAAAGAAAAACACTTTTTGGGACCTTTAGTCTTTAAACTGGTCCATTAAAATCAAGGAATGGGCCTAATGTCAAAAAAATGTTGATGAATAAGCTTAAGGAAGGAATGGAAAACTGAGACACTCATTTCCAGGCTTTGTACCATTGCCAGGGCTTTGCTCTGGAGGGAGAATTGAGTTCTCCTTTGTGCCGTTGTTCAGCTGCTGGCAGGAGCTGAATTTGTTTCGGAGACTCATACATCTGAAAAAAAAAAAGAGAAAAAAGTGCTTTCATCATGACTCATATTTCCTCCCCCTGTACCACCACAAACATCGTTCCCTCATGTCATGCAATATGCATCCTTTTTCCTCCTCCGTAGACCCACAATGCATTATATCTGCAGAGCAATGGGTTCACTCGATCTGTTATGACTCTAACTAATTTCTCGTTTTTTGTCAGTGTAATGCTGTCCTTTCCTCTCCCTAAAAAGGAAATCTGACCTGTAACAGGGGATCCCACCAGCCAGCCAGGTCAACCTAAAGCAGCTCTTCCTGCCCTGCTGGAAGCCGGGAGCGTAGCGGTACTCGCAGCAGGAACTGATTCTGGCCACCATGATGCCGTTAACGTAAAAGGTAGCACTGAAGGGGTAACCTCTGTGTCGCTGAGAGACGAACTGGAACTGCTCTGAAAGATCCAGGGAGAAAATTTTATGAAATTCTCCAAGGCTTACGATTATCATGTTTGAGATTTATAACAGATTCAGCATAGTCAGGTGGCGGTCTTGGTTTGGCTTAAGTTGCTGAAAAGATTAACAAATTTGGGGGGTTGTGCTTTATGCTTACAGTGCAGTGACATTGTTTGGATTTAAGCATCCAGGAAACGGAAGAGCAGGGGTTCGTACTGACCCTTGATAATGCTTACATGATTACATGCCTGATTACATGCCAACCCTCTTCACAGGCTGCATATTAGAGGTGGAATTATAGTCAGAGCACATCAAATATAGGCCTTTAAAAGCACTGATTATAACGTTGTTGGCTAGCAGCCAGGGTTAGATCCAGATTGTTGTGTGGTATTCCTGGTCTTCCACTGAGCTTTTAACTAGAATCACTATATTCTGCTTTTAAAAATACAGTGGCAAACTACCGTAAACTACCATTTAAGGGAGTTCTGATGCCAAAGGGTGCTGATTCATTTATAGAAATGGTGCCTCAGTGTTGTCATTTACGTTTGCTCATTTCTAACTGACAGAGGGAAACCACAAATCCATCTGCAGAAGTCGGAGAGAAAAAGAAAAGATATCTTCAGTTCAAAAGGCCTCATTCACCCAAAACATATTATGTCATGTATCGTTTCTGCTCCTGCATTAATCCAGAAAACATATTTATTTCCCATCCAGTTTTTCAGATATCTATCTCCAAGCTTTCTGTTTTCCTCCCCAATACAATAAAGAGGGCTGAAATTTTGTTTGTGGTTCTCACAGCCCTGAAAAATCACATTTTGAAAATCCAATAACAACATGCTTCTCCAGAAACAGTGCCCCTGCTACTCTAAACAATCTACAGAGCACCCAGTCAAAACCTCTCTTATCATTGTGACTTTTTCTTTTATAAAAAATAATTTCAATGAAAAAACTGATCTCAGCAAACACTTAAGGTCCCACACCATGCTGTAGCACTGTATATGTACCAATGTACCACACAGTCTTTGTAAATAATCAATGTAATAAAAGTCAATAAACACTATTTATCCAATAAAGGCAGTTTGTAATGTGCTTCCACATGCATCTCATCCTCCTTTGTTGTACTTCTTCATCACACAGAGCCACAGAAGATTTGGTAAACAGATCACACCCACAGCTTCAAGCAGAAATCCATAACCTCTGTGCTGTGCATCTGCCCTGCAGTGACTGTCGTGTGGTGTGTATCAACACGCACAAGCTGCTGGGACGAATTTCTTGTCTTGTCTTCTGGCTTTTTGATGTGACAGTCACACATCAGCTTTCTGTTCTTCCTCAGCTCAAACAACACCTCAGGCCAACGACCTCATCATCCCTTTCGCAATGTTGCTTTGAGGGTTGATGAGTCATAAAAAGTGTGAAAGGAAGGAGAAGTTTCAGTATCCTTAATTTCCCTCATTTAGCCTTGTTTACTGTGAGAAAACACCACAATTTGTCCAAAGATTTTTTTTTTTTCAATGACTCTTATTGCAATAAAATGAAAGCCAAATTCTTTATGTGTTATTTTTTGACAATCGATCGAAACAGCATTACATCTCACAGCTCTTACCTCCTGGGGTCACCAGGCCTTTGAAAACACAGATATTCTCCCCTCCGTTGACTTGCTGGAGAACCCTCAGTTCATCCTGAGTCGACCCCGACCCCGGACGACCTTGCCCCAGATAGATCATCTTCACAGTTACATTGGATTTCTTTGCTTCTTTCTGCTCCTTTAGTTTGCTCTGATATGTAGAGCGATGATTGTGGAAAGAGCAAAATGTTACGCTTTAAAAAATACATTTTAATGCATTTTAATGCGCCGAAAATTGAACACATTTCATATTACCTGCTTGTTTTGGTAACCCCCGGTTCTCTGAGAGGTAACTGAGGAGAAGGATCCTCTCCTTTTGTCATACAGATAAGGGCACGACTGACTCAGAGTCCCTTTGATTGAACTCAGATTGGACACCTTAGCTGTGATGGCAGGGAGGTAAACATCATCTTTAGCGGTCCTGCCAAAGCGAGCGGGTGAATCATCCAGCTACGTTGGGTACAATGCAGAAATGAAAGGAGTGAATATATACTTCAAAACTTTTTTCCCTTTATTGTCTTTGGGGGCATTTTTCACACAGCAAAGAGCAAACTTTAAGGTTGAGTGTGTGAGATTTTATGAGAGGGATCTCTTGGAGGAACATAAAATGAAACAAAATGGAATCTAAAATTCCTGATAGTGTTTTTCATTAGCATATAATCACCTGAGTTAAGAATCACAGTGTTTACATTGTGTTTGAATTAACCTTTTACAAAAGGTGCTATAAATATTTTAGAGTCTGTTCTTTCTCTGCAGAAAGGATCGCTGCATAGTAATGTGCGCGTTGCAGGTGCAAGCTGTGACTTTCATGAGTAAGTGCTTCAAGTTTCAGTGCTTCATCACAGTCAGCACCCCAGTAAAACACATTTCCTCGACCACTGGTACATGTGCATTTGTGTTTTTCCTGATTTTTATGAATTTCGTTCATTTAGTTTGGTTTATTAAATTTTTTATTAATTAGAGCTATCAACTTGTATTGATGTTGGGCAAACTGTTAAAACAGCTGAATGCTGACCTTGTAGATCTCCACAGTGTCGGGATTCTCCAGGAGGAGGAGTTTGCTCTTTGCTCTGATCAGACTGGCGATGGAACGGATCATTTTGGCATCTCTACCACTCTGAGCTGGAATCTGTAAAAATAAAAAAGTGATGTTTAGTTACATAACCAACAAAATCTATGGTAAAGATTAACTGAAAGGAGTTATACGACCATTAACAAAGCTATGGAGCTTAGATGGCCCAGAAACATGCAGGTTTGACACTTACAGGAGTATCTCTGTCTCCTCCATGGACTCCTCGGTGAAGGAGATCCTGCAGGAGAGTTTGGCTGTTTCTCCTGATTCTTCTCATTGATTCTGATGTTTGAAAGAAAACAGATACAAACACCCGTCTGCACAGATGGGAACAACAAAATATGATTTTAACATATGGTCCTTGAATTTTTTCAGCTCTAATCCAAGTGTCTGAAAATTAACAATGAAAATATTGGCATAGCATGATAATAATAGGATAATATGCTGAAAATAATGCATCTGAGACCTTATGACTGAGCTGTATTATAGAAGTCACCCAATAATCAAGTGTGAGAGAGTTAAAAGGAGCCTTATAACAGATAATAAACAGATTTATTTTGCCAGTGAATAAAGGATATGGATAATAGCTTAGTCTGGCGAGGACAATATAAAATACTGAAATGAGATTTTATGGCTAAATGTATAATGCATAATGTCTTTTGCCTCCCACTGGAGTCTTAAGGTCACTGTGGTCAAAGAACTTCAAGTCAGTCCCACCTGGCCCTCATGTGCGAAAAACAAGATAAATCTGCCATGTGGAAAATGAGTTAAGATGACTCTGATCTTTTCCACTGTAAGCGTACAGGCCTTCTTTGTTTCTTCCACAGCTTGTCAGTGACTTTAGACCGTCTGTAACCTAATCGCTTCATCGCTGGCCATGTCATCTGCTGGGCTGAGTGCTTCTGGGACAGAAGGCAGCAGGCAGACAGCCATGTTCTGAGATTAGCAGCTCGTATATGCATGAGTGCACCTCAACTTCAGATGGTAAATACAATAAAAATATAGGACACGAGCATCAAAGAAGTTTATGTTCCTCTATTTCCTCTATTTCCAATGCAACTTTATGTCTTATGGGATGTAGTAGCTGCCCCAGTTGTTCATTTTGGCACTTTATTTGTCTACCTTTTCATGAACTCTACAGGGGCTGGAAAAGGGAACAAACTTTTGCTGCTTCTGCCAAAATATTGGTGAACAAGAATTCAGAGAAAAATGGTATTTAGATACTTAACACTTCATCAAAAATGGCAAAATCTTCCTGAAAAAATGTTCTAGCATGGGCAGGAGGCCTGCAATCCAAATTTTACCAACATAAAAATGTACAAGTATTATCACTAAAATGTACTTTATGTTTTGCTTTATGTTGTACCACCATATGCAGTACAATCTTAATATACAGTCAATACGGTTCTTAAAAAATATATGTATATATATCAAATTGAGATGTAGCAGAAGCACAATATTTAAAAATTAAAATACTTAAGTACCTTAACACTGTACCCAAGTAAATGTTCTTAATTACTTTCCAGCATTTTGTAAATATTACTCAGTCAAAATTGCTTGAACTATTTAACTAACTACTAAAAACACAAACAAATACTAATCTATTAAACACGTTTACTCTCTTTACTCATGTTATCTATTATTGCATTTTTTGATAAGAACTGTGCTAAGTAATTCTTTCTGTCTATAATCATCTGTCTGTTAAAATTCTTCTTTCTTTTTGTATCCCCTTATCTAAATCTTCATCCAACTCCGTCACAGGACAGAGATCTTACCTGCTGCCTCGCACAGTGCTGAGTGTGTCTTTCCACCAGGTGATCTGATCCCTGAACAGCTGCCGATCTCCTGTTCTCTGCTCTCTCTCCTCACAGCCAGTGACATCTGAGCAGCCGACACCTTTGCCACCTTTGGCTCATCTCACCTGACACAGGTTCTTTCATCTTTAATCATCCCTGACCTTTGCTCTATATGCTCTGACCACATGTGATGTCATTTATGAAGAGACATACCTCTGACACTTCATTAGAAATGTTAAGTTTGACTAAGTTTGACTGCTTTTTTTATTTTGTTTTGCTTTTTGGAGGGCTGATGCCAATATTTGTAATTGCTAAGCAAATAAGCTGCCAAAAGCTGATACAATGGTCCAATTTTCTCCCATTTTACATTTCAGCATTTCTTTGCCAAAACTGAGGGATCTGGTTTCAATCTTGCATCCAAGCAGAGACTCTATTTCATCTGTAAACTCAGAGTAGCACTGTCTGGTGCCCCCTGTCTCCTGTTGTTGCTTTACAAAATCATAATTCAGCCCATCTTGCTGCACTCATTTTCCCTTTGTCTGTACCAACCTGACCACCTCCAACAAAAACAAACCCACCGACTTCACACAGACCGCCCTCAAAAATCCCCTGCCTGCAGCCCGTCCCTCGGACATGAACCGCAGAGCGATCACATGCTTCTTGCTCATAATAGCAAATGACACTGATCATAACCTCAGTCAACACGTCACATTACTTCCATCTGGCCGCAGATAAAATAGAGAAAGGCTCGTTTCAGCAAGAATTTTTGTCCCCTCTACCAGAGAGACCTTGAAGCTGCCTTGCTGACACAACTCTGTGCTGAGAGGTACGGATGTGGACAATACTCAAGATTTGATGTTTTGTCTATACACAAAGCTCTATATTTCAGTGAAAACAAATCTCTTTCACAAATCTCAGTCTAAAAATGATTGCCATTGTCACAACTACTAAACTTTTATGTCACAGATCCACGATAACCAAACAAACTGCGCCCACTGATGAAGACTGTGCGATGCAGATAAAAGCTCCAGGGGAAAAAAGTGAAGTTAAGATATTTTTTTTATGCTTGTATTGGACAAAAAAACTATTTTCAAGGTCAAAACTGACTTAAAAAGATATGTGGCTGCAGTCAGAGAGGGAGAGAGACCTCAGTATAACTGCTCAATGCTTTGGACTGGCTCATCTGATTATTGGCTGATTTATTGACAGATTATTGCTAAAATAAGTGCAGTCGAAGTTGTATACAGCTGGTTGACAGATTTATTGTGGAAAATATACAGAGGGAATGGTCTTGTTCATCTGAGGGATCATGAAAAGTGGGACATGTGACCGCCATCATTTGTATTTCCAGCAGTGGATAAAAAAACATATGAAAGCAATTGAAACATCATATGAGTCGAAAGCAGAAAAAAAGGTTTTGACCCAGAAAAGGAGACCATCAACATGCATCAGTCACCCCGAGGCTGTGCAGTTCTTGCCATCAGATGGTGTTGTTGTTATATAACAGGCATTTTCTTGCTGTTACCCCATAAAGACCTGCTCATTCTCTCTTCATCTCTTCTCTGCAAGCTGTCTGAGTGGTCGCTTGTGTGCACAACTCAGCCCTCTCAAAAAAGCCTGACCCTTCTTGCTTGCACACACTGGCTCCATGCAGTTTCTTATGTGCCCCGGCAGATCCAAAGAGCCGCTGGGGGCCAACTGGCTCCGTCTGCCTGCTGGATCCATTACATCCATAAACTGATAGGGGGTTTGAGTGTATTTGGCTTGGCAGTCCAGCATTTGCTTCCTGCCATGCTTACTAAGGCAATGTGTCAGTTTATTATGGGCTCACCACACACCTCCACCCTCCAGTGTCCATGATGTGACGCATTATGTAAGCCGTGCTTTGCGGGATGGCTGATTCGTCATTTTCCTCAGCTCAGCATTTTCTGAGGGCCAAGATTTGTAAAAGTCATCAGTGATCAATGTGGAAATATAAAGTTGCCGCAGAGAATATTTGGAAGTGAGGAACAAATTGATTGTTGATGTCGGAGTTTATAAGCTGTGTTAAAGCAATACATCACTGTGTTTTATAGACAACTTATGTAATATCCTGCTTTCAGTGGATAGTTTAGATTACCCTCCATTCATCCTGCCTTACATTGTGAGAACTTAAGTAACAGAATATATTTCATTTCCTCCTATTTCTCCTGCTGTTTGATTTGTAACCAATAAAAAGCAGCAGCGTCCTAAAGCTGTGACTCCCAAACTTTTTTTGGCAAATGAGCAGATGAACTCAAGGACTGTTTTTATCCTCCACCTTAAATAGAAGGGTTCAATGTGATGGATCCTTGTCTACATTTCTCTTATGTTTAAACCATTTATCAGTTACTTTTATTTATTTAAATGCTTCAGCTAGATAGATATCGGTTTTTCCTATAGCCTTGTTTGTAACTTGTAGCTGTTGTCCTCCTGCTCAGGATCATTGCAGGTTGTGACATTGTTACAACACGTCAGAATTTTCAATTATTTTTGCAACAGTAACCATGACTTCTAAGGGGCAATTGCTATCTCTGTAAATGAAGTCTATTGATAAAATCTGTGGGTATATCCAAATATGGGATTTTTGTAAAATCAGCACAACTATCTTATGATAAACTTAAACAAAATGGGTTTTTTTTCTAAACTACTCCAGAAACAGGACTCAAAACCTGGATCCCAGGTGAGAGTACTGCGCACTGTACATTTGCCATCAGCACATTTCTGTGGTTCTGTCGCAGTTATAAATGTAATGCATCATTCAGTCATAAAACAGTGTGCAGACACAAAATACAGTCACATTAAGTGTTACAAAAAACATATGTAATCCATGTTCCAGTGCACAAATCTTTTAATGTTTTGTCGCTATTTAACCAAATGCTAAGAAACTGTGTTGCCTCGGCAGTTCACTTTTTATAGCTGGTATTTTATTAGTTATTGTGTCAGTTTAAGAGGAGCCTCAGGTTGAATTGTTGTCCTTTTTGCATTTTAAAGTTCCTTCTAAAAATTTAGTTGTGAATAAATTTTTATATGTTTTATATTTTATCAGAATTCTCACTTTTTTCATTCATCTTCCAGGAGGCAGCTGTGGCCCAGAAGCGAATCCTGGATCAAGTAATCCTGGTTAGGAATCACTTACCCTAAACACTGGAAGAAGCAGAATTGGATTGTACCAGCAGTCAAATCTGGGTGAGAAAAATTCAGAAAAGAATTGTGTCCCTTCCTTCATTACCACCACTAAGGTGCCCTTCAGCAAGCCCTTTAAACCCCAGTGGAAAGAGTGGAGCTGTTCAGTCCCCACTTGTTTGACTGGGCAGCTTCTAATTATGACTGTGTGAAGAACTCCTCTAAAAAAAGGTGAGCACTGCTGCCAGTGAATCTGCCCTGATTAAATACAAGTTTGCCTCTGAGTCATTCGTTACATACCACTTATCTAGAAGCTAAATGTCTGTGAAACTGTGCACTGTTGAGAAATGGCCACTGAGGCTGGCAAATTCAAAAATGCAAAACAGATTGTGTAAGCTGGGGTGGAAATTCAGCCCCATTATCATAGCTTACTCTTAGCATTGTGATGATTTATGAGAAGTAATTTTCTATGAAATTGCTCTGCAAAATCCTAAAATATCTGAGTGCGCTGATAATCAAAAATGGAAAAGTTAAGTTTGCTTTGTCTCATAAACCTGTAGAAGAAGACAAAATGGAATATTTAATTAGATTTCGCCACAATTCTACAGCATTTTTTTCTTTGCCAGTGATTTATGACTTTTGTTGCAGACATAAAAAGGTCTGAGGTTTTTAATCGAGATGGTTTCCAATATTTTCGGACTTCTCTTTGTAGGTTTGTTAGAAAATTAACGTAACTCTGTATAAAATCATGGCATATTGGAAGCCAAAGTCAGCTTGGCCAAGTCATGTGTGTGACACACCTGTAAAACTTTATTCATTCCAGGGTCACAATTCAATGCAGAAGACAAGCAATACAAAAATTGTGCTTAAGTATCGGTATCAGTTATCAGATATAATTGATCAATAAGCCATTCAATAATTATTAATCTAGGAATTCTTAGGTAGTTTATATGATATGATCGTGTCCATGCTGCTAGATGTGTAATTGATTTTTAATATTAAATAAGTATTAAATCACAAAATAAAATATGCAACAGCTGCTATGTCTTTATTCTCCTCCTGTCATGTCAGTTTCTTACCACTTGAGGGTGCAAGAAGACCAACCAGACCTTCACATCAGCCAGTCTGTCATCCAATTACGTTGCATACAGGAGAGTGGGCCGGCAGCTCTTGAAGCTTTCACACCAGGTGGTCTGGTTTTCCTCTGTGGCTAATTACCTCTCCGTCTGAAGTGCTGCATCATCTGTTCCCGCTGTCAGAAACACCAACTCAAGGCGGCTCATTGTGGCCACCCAGACTTCTAGAGTAAGAGCCGAGTTTCCACAAAATACTGGATGAACACACACTCACGTTACTGCCAGGCAGTCTGGGATGGAGCAGTTTACCGCTTGATTGCACCACTGTATCGAATTTTCTGTCATGTTTAAATTAATTTTAATACCAAAACTTAGAATGGGGAAAGTATATTTTTTGAGAGTTGTGAATTTGCCAGTGGGAGAAGCAGCACTAATTGCATACAGCTTTCACACATTAGCAGTTAATCTGAGCGTGCCAACGCACACAAAACACACACACACAAACACACACACACACACACACACACATACATTTGTGCTCTCTCAGCAGCTCTGCAGTGTTGCACTTTGTCACGTTTCATTTTTTAATATAAGGAATCATTTGCTGACAGGTGACCTTTACCCTGTAGCTGCAGCCTTTAATCTCCTGAGAAGACATGAGGCTAATACTGCACCACAGATATTAATGCACAAAGTTTATAATGATTTTCTTGTGCTGGAGCAGCTTTAGTATTATAGATTACTGCACCGGCAAAGCAGCTAAACATGGGCCCGAGATGCATTTTTTATCACAAGACTATATTAAGCACCACATATTAATCCAGATTAATTAAAACCAAGAGCCTCTTGGTTAATTACGTATGCATTTAAATCAATTAAAGCAAACAGTGACAAATTGCTTTTATATTTTCTTTTTCAGATAATCCCAGTTGTTGTTTTAATCACAAGTGCAGCTATCTAATGGTTCATGTCCGGATATTACTGTTAGTACCAAATAATTACATCTACTGTAATTGTCATTGTCCTGAAAACATCATTTATCTCCTTAAATCTACTATTCATGGCCTATAAAACCAGTCCTGCTATTAATGTTGTGAAGATGTATGATTTCAGGTGGTTAAAATGGGTTTTAAGATGGGTTTGTTTTGTTGAAGAGGCAGGAACATTCTTCTGTTTTACAAAGAAGCACCTTATCTTTCGTTTTAAATGAAAAAAAAACTACATTTGTTTTTAAAATGTATCTAAATAGGACAAATGCTAATATAAAAATGCTTTGTGTACTTAGCACTAAAAAAAACTAAAAACTAAATAACCAAACAAAAAAATCTTGTGTTGTTTTAAAACTGGCTCTTTACTTGCTTTTCTGCTTAAGGTGGGCTACTCTGACTTATAACAGTGTTTGGGCTCATTATACATTTGTTATAACAATGGGACCTCATGTGATACCATCAGCTCATAAGTTAACACAACATCCATGTGTTGTGTCAGCGGAGAGTGTGAGTGGCCTGTCCCATCTGCGCAGAGCAGCGGGGGTGCCGGAGCTGGTCCCAGCGAGAGTCAGGCATAGCCATGTGGCCAGTTGGCACCTCCTGACCGGGACATGGAGCAGTCTGCGTGTCAGGAACAGGCCAACAAAAAAAGGAACTATGGGGCCTCAATGTTGTCTAACCCCCGAAAGTGTGCTCCAAATCCACATGGCATAAAAAATTAAAGAAAGGTCAAAGTTATGTTGATGTACCCTACTGTTACGGAAAACCACCAAGTGGTGTTCATGTCCCTGCCTTCTCTCAGTAGTGACGCATGTTCATGCATTACATGCAGACATACTAAACCTTGCTTTTTGCACGTTTAACAAGCAGATTATTTGTGTTTACATTTTGCCTATTTTACTTTGTTGAAAATGTTGTGTTTTTAATGTTGCAAGCTGCAGTTCTTTTGTGTAAAATCTTTTAATTTGTTTTCCACTCGGCATGTGTTTGCATGTATTTTGGTTTGGAAATAAGCGACACCGAACTTTTCACTCAGATCCTGTTCACATTCTACTATTACAAGTACACACTAGAGGCAGCTCTCACTCGGCTCTGCCGTCTCTGCGTCAGGATCTGAGTTTGAACTTGACTGTGTGGGAGGAAATTTGCATGTGTCTAATTTGCATTTTCTCCCTGTGCTGAGTTTGCTCTGATTTAGTCTCGCAGTCCAGATGAATAGTTATTTTCCTAGATGTGACTGTGTCTGTCTGACTATGTGTTAACCCTGCATTGGCAACTAGTCCGGTGTGGTAATGTGGTTTTTGCTTTCTGTATGCTATGATTATGATAGACTCCTGCCCCAACCAAGTTCAGCTCAGCTCTTTGTGACCACAAGGTTTCCTTGAATAAGACATTACAGGCGTGTGTATTGTAGATTTATTGCATGTCAAACATTTCTGCACATTTAACAAAATCAGATTTAAGATGTCCACATATTATATTCCAAATATTGGTAAGAATTAGCAATACTATACATGCAGTGAAAGGATGATTGATGTCCAGTTTGCAAGTAGAATAGAAGTGTGATTGTGTTACCAATGTAGGTTTGACCTGAGTTTCCATGACACCTGAGATTGTCAGTGTAGCTTACAGCCCACTGGCCTATTAGACAACAGGACACAGGCTGTGCTGGTTACAAGTGCACAAAGAGTAATCCAAATAGTGATTACAAGATAAAAGATAAAATCAGCATCTTTTGTCATTATATGTCAGTAGACAATCATTTCTCATATCCCAACTAGCACGGGCTGTAAATGTAAATGTATATAAATGCATTTGTTTTTGTTTTTTGACGTGAAGAATATCTGTCTTAGTAAAGATGATTTATCATGACACAAATTTAAAAATATACAACAACATGTACAAAGATAGACATGAGCCATAGCTCCCTCCCTCTGACTCTCTCCACATGTCAGCACTGAACCATGCAAGAAGATGACAAAAGTGGAGCATAAGCCATGAGACAAGTAAAACCAGGAAAGACACCCTCAAACTGTTCTCAGCTCTCTCAAATTTATGCCTGACAGAAGGTGAAGTGGAGTCATCAGTTAATCCCTGTTGGAGTGTTACAGACAGGAGATTAGTGCAGCGGATGCGAAGAGGTGCCTGTCCAGGTCTATATCTCCATTTATCACACAGCAGTGTCCTTACTGAATAAATATCTCCCCTCTTTTTCCCAACAGGCTGAGGAAGAAAGAAAGATAAGAAAAATGCACTTTAAGGTTACATCAAAAACTGGGAAGATGTGTGAAAAGTCTGACATCTGAGTGTTAAAATACAGGTCATGTTGCTCTTGAGCGTTTGAATGAAAAAAAACAAATTTTAGGTTGACTTTTAGTGTTAAAGTTTCAGCATTAAGTATTGGTTATGAGTATTGGTACGGTATTGGTTTTTCAATTTTAGCCTCTTTTGGCGTCTTTAACCTATTGTTTTGGTTTATTTGGACAGTTCTTACTTGTTTTAATTTATTTCTACTCATCCCATTAGACTTGAGCGATGAAAAATAGCCATGATAAACATGTTATAGGCCACACTACATGCCCAGCACAAAAGAGCAAACAGGCAAAGTTAGCAACAAGCTAGTTGGAGAAGAAAGCTAACATTTATCTGCAAGAGAGCCAGATTATTATCTTATGAAACTAACTGAGACTGAAACAGAAAAAAGGAAGGTATGGTCTATACAGGACTCTGATCCCAGGTGTTTACTAATGCTAAAAGAATGCTAAACTTAACAGTTAAGCCACTCGTTGCTAACAAGTATGCCATATCAACTAAAAGTTAATTTTTCACCAACTAATTTATTATCAGGCAGCAGCTTTGAACAGCACAAATGTAACAGACCGAATGACAAACTCATTTGTCATTTACAACTGAAACTGTGACACGTTCCAGGTTTTATCTGCTCAGCAAAAGTCATTTCGGGACATAAAGGGAAACTGCTAACTGAGGCAGAACATATGTTTAGGTGGAGAGGACACACACACATCATCTATCCGCTAACACTTCATCATACACTCTGCATTGTGATTTGATGACAATAGTGTAAAAGTATCAACAAGGCACTTTTTTCTTTTAGTCTCTCATTATACCGCTGTGTAATGTAAGCTGAAGGTAACACTTGCACAGCCTTGTGTAGGTTTATAGTGAAGTGTGGGCAGCATATAAGGCTCCTCTGAGACCTGTTGAGGAAGACATAAAGATGTGAATCTGATTACTAAGCCCCTGTGTTTCAGGAATACACTAATAAACGCCTGATCAGTGTAAGAGCTGCCCACACACGGCTGTGAACAGTTTGTCTATAATGGCTTTAGTTGATGTCTGTTTGTTGAGGGATTAGCAATGATGTGATTTTAGGGATGATAATAATTTCCCACTGTTAATAATAGCTATGAATGTGCTGAAAACATAATCCAATTAATTTCTGTTATTTTAATGAGAGGGTAAGTTGATGATTTGAGATGGGCCATAACCTGCAGGGCTGTTTGCCTTTGAATTTCTGAATCATTTTGAATTTTGGATTCTGACTCAAAGTGCGCGGCTCTGAGTTAAGGGTTATCTACATGGACTGAGAGCCGTTTGTTATCAGTGGTGTTTGCTTTCACTTCTTGAATAAGAGTTGTCTTTAAGCCAAGGAAAAGGTTGGAGGTTAGGCTACAATGACCCCGCTTGCTGGGAAATTGCTGCTGTTGACAGCAAACTAAGTAACTAATAAGGAAAAGATTGCACTGCCAAGCCTGTGGTCCTAAGTTCTCAACTAGTTTGTGAAAAGGATTTAATCTCTAACCAGCTTCCAACCAAAGGTAATGCACACTGTATAACGGGGTTTCTGCAAATAAATTTGAATAAAACTTTGTTCGAGAGGGGGGTCATTTCTTGCATAAGGCCACATGGTGTCACAGTGGGGGCTTCAGCAAACTGAAGTGTAGATGAGGGAAAATGTAAAAAAAAATAAAAAAATAACGGTTATAAGGGCTCAACAATTTAAAAAAAGACTAAGGATGGGCATTTCAAGCCATTACAGACATGTAGCAGTCAAAGGTACATTTGCCAGGTTTTTAGTTGTACGCAGGATCGCTTTGGTCTGCAGAACAGCACTCTGTATAGGTACAGATGGGTTACCCTTACATATGATTCAGCTGTAAATGCTGTCCATGAATCTGTGGTCTGTAACAGCTTTTTAACACTGTCAACCAAGCATGAAGCTCATTTAAATTCTCATTATGTACTTTCTCCAGTTTTACAGTTATGTTTTTCCTCGTAAGACATATGCTACCTTCACCTGGCAGAGTTTGCACTGCAGCTCATTTTCTTTCAAATTTTTTAATTAGTTCCTCGCAGAACTTTTTGACGGCTGATTCAGTCTCTGCATGTCTCTCCTGTTTATAATTTGGCACCCATCAAACTCACAGCGCTGTACCAACTGCTATACAGCTGCCTATGTTAGGAAAAGAATGTGCCACACACATTATAACTTGATACTATGCAGTTAAATGCGGAGAACATGTATATATATGTATGTATATATATATATATACATTGAAGACAAGAGGAAAGATATACAAAGTATTAGATTGTCCTAAAATTAAATGACCCTTTGAAAATTTGAAACTTGTCCTTGATTTTAAATAACTTTTTTTCCTTGGTGCATGTGGCCATAAAATAACAATTATCAGGATGCATGCAGGTGATTGAATATCTGAGCTTGTGAGCTAGTTAAGTGTAAACTTTCTGTAAAGTTTTGTAGCTGCAAATATAGGCAAATAGGTTCTTTTTTTCCATACCCACTTTACTTCAACACCCTTAAATATCCAGCTTATACCATCTCTCTGTCAAAAGTATCACCACCTGACAGCTGTTAACTTTATAGTAACTAGGATCCTTTTCATTAGGGCCGTTACAAGGCTTCTATATCACTTTACACTCAACTGGGGTTTTTGTGTCAACTGCAGCACTTTTAATTTTCAACAGTAAAAAACATGTGACATCTCCTCAACCTTTAAGATCATGCTTGGTATGCAGGGTCACAGTCGCCACCCCACTGGCTTA
This sequence comes from Acanthurus tractus, assembly GCA_029783725.1. Taxonomy (NCBI): domain Eukaryota; kingdom Metazoa; phylum Chordata; class Actinopteri; order Acanthuriformes; family Acanthuridae; genus Acanthurus; species Acanthurus tractus. The sequence goes on from JAQNCA010000027.1 coordinate 7,655,109, forward strand.
GTTCGTGTTTATTTAACTGCAGGAGGACAACTTCTTCAGGCTCATCTTCAAGGAGGAAGAAGTGAATGTGCTGTATATGAAGACTGTGACTAAAAATATTTTCTACACATCACACAGCAGCAAGATTATTTTTCTGTAGTAAGCATTGTGTCCCAGGAGTCCATGTGGGATTATACAATAATATAAAGGCTTCTTTTCTAACCTTATTTATCTACACCACCAG
>JAQNCA010000027.1:7675116-7686444 GCA_029783725.1 Acanthurus tractus
TCAAGTGAAACGTCACCTTGTCTTTTGAATAATGAAAATAATTTCTATATATTCGTTTAATTTCATTTAATAATACATGTGTGTGTGTGAATAGGGCAGCTGCAGCAGATCATCTGGTTTGAACCTTTTAATGCATGACTTGGTTTGACTCTGAAAATCAGGACCACATTTAGCTTTTATTAAACAGATCTAATCATCTATGCATACGCTGTTTGCTCAGCTGTGTTTGACGAAAGATGAAACAGCTTAGCTTAGTTTGGCTAAAATCTTTCTCTAAGTGTTTTGTGGTGCTAAAATAATCCACAATGGAAACACCGGCCCTTTTTACAGAGGCTGATCAAGAGAGGAAAATTGCACCCTCATTCTGCCCTTAAATTTTTTTTAAAATGTAAAAAATGAGATTGAGGGTGGGGGTTGCTTTATTTTTCCAGTTTTAGGTGGCTGTGGAGATAGTAACATAGTGAAATGGACTTCAGTGTGAAAGTGGGAAGTAGAAGCTAGTAAATGCTTTTTTTACATGACGTATCTCTTGCCTCTGGAACAAGGGCATGTTATCTAAAATTACTCCTAGGATAGCATAATGTCAGCTTTGATTTATTCTGTGTAAGAAAGTAGTGCTGTTGTAACTTTTGTTCTTCTGTACAGGATTCATATTAATTATTATTGGTTTTAATTAGAGCCTAAAATATGAGGTCAAATGACTTTCATTGGATTATCAAGGCCAACATCCTTATGTTCCAATGCAGTAGGTGACAATTGCACCTTTGAGGCTTTTTCTTCTGCATTTGAGTAAGAAAAGAAGTAGTCTTCTAGAATCAAACTGGATAGAGTCAAGTAATGTTAACTAGAGAGCTGAATATGTATTTATGAACTACCCAATTTGCAGCTATCTGGCATGATCTTGGAAGTTTAAAAACTCCTGTTTTCAACTGCCAACATGTAACTGCAACTTGGTTGCATTGTAGTAACCCTGTATTGTTAAAAATAGGGGATTATCAGTTATCAGTTAGTAGTGTTGGCCATGAGAGGCTGGTAATTATAAGATATTGAATGTATCCCGTAAAGGGATACATATTAATGTATTATTGTATTATCAAATTAATGTCACTCTTACACTGAATTAGTATTCATGGACAGTTAAACAATTAACCCTTCCTTCTTGGGATTTTCCTGTAAACATTTATTTTTCAATTTAAGCCAATAATAATAAATTGGCATTTTGGGTTACAACATGCAGTCATTCTGATCATTGATTATTTCTGTAGCTGATGTCCCATATCATTACACTGTCTCTCAGTAATAAGCTTTTCAAGTATTGCCTTAAATTCACCATTTGAACAAAAACTCTCAGGTGTCTTATTGTATTTGTTCACTTAAATTGTACTGAAATATCACCATTGTATCGTGACCAGCTCTCTTAGCAGAACAGTTAAAACGACATGTTGATGAAGTGACGCTGCTCTCCTTCTCATCCAGCAGGCCTTCCACTGAGACCCTGCAGAAAAACAACAGCAGCAACTCTGGCGTTATTCTGGATATCTCGGCTCTCAAGATGGCGGAGGTTGATACAGAGGTGCCTCCTCTTCCACCTCGCTATCGCTTCAGGGACTTACTGCTCGGGGACCAGACATTTCAGAATGATGACAGGTAGCATTATTAAACACTGTTTATTTGTTACAGAGTAAAGGGTCTTCCCAGAGATATCACTAAAGGGATTTGTGTGTGAGTCTGTGAGCGTGCGTGTGTGTGTGGGTTTGTGTGTTTGCGTGTGTCTCTGAATACACGTCTACTTTATGTTGAAAATCACACTTGAAACACTGTTTTCAGCAGTATATGATGAACCATTCCTGGAGTCATTGTGTTCTGAGTGTTATAGTTGGTATTGCTCTGCCCACTTTCCCTCAAGTAGTCTCATCAACATCTTCTTCAGTTGCTGTTCTCCTACATTTCCCAGAATGACTGCTCAGGACAACCCCTTAGAGCTGTGGCAAAACTGTTGGTTTTATGTGTAGGTGGATACAGCAATGGAAATAGAAGCAGTAGAGTGTGAGGTTTTGTACTGAAAAATTTAGACTACTGTCAATTGGTATGTCTACCTCTTCATAGATGATGACCTTAGTTATAACATTTGTGCAATTTGGAAAAAAAAAGTCTTCTCTTCCTCATGTAATGGGACTGACACCAAAGCTGATGGTGTTTGTAACCAGGTTTTTATAAAAATCAAAAAAACAGAAAGAAAATAGGCTTGAAACTGAAAGTGTGATCTGTTTTAATGAGATTATAGTTGGTTTGATACTGCTTTTTCATCTTGCCTCTGAACTGAGCATAAAATAGCCCGTCCCTTGGTCCTTGACTAGTGTTACAGCCACTAGAGCACTTGAGTGTTTTGGAGTCTCCTAAGAGTTCAATTATTGCTGTGGTTGGAGAGGCAGACCAACAGAAGCTATTTTCTATCCAAGAGGGGAAGGAATTAGTCGAGCATCAGCCATGACTGAGTACTGTAGAGCTCTCCATGGTGCTGAAATGAAGCCATCTCATTCAGGGATCAGCAGAAACGTCAGTGTTGGCTTGCAGAGAGCTAATGGGAAGCACCGCATCATATTTGTCCTGTGGCTTTGTCAGTAACTTTAAATTGAATATTCAAACATGATTTGTTCCTTTGAACTTTACCACACTGTCTTGTCCACTTCAGTCTATTTGTTCAAGGATCTTCTTGAAACTGTACTGTAGTCATGTATACAATAATATCAGCAGGCGCCAGAGGGTGTTTTACTCATAAGACACGGTTGACTTGTGGTCAGCTAAGACTGCCTTAAGGACCGAGGTTAGTGAGCTTCTTTTTAAAGAAACTGAAAGAGGATGAAGGAAAAGACAGTGGGCCCACCTGAACCAAAAGGGTCAGTCAACCTCCCAAAAACTCCTAGTTTGATCTAGCCCCCCCAAAAATCTGTATTTTATTGATTTTATCTTTGAGTTCTTTACCAGTGAAACCTCCACCTACCAAACCATTATATTGATTTTTTTTCTTTACATACCTGTCAATTTTTATTTAAAGGATATTAAAAAAATGAAAGTGTATCCATCTGTAAAGTCTGAGTCTTGTAAGGAGTGAACTGGGAACTTTAGTACAACACTCTTTTTAAAACCTTGCTTGGTGCATCACTCAGAGATTTGGAGTTGCATTACAGAACAAACATGTCATTGTAATATTTTTTGTTAATTTTCATGGCCGTTTCCATTCATACTTTGATCTGTGATATAAGTCTGTTGGACAGCACATTTTGTACGTTATCTCTAATCTCCAGGCTTTAGGTGGTCAGAGCAGCAGCCTTGTTTCAGCATTGAATAAATAACCTTCTGGGTATGCCTTTTGTGTTCTGCATTCAGCTCATTGATCTTTATCTTGTATGAATGAGCAGTGAACAACATCATTTTGAAGTTTCAATTTGAGTTAAGACATTATATGACATTTAGTTTTGCCACCATACTCTCTCTTGCTGTCTCTATCTTTCTATTTACTCACCCTCTGTCTTCTGGCCTCCGTGCAATGAATTGCTGTCAGTGTGTTTTAAGTCCTTTTGCATACACATGACATTTAGAGCAGAGGTCCATTCATAGGATGATCCACCACCCCCCGCAAACCTATCTCTGTGCTTTCCCAAGGGATGCAGTGATTTGTCTGTACTCGACTACAAATGCTTATGGCATGCCAGTTTTATCAGTGTTGTTGACATAAAAGATAAATGGTTTAAGCCAAAGATAGAAAAACTACCCTGCTCTACAATATAGCTATATATATATATATATAGCTATAAATTAATTATATGGCAATACAGTTGACACACAACTGGGTTTATTTATTAACGGACCATTAAATGTATGTGGTGTCTTGGAGACCCTGAGATATTGCAACTGACAATCAAGCAGCTTGATCTTGCTTGTGCAGTTAGGTGTGTGTTTATTTGCTTGTTTCATCTAGTAGGTCCTCCATAAATTTTTTTTTGCTAATAACTATTCAGTCGCGAGGGGTAATAAGGGTTTTGTTGCTTGGCTACCATGGCTAGCACATGAATGTCTTTGTGTGTGTGTGTGTGTGTGTGTGTGTGTGCGCGCATGCGCGCGTGTGTGTGTGTATTAGTGCACATTTACATATGTTTGTATGCTCTACCTACATCTTGTCACGGCTAATGCGCAGTAATCCATGGATCCTGCCATGAAGGACACAGCAGCCTATGTTTTTTCAACACAAGCAACAGCTGTAAGCAGCAGCCTCTCACACACAGCTGTGCACCATGTGCGTAAGGAGGTGACTGTAAGAAAAAAAACAAAACATTATTATTGATATCAGGTTAAGGCGCTGCACTGTAATTGCTAGTTTCCCAGCTCTGGAGTGGAAACAGAAGCAGACCATTTTACTGGGCTATGGGGTCTGTTTCTTGATTGATGCATGCTCATGGTTCTGATGTTGATTATTTCCTGTGCTCATGCCTTGTTGAGTGTCAAGCCTCTGAACAAATTAACCCCCAGAGGCAGTGCCAGAGCCACCCTCCCCATCTTGCCCTGATGGCCTTTTGCATCTGTTTTCTTGAATTTGTCATGTTTAGCTCGGAGAGTTAACGGAACTTGGTTAAAGGACATAGGCAGTGTTAGCTAACGAATCACGATAACATCAAGTGTCCATCAAGAGTCCTGAAAGGCAGCAGTAAGAGAAGTTAGATGCCCAAACAGTTAAGATCAGAGACAGTTTTCCCTTGTCATCAAAACCCGTATAGTTTAAAAACTTAACGTAAGGATGTGTGCTTCATTACCATTCTGCTCGAATTTGTTCGGTACAGAAACTTACATTTTAACTTAGGGGTTTTACAAAAACAAGCATTTATAGCCCATCCTCACACATTTTTGTTTTCACCTCCACAAAGGAGTGGGCAGTATTTATAAAGTCCTTTATCACAGTATATGAAATTTTACATTGCAATGCTGTGATTTTTTTTTGTGAAACTGCTTTTAATAAAGCAACTGGACTGACAGCTTCCACTGCAGCAAATTAAAGACTGACCACACTGAGCTCCTTGACACTAAGGCAAAAGTGTAAGAAGAAAATTCCTAATTTCCATAAAGTTGTCTTAACTCGCTCATTGATTTGCAACAGTGCCCACCATGTTCTTATACTGTGCCTCCTCACTGAATTTAGTTTGACACAGCCCTCCATCAAAGGTTGCAGATGGTGAGCATTTCTACTGAATACCTCTTAAAGATCAGAAGACATTAAATTATGCGTCATTTCACAAAAATAAATGAAGATTAGAGAACAGTCTAAATAATAAACATGGAATTGAGTGGCAGAAACTAGTTCTTTTCTTATTTCCTTCAGTGCTTGTCATCTCTCTTGTAGGAAATGCATGAACAGTATGACAAATTCTTCACTTGTTACAAAATATATATATATTGTCATTATCACCTGAGCACACTCCCAGATGTTGAAATATGGCTAAATTGAGAATATGATATTTAAACCTGCCTCATGACCTGAACTCTATACGTCCCCAAATCTCAACAAAAAAAAGGAAAACAAGACATAACAATCGTACAAAAAACACCATATTTCTTTGCAAAAATGTCCAAAAAGTTTACTCATCAACAACAAATGCCAGTCTGTCTGACTGTGTTTCAAATCTGTGTGCAAGATTGTCACTGACAGTATTAAACCATTAGGCCCTTCTGGGCTGCTGGGCTGAGTGTGTGATTCCTTGTGTTTCCGTTCATCACTCTGCATCTGTGGTCTGGATGTGGGTGTACAGTGTGGGGAAAGCTGGGAGGGGGGTCTCCTTCCTGGGCTGTCATTATCTCCAGGGCGGAGTGTCAGAGGGCCTTAATGACTGCTTGGCTGTGTGGGTGCTGAAGAGGAGCAATCACGCTGAAGTCATTGGTCTGACAAGCACTGGGTCTATGCAGGTGTTTGTATAATCGTGTACGTGCTTCAGTATGAGTGTGCGTGTGTGCACCTGTGTGTGATTATACATCCGAGTGTGCGTACGTGGGTTTATCTCTCAGTCTGTCAGCCAGCAGAGGGGAGGGGTTGAGGGGGGCAGCCTCTGTCAACATCAGAAATAGAAACAAACCACCAAACAGTTGCCGACAGGGTTGAAAACAGAAAGAGCAGCAGGGAGAAAATTGGTTCCATCTATCTTCCTCTGCGTGTCTAATCTTGTTTGGGGGGAGAGGGGTACCTCCTCTAATCAAGACTGCATGCTGATAGAAGAAATGTCGACAGAGTGAGGAGTGTTAATTGGTTACTAAATCAACTCTTTACTCCGCACGTGAGTCAAAATGCGGCTCTTGAAATTGTGACCCAGCATTGACGCATGTTGTGCTTTCATGCAACAGCAAGCCTCAGACACATAATTCACTAATATTGCTGTGAAAATCTCCAATATGGCAGCTTTACTGCAGCAGAGAAGATGGCTTGTTGTTAGCTTTCTGATTATCTGTTTCTGAGTTTATCTAGATTGATTTTGATACATGTAAAAAACCCCAGTTATTGATGTTTGAAGCCACAGGTTTTTACCTGATGATATATATTACTTGTAAATCAGAAATGTCATGTTTTGATATGAGGAAGGGAGTTCCATATTAGAAAGCTAGAAGGTAAAGTGAAATTGGAGTAAAATGGAGTAATAAAATGAGTATTGGTTTGCAAAAACAAATACTTAGAGCCAGGGTTGGCTGTGGGTTGGAGAGGAAAAAAACAGGAGATGTTTGTTTATTCATTTATTTAGTAGTTTATTTACTAAGCTTATAATGGAGACTTAAAAGCAGACACACTACGTTATTTGTCTGTGAGATCCTACCTGGTAGCAGACAGATTAGCATAGTTTAAAGGAGGCTTTTAGGGAACCGATCTCTATACACTGGTATAATTTTTGTACAGCCATTATACTGTGCAATCAACTTTAACTCAATAAAGAAAGCCAAAACCTTGTCTGTTGTTGGTTTAAGTTACATAGAATAATATTGTCCATCTAAAATAAACCTGTTTAGTGCATTTAAGCACCATATTACACACAGGCTCTTTGGCATTTGTAGGAAACAAAAACAAATGAACATTAAGGTTGGAACAAGAGTCTATGTATACAGTATATTCACATGCTCTCCTTCTCTTTATGCCATCTAGAAATCATATTGATTAATGCTATGATAAAGGATAATATTAATGCTACCTTTGGACGAGACTGAATGTGTCGTAATACTTGACTGGATGCTGTCTTCTGAGATGCTAAATCATTGACTCAGTGCTGTTGTTGCGGTCTAGTTCGGTTTTAAGCAGATGCTCACTGTACAGCCTTTTAATTTTGTTCCAGTTAGAGAAGAACTTAAGCTTTAAAACACTTTCTGGCACTTTCTCTGGCCATTGTCTACTCTTGGCACCTTGCCATTTTCTTGCTATGGTTTTGAAAGCATAACATTAAGTTTCCTCACATCACATATCCATTGCATATAACCATAGCATGTTATGTATAGTCATTTGTCTAAAATGTAGTGCACTATATAAAGTTTCATGGATTAAATAATGTTGATCAAGTTACTCTGGGTGGCTCAAGTTTCTCAAGAAATTGTTTCAGCCCTTATGCGACGCCTAACCCCCCCCTCCCTTCAGCCTTGATGGTCTTTTGCATCCGATTTCTTGTTAGTGTTAATGAGTAACTAAATCAACTCTGTACACTATTTGTAAGTCAAATCATCACTCTTGGAATGGTCATCAAGCACTGACGCATGTGCTGCTGTCAAGCAACAGTGAGCCTCGGACATTAATTATTCACTAATTTGCTTTCAAAGATTTTCTAACGAGGCTTCTTTGGAGCAGCACAGAAAAGTCCATGTTATTAACTTGGTAATCATCTTTTTTAAAGTGAAATAAAATTGATTTTAATACATTTATAAACCTATGTTGGTAATGTTGACTTTTTAAAGCCTGATGTTATATTATTGGTAAATCAAAAAAAAACTATCTATTGATATAAGAAAAGGGCTTCCATCTTTAATATATCTCTTATGTTTTTTGTCTAGATAAACATTAAAGAATAGAACTCCAAGTGGAATCATTGTCCTGAGACTGTAACTGTAGCCTGATGTTTGCAGCAGCTGTTTGTTTGCACTAATTCTATGGCAGAGGTGACTGCTGGGATTTAATGCATGGATGATTTTCCTCAGAGTGGGTTTAGAAGGCTGATGATATGATATAGCAGAAGGAGCCCAGAAAAAACAGAGTAAAAAGAAAAACAAGATAGAGTAGATAAAAAATGGAAAGGAAGGATGAAAAGAAAGGATCAAAGATGAAGGAGGCTCGTAAGGGATGAGTAGCACTGATATGAAGACGATGATTAGAATGATTAGGTTCAATAAGTGGCAGAGGAGCATTTAGAGTGGAGTGTTTTCAGGCTATTTTCATGCTGCAGGATCTAATCTAAGTCCGATTTTTTAAAAATTTGTTAATTTGTTGTACGTAACACTCATTTACACTTATATATGTTATAGAAAAAAAATACTTTTACACAATATATGGTTGGTTAGTCTTTAGATCATGTTATTCTCCAATAAATTTCTGTCAATGGCATTTAGTTTGTTAGCTCCATTTGTTGGTTGAAAACCCTGTGTACAACTGTCCTGTTTTAACACAATGATCTTAAAAGAATGGACTTAAATGTGCATTGCATGTTATTTTGTGTTTCATCTAAAATCTGATGCTACAGTTGAGTGTCCCTGTCAAAAGTCAGTATCCTGAAAAGCTGATGAATTCATGATGAATAAAGAAACAGCATTGCTCTTAAAATAAATTGCAGGAGAGAGTTAAAGTTAAAGGAGAAAAAACAGCTTGTACACTTTGAGGCATTTTACATCTCAAGTTATACAGTTTCCCATCATCATCTCGCCGAAAATTCTGATGTGTTTAAAAGGCTGAATGCTGTTACTGGTGACATGCATGGTTCTGCTTAGCAACCAGAGATTGCAATTTAGACCATAGGTGGCATTAGTCACCACCATCAGCACAGAGTGGGTGGGCGACACTTAAAGGCCGCTAGACTTGTTCTCATCAGCAGCAGAGTGACTGTGTGTCTTTGACGTGCTGTCGGTTTAAGGATTATTGTCACTGTCAGTGTGAAGCAGAGGCCCCAAACATGTTGTCTGTTTTGTCACATTCTATTGGGGCGAGTGTCTTGAAACATCTGTGCAGCCACTGAATAGACACTGGAATGTGAGCAAGCAGAGCAACTGTGTGGTATTGCTGAAAAGCTCATTTTGGAGTCGGCTCCATTTAAGCAATTTCTTCTCAAACACCTTGTTAATTTTATTTAAAGCAGCAAAATTATTTAGACAAAAAGAACGTGCATGAGCAACTCTTTAAGAGCACCTTTATTGAACTTCATATGAATGTATTTTGAACATTTCAGTAGCCACGGCTCACATAGCTCAAAGGGATGGACAATGGGGGACGGGCAGACGGCAAAGGGATAATTATATGGGGTCAGGTAGTAAAATACGATTTTTTTTGTTACCTTTCAGAATTTGTTTCTTTTCTGGCATTTGTGCCTGAAAATCTCTGGTGTATTCACCGTTTAGCCCCTGATGCTCAGCTTTGCCAACTTAATCAGTATCAGTGGAGTTGCCTTGTCAGGCCTTAATAAGCAGCTGTGATGATAGAGGCATTTGGATGAGGATGTGAGCACTGTAGAGGGGTGAGTGTGAGACACTGTCGTATAGAGGATTATTGAGAAGAATCAGAGAACAGAGATATGCATGGCCTAAATACCAAAGCTGCATTAAAATTGTAAATTATTCACTTGGATTTGTAAACATCATAGGTTTTTTTTTTTTTTGCCTTTATTATAATCAGCTTAAATTCCAACTAATTTGGACTCATTAATGTCTCTTAGTTGCATTAGCATAGTATTAAAGACTTGAAGTTATTCTATCTGTTGCTGTACTTACTTGCCTGTTTAATTTTTTTTTTTTTTGTGCCTGGCTGAGGCAATCAGCAAAATGTTTCATAATCAGTATAGCCTGCGTGGTTCACCGATCACAGATTATTTTAGTAAAAAGCCCAGTGGCAGCTTTCTCTAATAACACTGTCGATTGCCATTCAAGTGATGTGTTTTTTTTGTCTACTGTCTGTCAAAGCAAATATCTCTTCGTTCATTTAAATATTATCTTTGTCAACCTCGCTTTCTATAAAATACAATCTTCATATACAAAACAAAATAAAATGTGCCTCATTTTATTTTCATTAGCTGGAGGAAGCCTGGAGGAAATCATGTATTTGGTTGTTTTGTGTGCACGCATTGTTCATCTGTCCGTCCACAGCTAATGTAAGATACTACTGAACCCATCAACCTAAAAGTTATTGTGCATATTTATGACTGTATGCTCAAGGGTCAGTGATTCCTGATGTTTGTCTTTGTTATCTACACTGCCATATTGACTGAAAGGGGACAGTCTATGCTTTGAGAGAAGCTGTAGCGAGTTTTTTTTATTTTGCATGCAGTACAACAAAAAGTTTCCAATAGAAAGCAAATCATTTGGAAAGAAAAATTAGTACTTTATAATCCTGTTTATTGTTATAGATTTTTTACAGTTAGCTTGACATTTAAAAAAGACTGAGACTTTGCTAAAAACACAGGAGCTTTACATACATATAAGAAAATTTGAACTATGCTACGCTATGCTATAAGATTTGAGTCAAATTTTTACACATCTCTGCATGTTCAGTGCCTTGAGATTTCTGACAGGGTCTGATCTTATTCACAACTGGTGTATGAGAAAGGGCCCTAAAGTTTTGCGTGTGAATGCTCGCATGCGTGCTGGGTGGGGGTAGGGAGGCGATATTTAATTTTTATTAAATTAAATAGTTATATTATATTATACCTATATATACTTATATTATAAGTCTATGGTCTGTAGTCACGATCGTGACATCAGTGTAATGCGCCCACTAGTTTTAATCGTAGTTTATATTCTTATCGCTGGTTATTCCTCTATTAATAAGATTTATGATTCAACACCCTTAAGATATCTGTTTTTGTCAGGTTTATCTTGTTAAGTAAAATAGCATGAATCCCGTAACTTAAAAAAAAAAAAAGTTATTTACAGTTCATCATTAATTCAATTCAATTCAATTCACTTCAATTTTATTTATATAATTCACAACAAAGTTGTCTCAAGACACTTTACATATAGAGCATGTCAAGATCACACTCACATAAATACATTGATTGTTTGAATTTATGGGAACCCAACAATTGAAAGCAATTCCCACATGAGCAAGCACTTGGTGAC
>JAQNCA010000027.1:7686544-7698828 GCA_029783725.1 Acanthurus tractus
CACATAACCGGTTTTAAGAGCAACATGGTACGTGACGCGACATCAACTTCATTTTGGTTCGTTCTAATAGCGTCCGTAGCTACCACCGTAAGAACAACAAAGAACGTAGTGTCCTCACAACTTCGTTAAGAGACCTGAAAGAATGTACATCGAAATGAAAAAACTACGGTTCGTATACATAAACCAAATGGATATTATGAAAATAAAGTGTACATTTGATGCTAGAAAAGTAATCAAAATGAAGCTAAAGCCAAAAGCAACTTAAAATATAGCAATTTTTCTCTATATATTCTATATATAATTTTTCTCGGCAGTCACGTGACGTAAAGTATGCCCGCAGAAAAGACTAGGCAGATGAAAAGTACCCATGTCACAATTTTAAAGCCGTTTTTGTGAGATGACTACGTTTTGCACTGTAGACCAACGTATGTATTACACAATTTAAAGTGAGACTGGGTTGTGTATTGATATGTTATGTCACTCTATAATGTCTTGCTTTAGTGAAAAGTTGTGTTGTCATGGTTTTTAGTATTACATGACCTACTCTACAAATACAACTGATCTGGCAACTGGAGCTAAATAAAATAATCTATTTGCTCATTCTAACCATGCAACCAATGATATTTGAGGATATTTGCTTATGTTACTAATGTATTAAAAGCACCAAAGGTAAACTTTTTTTTTTGGATAAGATATATTTAAAAAAAAAAAAACTGAATTTGATCCAAGTCGGTACTGATGACTTATGAAAGAAAATTTCTCCTTGGATTTTTGGATGCTTTTTAGCAAGGAGGCCGTTATTCAAACAGAACACGTACAGGAATCAATACTGCAAAGACTGAACTGTGAGTTATTACCAAAGAAGACAAGAAGAGTTATTGCCACTATCCAGTTAGGAAATTCTGCAGATGTTAACAAGTCCCTGAAGAGAACCATATATACTAAATTGATCTGAACTAACTTTTGGTCTGCATTCTGTTTGCACTGGTTGGCAAATAACAGCTGATTGTCCCCTTTATGCAAATGAGGACAGCAGCAGCACTGCTTTCTGGTACAGCGTCATGCTGGGAGCAGTTGTTTTATTCATGAAACTGTTGAACTGTTGTTTTAATGTGGCCTAGTAACAATGTCTGCATATTTTCAGAGTAATTTCAAAGAGAAATAGTGTAGAACCCTCATAATGTATTGTTTTGTGTTTATATAGAGGCATAGTGTGTTATCAAATTCTGTGTGCTGCATTTTTCTGCACATGCTGAAATCATATTTCTCCTGCTTCAGCAGAGACTCTCTGATCTTTCAGGGCATATATAAGAGACTGAACTAAGTGATTGAATATACCGGCAGACAATCTGAAAATGAGATTTCATTTTTTTTTTTTATATATATATTTGATGAAACAGTGGCACTGCCAGACTCACATTACCCAAGTGAACATTCCCACAGACATTTTCAATTTTCTAAAGAGAACATAAGGTGGTGACCAGTAAATGGGTAGTTGAACCTTTTCCTACAAAAGAGCCGATGGCAAAACAGCAGTCGGTGAGAAAAAGAATCTGCATGTGCATGTGGCGGCTCGAGTGTGTATGTACACTCCTGTGTGTAAGCCTGCCAGTGGCATTGACTAGACTTCTTCCTCCTCTCTGGCTATGCTGTGCAGAGACAGACAGCTCGCCCACAGCATCGCCAGCTCACTGCCCTAATATTTTTCAACAGAGGAAGCTTTATCACGGCTCTCGACGCCCATTTGCAGCACGGAGCATGAAGCTGAGGCACGCCCTGTGGTTATTGGGCTTTAGAGGGGAGATCCAGTTGCTTGCTAAGCCTTTATAAAATTATCTTTCCAATCAACTGCTTTGGTGTCCTCACGGGCAGAATGTAGCTCACAAATTAAGATTAATTTATAAAAAAGATATCTATCACTTGCATATGTAGTTCTCCATGTCAAGCCCATGCTAATTACATACATGATTATTGTATTTAAATGTTGTCTTATCGAACATTTTTTTATTCAATAATATGATGACATAGCTTTGAGCAATGGCATCAGCTGTGCTTTTCTGCTACTGGAGATGTGACAGCAGTGGTACTATGGCACAGCCTGGTGTTGCATTTATCAGCTCTGTCCCTGAAATGCTGTTTCCTTTTTTTCTCTCTCTCCCTCTCTTCTCTTTTCATCCCAGTGGCTTGAAGTTACTTATGTTACACAATCTGGATTTCGCTCAAGTTCATGTGCCAAGCATTTCAGAGTTGAACGCCGAAGCTTTACCCAGTACCCAGCTAATAGGCCTCACTGCAGCTCTTTCTTCGTTTCCTATCCCTGCATTTTGCTGCCCCCTCAAAATCTCGCTTGAACATGCAGTAATGTGTGCAAATATTCTGTTTGAATGTGAAGCCACTCTGTTGACTAATCATGTTGCCATAATTTCAGAGCTCTGGCTAGAATTTAGATAGAACAGCATTTGTAAGCACATGCTTGTGAATAAGTCTATAGGATCATAGTAATAAACTATGGAATATATATAAAGAAATACCAGAAAACATCTAACTTTATTCATAATTTATGTCTTGTGCAAGGGAATGTGCTTGTTACTTACATCAAGTCAGTTTAGAATTGATTTCTTCACTGCTACTTGTCTTATTTTTCCCTGGGTGGGGTCCAGGTCCCTCCTGGCCTTTGACATACTCCTGATCCATGTATGAGTGGTGATGGATGAGTGTTTGAGCAAAAGGGAAAAGGAGATGAGGAATGAAAAGGATTTCATTTCATGCAGTCACAGTTCCACAGTATTCATTTTTGTGGAATTTCAGTTTCAGGCCCTTGGAAATTGCAAGTTGAGTCTGTTTGACAGAAAATGAATGATATTGTCCTTCATACAGTAATCCAGTGTAGAGATTTTAAAACAAGTCCTATTTACTTGATCTGAAACCCTCAGAAAACTGCCTACTCCCCAAGATGGGGAAGTATCTCAGTGGTCCCCATTTTGACAGTGATGATGATGTCAATGCTGCTGCAGGCCACTTTGTTGTGGTCAGATTTGTATGCTTCATGACCACTAGACTCAATGTGGAAATGCAAGACGGTATTCTGTTTTAAAAAGGTCTTTGGTTTTCTAAGATTGATTCCCTCTTCCTTAGGCCATGAACTTATCCATCATCCCTCCTTAACAGGTTGAGCAGCCTGTTCAAGGGTGCTGCGTTATTGCAGCACAAGAGATAAAGCCTAGGGCTTACTGCCATCTGTGTTATTACATCTACAATGCATCAGGTCGGCACTGGATGGTTCTTGTAGCCCAGTGTGTTTTCACCCTGCTGGTGTTAACAGATTACGTCCGCACCTTCTGCAGTTCTCTACTTCACCACAAAGTGTCTCTGTGTTCAAATCTGTCCTTCTACACCTGTTTCTGTCACTGATGAGCATTTCTTCATCATACTCTCTCATTCTCAAACATATGTCATCTTTTTTAGGTGCATCAACTTTCTTTTGTTTTATGGCTTACATTTCCTAACACCCAATGTAAGACAGGAGAAAGCACTGACAGGAGCATTTGAGTTTGAACTGCTAAGTAATACTGCATGGCAATTAGTATGGTTAGAATAACCTTACTATCATTTATACAGAGGAATTTGACTTAGAACATACACAGAATGTTATAAATAATATTGTTCTGTTGTAATACTTTTACTTGCACCCTCTAAAAATTTAAGGGTAAATCTTTAAAACTAGACTCTGAAGGTTGCTAAAAAATTATATTAGACCAGCTGTGTAGAAAAAAAGCAACATCAATTTTTGTTTTTGTTTTATCACCTCCAAAAATGAATATGCAGCCTTGCTCTAATGGATACACCTCTCTAATCCCAAGGGTACTATTCACAGATAATTTAATGTGTTTCCTGAAGGCTGAACTCAAAATGCCATGTGCAGTGAATGCAAAATGTATTATGTGTTCCCTAAATGCATTACTGATGAGAGCACAGCCCATGTAGCTGCTCTGGCTTCATTAGAAATCAGCAGCATCCTGTGTAAGCACATCAACGTCGATGGGCCTGTAACTAATTATTATTATGTCTGCCACAAATTGTATAATAAGCATTTATCTGAAAAACAGAGAGAGAGAGATTTCATCACTGTAGTGTCTGTTCTCTTGTAAATCACCTGCAAGATTTTTAGTTAAATATAGGACTTATCATAAAGATGTTGTGCATTATCGATAGCTAATGGAAACAAACATGGTGACTTCTCTGTCACCTGACAGTGGGGTTTGTTCACTGTTTGTGTTTGTCTCATTTTTGCATGTTTCATTAAGGTGCTCCAGTTTCTTCCACTTCCAAACACCTGCAGATATGATTAGTTTGAGGACAAATTACATATTGCTAATGAATACTTTTTTTCAGTTTGCAAGCTGCAAGTTTTCTTTTTTTCAGGTGCACTCGTAGTTTTTTATAAAGCTGCAACTCTTAAATGATTCATGTTTATCTTTTTAAAGGGAGCGTCTAAATCATAGTCTTGTTTCATTTATTAGTGTGTCAACATTTTATGAGAAGTTATTTTATTAAGAGATGAGACAAATCTCTAAAAAAAAGTGTTGGCCCTCTGGGCTGTTAAAATTGACAAACAGATATTGCAATACGTCTCCAGCCAGTGGTGGGCTGTCTGAAGGGCAGATTCAAAAGGGCACCCGAGTTGTTTTCTTGCACATTGTTGCCTGCACTTTATCCAGTTTTATCTAACTCAAAACTCAAAATAAACTAAAGGAGCCCTCTTTCTTTTTTCCCATCGCCTCCCTTAGGTCCAACCTAAGGTGTCAGGTGTGTGTCCATGCATCATGCTGTGGACTGACTGTTTGTCTAGGTAACCTGCTCATTTGTCTGTGGCCTGTCATCACTTTGGCGATTCGTGTCTAAAGTCAAAACATGACTGTGGTTTTAAAAAACTGAATAGTAAATCTCGTGATGACGACCTGGTTGACATAATTCAATCTTCCATTCAGCTCCATTTGGATTATAAATATGATAGAATTCAGAATTCAGAAGCAAAAAATCTTCAGAGGACACTGCAATGAAGACCAGGGCAAGAAGTTGAACGACTGACACGTTGGTCTGATCAGAAGGAATCGTTGATCGTTTCATTTGACCATCTCGGTTATGTAACGTGTCGGGGAGTCCCTCGGGTTGGCCGAGCGGTTGACGTTACAATGTGACGACGCATGAAGACGCACAGAGACCTCACATTTCCATCAAGGATGGAGGAGCACTCCATAACCGGGAGACAAGCTGATGCTCGCCTCACTGTGTCTGAGGACCCCGTGATGCGGCAGGGAGGGAGACGCTCCCCCTCCGCCCTCGTGCAGCACCAGTGAGACGGGGATGCGGTTTTCCGCCGGCGTCGGTGTCTCTGTGTGAGCTGAGCCTGTTCTGACAGCAGGAGAGGAGGAAACATATTTGCCGCTCTCTGCTGGTGGTTAGCACCCGGGGAGGCAGAGAGCCATGGCAGGCGCCAAGCTGACGCCCTCGCCCTCGGAGATCGACCCCGACGTCAAGACCGAGGTGCAGAAAACCCCAGAGCCCACCTGGGTCAACCCCTCCAACCCTCTTCGGACCACGGGCTCTTTTGGGAGCGATGCCGGCCAAAGGTAGCTGCCGCAGATCCGCACCAAAGTCGCATGTTTCTGAATGCAGCTTACGCACACGCAGCATCCGCGAAATAACATGATGCTGCGAGCGCAAGGTGCATAAAGTATTACTCATAACTTGGATCGTAATTATCTGTAGGCAAAAGTTGCCGCTTGATCAATGTTCCATTACCATTAAATGTATCCAACCGTGAGTTGTGTTATTATCGTGAAGCAGCGGATGGTATAGGCTATAATTTCTCCTTTGGGGTTAATCATAAACACAACCATCGCGCCTCTCTATGACTCACGTTCATGAGAAATTGCTGAATGATTGCAAACGCTTCAACCGTCAATCATTTTTTCTCAGCTCCTCTGGGATACATTTAATGGCTGCAGTGTTAAGCCATTACATAATTCAGATGATGCTGCATTCCCATTACAATTTTATGAATTTGGATGTTTTTACAAGATTGCAAAAATACCACTGCATTTAAAGCTGGAGTTATTTTTGACATGATACAACCAGATTGATGGATGAAAAAAAAATGTAAACCACTGGGGATAATGTTGACATGCCTTTTTTTATGTTTAGATTAATAAAACAAAACAAAACCATACATATTTCAGCATGTCTGCACCACTAAATAGAGTGTGCATTCAGACCTCCACCATCAGGACACTCTCACACCATCTGTTAGACAAATTAGGTTGTGGTTTGTGCGAGATGGGCTGAACCCATGCAAACTGAAGCAGACTCAGTGTTTTTTCAATCATTCAGGGAAGACAAAAGAACTTGAAATCTGTAGAAATGCTACCATCAAAGCTCAGATTGGCTGTCTTATCTGCAGGTTATATGAGGCTGGTTTGACCATAAAAGATTGTGCTTGTTTGGCAATGTTTCAGAGACCACTGCACAGCGAATATGCTGGTGGTGCAGTGAGGTCTGAATCTCACAAATTACACCACACATTTTTCTTGTCAATATTTGCTTGAGGGCATTGGTTTTTCTTTTCTTTGTTTTGTTATTATTAGAAATCTAGGTTCTTTTTACTGTTACATGAACCATCTGCTGTATTTTATTGTGTAATACATCCATAATTTATTTTCACACTAGAAAACAAGGCAGCATCAGTGGCATGGAGAAAACATTTAGACATGTCTATTCTAGACACAATGGCAATGTTGTTAGAAATCATAAAGATCACTCTGTGGAATTCCTCCTATCCAGTTTCCAATTAGTAAGAGAGACCCATTGAGAAATCTATTCACCAGAAATACTTAAACACTTCAAAATGCCTCACATACTATATGTGGCCATACAGTTGTCTAGTAAGATGAATACATAAGCCCCTTCAAAGGTTTCCTCTGGGTCATTGTGTCACTAGCTATGCTGCTGTATTTTTGACAGATCTACAGGAGTTGGCAGTGTTATTCTATATGTAGGAATGCAGTTGGATTGGCTTTAAAGATTAATCAGGATTAATGATACTGATTAAAGACCATATCTTTTTATAATGACTTTCTTGCATAGTGGTGATGTTCACGGCCCGGTCTGAGGAATCTTGTGCTCTCTCCCAATAAATGTGACACTTGTTTTAAAATGGTGCTAGGAAGGTTTTAACTATATCTTTAAATGGTCAACACCTTGAGTATAGAGAGAAGACACTTTTCAAATGTTGTCTTAAACTTATTTATGTATTTTAGAATGATGATCAGAGGGAAGAAATAGAAGCAGATTGTGTTGAGTTACTTGAGTTACAGGTTGTCATCACTGCTATCAAATGTTAGCCAGAATTTAGACTGTGTTGATTAAAGTAGTGTATAGGAATAATACTGATATTAATGCATGTGGTAAGTGGAGGAGGAAGCTGGCAATGACAGCAGGGACAAGTAGTTACAACAAGATATCTTAATGCACATTTCATGTGTGTGATGATTAAAGTGATGTAGATGATGAGGCTCTTGGTGTTGCCGGTGTGCTGTAGGTGGTTGAAGTGATGATTGCAGATCTGATATAGTGATAAACATCTTAGTAAGCTCACAACTATCCTGAACAGATTGAGAGCCAAAGTTTGAGAGTTACACCATCTTGACTATGGCCACATTGTAATGCCACACTGTTTGTGGTGATGGAATGCACAATATCTGCAAATGCTCAGGCTATATAACCTTATGCACCAGTGTTGGCCAGCTGCCATGGGCAACCAGATCTGGAGCACCTTGAGCTAATTTGATAAGTTTAGGTGATTAGTTCATTAACAGTGGACACCGCTCACAGTGATCACAGTTACTGTCATCAACAGCTTGTTTAAATGACAAGAACTTGGTACTAAATAATTTCTATTCAAATGCTGTTAATGAGTTTATCGTAATGGGGCAGTGTGCTTACATTGTTAATTTAAGGTCAGTTCAAACATGACAAGATACAGAAAAACATTAAAATCACACTGCCTCTATTTCACTGTAACCTGCTGCTTCCAGAAAGCTACCTGAGGCTGATGCAGAGTGCACACAGAGGTAATGACAGGAGGAAAGTAATTTTATCTCACTGAAAATAGCTCAGTTCATGTTTTATGAAAAATTGTCAGTAACAAGTCAGTGAGATGTAATGGTGAAACTTGATGTCCTTCAGGTTTCCCTGTGTACACTATTCAAATAAAGAGAGTCATGCTGCTAGTGATGGTGACAGAAAATAAATGCACCCTAGGAAAGCAATGGTGGTTGTAGCATTTTTTAAGGGGATTGATAATATCTGGTCTCATATTACTCCCTTGAGAAAGCCCTTGATAAGCAAAGAGCTGTATTGTATTTTTGAAACAGTCAATAAAATGCATCAAGCAGCAAATCTATTCATTCTTTTTTTATATACATGCAATAGATATATGAATGTCAGTTAGATGATAATCTTTATGATTGACCTACTTTTGCTTTACTTTTACATTCAGAAATGACGCAATAAAAGGTTTTGTTATCTTTCTAAAGTCAGAACAGAACCCCTGCAAGTCAACACAGTGATAGGTTGTGAGATATGGTCAGCTTGGGGTTCGCTTCCAGCAGCTGAAGAGTGAGAGGATGAGGAGAAAAAGAGTGATAGAATCAATTATTTCAATCACCGCACGACACAGATTTAAAAGACTTCATCTGTTTTGGTATAATTTAAAGCGCCTTTGTATCTCTTTCTGTCACTAAGTGTATAGGATTTTCCATGTGGTACTGACATCCAAATACTGCAGGCTGTGAAGAGCCAAAATGATACATGGAGGCTCTTCAGGAATTCACCATCTTTTAAATGCAAGATGGGGACAAAACAGATAGACTCACACAGATTTGTTTTGGTTTTCTCCAGCTTCGCCACCACATTGCCTCTCCATGAAAAATCTGTTTGAAAAACAAATGCGGACTGTTGGTGTGCAGTGAATCTAAATTTTAGAGCCCAGTGGTATCTGTTTGTCATAGTCTTTTTTTCCCCCTGTATATATAGGCCAACAGAGTAGCAACTCGGACTTTATACCATTTGCTGACATTTTAGCAATGCTGAACCTTCTACAAAGCTTGTATCTCTGCCAGGCTAAACACTTTTGTTTTTTATCAAGTTGGACTACTTGTTACATTTTCTGTTTTTATCCTGAAGTCTTGTGCAGTCAGAAACGCCTCCTCAATGTCAAAACTACACAGTAGACTTTGATCCTGCCTATTTATATTGTTAGCTGACTTACACTTGGATGAACTGATGAATTTTTCATTATTTTTTTCTACTTTCCTGTTTTTGCATTCTCCCCTAATTTGTTGTTGGATTAGGGAAATCTGGGACATGGGGGTGTTACTATGCAACAAAGGCCCTTTTCAGAGCATTAAACCAAGCTAAAGCTGATACATCATATGGCAAAAGCTTTAGATAATTAGCCACTAAATCAAGCAGATGAGTGAATTCTTGTGCGTTTTCAGGAAGAGTTTTCTTTGCAGGGAAATTGCCCTATTTAAAGGTGTTTGATTTTGGAAATTGAGCGTCAGATGGTGTGTATTGAAAAGTCCTAAATTGCTTGACATGTGCACAGTATGTGGTAATAATAACAATTTCATCAAATACTGAGATAAATGTAGATTCAGTCACAGAGGAGCTATTATTTCATGTTTCTCTTCATACTCAGATGTTTGCCTTATTGTTTTTCCTTTTTATTGCACCATCCTTTATATGTTTTATGGTTTCATCATTGTTGTTTATTATCGTCATCACGTTTTGTTCATCAACAACTCTTTCTGGCAATGACTCCTTCATACCCTTTTAAATTCATTTCTGCTCAGTTACACACATTTTACAGTATTTCATAATGTCTTTATTACACAAAGAGCTATGTGTCCTCCTCCCCATTGTCTCATGTTTATTTATAGCACCCTGCTTTTGCAGAACAATTACGCCTTCATTTTGATTTGAGTACAAGGTTTAATGAGGGGTTTTAATGTAGCCCTTGTGGTAAATTACATGTTGTCCATCACTGTTGTTTATTAGAACATGAGGATGAAGTCTCTCAGCAGAAGCCTTGAGATTTGAAACCTCAGATATAATGAGTACCCCGGTTGCTATGCATGCACTTAAAAAACATGAGTCCTTATCAAGACCTTGGATATCAGGAGGATACAGCTACTCAAGTGCATGTGGCCTCTAATCAGGTCTGTATTATACTGAGAATGCTGTACGTGCGTGAAAGTGAGTTGTTAGAAACAAATGTATTTGTACATACCACTTGTGCACATGCATAGGAAAACATCAGTTAGACCTATTGGTATAAATGTCTTTACCTGCTTCTTTAGAGAATTAGTTGGCAGAGAAAATTTAAATGACCAGAGGTACGTGAGAATGAAGGATCATTTTAGCAAAACCACCAAACTTTAGAGTTCACACAGTCAGCTCTGGATGTCAGCTGAACTTAACCTAAACTGTGCTCCAGAGCATGATCTCAACCTTTTGATTCTTAGTTATTTGCAAGGAAAGGGAAGAGAGCACTCTAAAAGGAAGATGTGCTCCATGGAGAGCTCCCTAGACTGTCGTTATTAGTCCATTTTCTCCTCAAGAACCACTGGTACACACTTACTCAATCAGTAATTGCACATGCTGAGAGCATCAACATGGGCTTGACACTATTTCATGAGCAATGTTCTATCCATCCTGCCATCCATCTTTCCACTCACATTAATACATAAAAGATTGCTGAGAGCAAGAGTTTTGCTGTTTTAAAATTCATTCTATCACTACTTTTACGAAATAAAAATTGCTGAAGCTTTTAAACTGAAACTGTTTTTGTGATTGATCAGACCTTCTACATGATGAGTTATCTTTATATACTAAAGTAATGTTTAATGAAAAAATTGCCAAGTAAGTTTGGTGTGTTCTTCAGTGCTTGTATACTGGCCAGAGGCCAAATAAATAAAGTTTAGTTTAAATCATGGTCCACTCATCCAAGAGATTGCTTGTATACATTTTAGCATCCAGTGACATGTTAATGTTGCCAGTAAAATATCATAAGGATACAGAGGTATTGTTGCTGTGGTCATGATTTGGAAATGAGATTTAGCTATTGATCTGAATACCCAAACTATATGGGATGGGGTCAATCATAAATTTTTAATGGACACTTGCCAGCTGATCCGAAACAGGTATTTTCTATGAGAGCTGAATGTAAGAGTTGTTGATGATGTTCCCACATCTGTATGTACAGATCAGGTTTTGGTCAGAGTAAATATGCTTAAGAGCAGGATCTTGTTGCACTATTGTTTTTTTCATTCTTGTTGTATTTGATGTTGTTTTCAGAGTTCCCTCTTAACCAGATGTTTTGTTGCTGTGCTTGAACTGACTTATGTTTTTTGGAGAGGAGAACTTGAGCTGCCTCTGTGAGGTAATGTATGGGAACTGTAGTATATGACATTTGTTGGCAGTCCTCCTAATGCAGAAAAAAGAAACTACAAATCCCAAGTGTCCTTGAAATTGCTGCAGAGATGGAATACATGCCGTAGGCCCTCCCACTTTTTATCATTGAGTCCTTGAGTCAGTTCTCAGTGAATCTAATTGAAGGCATACTTTGAAAGTGCTTATCACTTAGCACTTGTTGTCTCAGCAGCTCGGCTCATGCTCTGCGACTCCGAGTCTGCTGCAAAGAGGTAAGACTCAGTTTGCTTCTTCAGTGTGTATATTTTACTAGGAGTGGAGTAAGACATGAAGGGCAGCATAATGCTAACTGCATCAATATTAGGATTTTTTAAATTTCTTTCTGTTTATGATGAAAAACGGAGGACAGAACAGAGCAAGTGTGTTGAGTATATCAGTCGTAAGCTAATAGAGGCAGCTGGAGCCCCTGTTTATTGAAGCTTTTATACTGCCATAACACTCTGCAACCAGATAGCATCTTTGTTGTTCATTTCACTGGTGTCAAGTAGCCACCAAATCAACCCTGAGATTGCAGCACAGGAGTAAGTCTTGTTGTTGTTGTTGTTGTAGTACAATACGTCTGAAAGCAGACTAATTCTTTCCTAGTTACCTCCTAACTAACTTCATAGAGGTGCAGTTGGCCCTGAGTGAGTGTTACTAGTAGTTGTTTTAGGTACAAAATAAATAAGTGGTGTTCTGCTGCTTGCAGTCATATTGAGTCCGTGGCATATTAGGTTTAACTTATTATTATT
>JAQNCA010000027.1:7703466-7714772 GCA_029783725.1 Acanthurus tractus
ATATATATATATATATATATATATATATACATACTTAATATTCTTTTAAAGATGCACTTCTTTGGTACCGAGATGACCACCTCCGAATCCAAAATATTCTCTAAATTAAAAACTTGTGAGCATCACTCAAGGCTGATAAACCTGCCATTTAAGCCCCAAAACACAATTCTGCAGCATATCTTTGCTAAAAAAAACAAAAAAAACATGACTCCTCAGAACTGCTGCCAAGATGTTCATTTAAAGGAGTGAAATCAAATATCAAGAACCTCACTTCCTTTTTTTACAATGATATTTAGGTAATGCTTGTCAGGCCCTTTTTTTAATAGTCTACTTCCTTACACAGTCAGACATTTTTCTACCAGCTTGTAGTCGACTCACACAGGCCCTTTATATCAACAGCAGACCTACTGCAGATTTTTTCATCCTGCAGCTGTGGGTTGTGGCCTAATGGTCTTGGGACTGCTACTGTTGGAAATGGATTGTGATCCTTTGGGATGTGCTGTGTGGTGAGCTACTGTATAAGCATGATGACATGCCAGTGATTCTTTTACCACTAGTATCCTCTTTTGGCTGATGCATCATATTGGACACTTAATTCAAGGAAAAAGTGATCAATTTGCAGTTTATAAATAGGTACAATTAAATGAACCTGTGTTTGTAATTTGTAATTTATATACCCAAACACAGGACGTGTGACACCGTGCCGAGGTGTTTCCTGTGTTGTATAAGAAATGAAGAAAAAAAATGCACCACAGGAAATGTCGCATTTTAGTGTCTTATCTCATCCAAGAACAAGTTCAACACTGCATGTGTAGCAAACCACAATGTTTGGTTTCAGCACTGTGACAGTTGCTTATGGTACATTTTTAATCGGTGCTTGTACCACTTCAGTTGGTTGTTCTCAACATGGAGACACTTAATACTGAGAGTAGCAGCAGTTGGTATGTTGCATTTTTTATTTTTCAGCACCTCAACTGCGCTGAACATCAGAATAGTGATTTACACTGTGCGATTTCACCCAAAGTGAAAGAAATGCGCATGTGGCACCTCATAACCTGGATGGATAATACTGACTATGTAATATAATCTCCTTCTGTCACGATTAAGATGTCTTTGTAGTGTGTGCTCAGAGGCTGGTTTGACTGGTTTAAGCTCCTCTTTCTCTAAAAGCGATACTATGTAAAAAGTACCACTTTTAGCTATAGTTAACTGTTATCTTGTTGATATTTTCAGTATAAAAGCCTGATTAAGGTTGATATCTGCCTTGGTCAAAATATGAGGATTGCACAGCTCTGATATGCAAGTTTTTTTTCATTGGCTGCTGTTTGTTGTTGTTCTGTTCTGTACTTTATTTGATAATAAAACGGTTTCAGGGGAGAATGGCTGTTACCATCATTAATCCACAAAACAGAAGACTTTACTGTAGGGAGGGAGTATTGAATTATCAAAGACATCTTTCAACATCAGTGTAGTTTTATTGGGTTTTTAATAGGTCTCTCTGAAGGACCTTGCTCATCTGAAGAATTTGAATATCAGGTTCATATCCAGGAGAGTTTTACATCTCAGTTTTCACTGCCACATGCTTTGTCTTTTTCCTACACAAGGACATTGCCTCTTGGGCTTTCCGAAGTTTCTTTCTGACGTATAATTTCTATTTTTAGTCATTGTCCCATTTCTCAGAGTAAGTTAAATGTCATCTGCCATTCCCTGAGCTGTTTTTAGTTTGATATTCAGTATGTTTGCCTCTTTTTTTAATCGAAGTTTCTGAGGAAAACTTTGCTGCTTTTTTAACACAACACCAAAGATGCCATCATCCAATCTGACAGCCTGTTACTTTTTGGCCCCATTCTGGAAGTAAGTTGTCAGTACTTAATAAAGTGTCAAACAGAAGGAGGACTGTAGATCTGTAAAACAGTGTCATAAAACAAAATCAGATTCTTTTTAAAAAATGACCAATAATCCTGTTTGGAGTTGTTTTAATTCAGATTTCTACAACAATCAACCAGCGTCCGCCTGAAGCCTCTAAGTTTTACAGATTTTTCTGGGTTTGACATGTTTTGGTTTTGTCTCTTTGACATTATGACAATCAAGCTTTCCAACATGAACATGTTGGAGTACTGCCTCAACATTTTGAGAAATGAGAAATGTCTCTTATATCAATTTGCCTTTTTTAAGGGACTGACTGACTTGTTATCCAACTGTTCAGTAGCAACATGGGTGCTCGGGAAATCTCTCCTTCACTTAAAAGAAAAATAAGCTTAACTTGCTTTTCCATAAATGGCGAAGTCAACAATAATCTACACATTACCTTGTCTTAATTCCTTTAGAGACCCGGAAGGACATGATGACTGCCTTAAATCTGCCTTTTTGGGATTCTGGTTCAAGGCTAAATATAATAAATTCTGCTGCAGTGCTCTTTAGCTAGCCCACACAGAGTGTTTTAGAGCAAATGCTTTAGGGATGTCTAGGCCCTTGAACACGGCAAACTCACATACAGATTAGCTAGGACCCTCTTCACAACTCCCACGCACCTATACAGCAGCTTATAGAGTGTATGGATGCCTCAAAGGACCAGAAATGACCTGTATCTCTTTCATGCACATCTTGTCAGTCCACAGGCCGTCTGGCTCCATTAAGGTGATTATCCACCCCTGGCTGATTGTAACACAAACTGTTACATTTCCCTCTTGAGATTCCTGCATTCAGTATCCATTTGACTAAGTACTTTCACAGTTGCCCATGTCTGGCCTAAAGCCCATTCAACTATTTTTGCATTTTAATGAGACTATTAGACAAGAACCTCAACAATGGGAAGCTTCAGATGCAGCTTGGTGGAACAGAGGCAGATAATAACAAAGATGCAAGAACTTTTTGAAATTTTAATGTCTAAATAGTATATTTTTAGAATCCTTGCAGCTTTTTGTTATCAGGCACAGGTCTGAGGGTGGTGCATGGGAAATGTTCTATTTTCAACTGTTTGCATTTTAAGATGGGGAGCTGAGCAAAGTTGAAATCTCAAAAAATCTAAAAACAACACAAAACTGGGTTTTTTCCGTGATGAGAACTGCTTTAGTTTAACTGTAAAGACAATAAAATGCAAAATTATTGGTCCATGTTCTGATTCTGTGCCTCTAAAAATGGATTTTGTAACATTTTATGGTACTCAAACAAACTGATCGGTCAGTGATAACAGCTGGTGATTTCCACCTTTGCAGCTAAGCCAACAGATGTGGTAATTAGTTGGCATGGTTTCCTTTCGTTGATTTTGGTGCTGCCAAATAAACACCAATCGATTGCAATGCCTTCCAGAAGAATGAATGCCACAAGATTCCAGTGATTGCTGCTTTGATCTACAGAAACAGAGCATGCAGAAACATCATTGTAACATCTCTGGATTGACTTGTGTTGCAGGCTCCAGAGTTTCCATTATCTTTTTTCGCCCCAGGTGATGCACTTGGCCAGCTAATACAGCTGTTTAACTCTACTTGCTCCTGCATCACATAGACAAATACTCCATATGGCACAGAGCATCTGGCAGCTTTGTGACATTGTTTTTTGTTTCCATGACTGGCATGGACGCAGTCGTTTGAGCAGCTCTGTTCTGTCAACTATATTATCCTGAGGTCAACAAGCTGTTTGATGTTTATTTAGAGTCTACGTAGCAGTTGTTGTCTCTTTGTTTTGCATGGGAGGGTGCATCCAATTGTAATCCTGTCAGTGGCAATGGTCATGGTGTACTTTGTGTTTGGTTGTCTGTGTGTGCGTGTGTGTGTGTATGTGTTCGCGCACGCTGCTCCAACACTGAAAGCCCAATTTACAGGACATTCCCACCAGACTTATGCTGTCACCCTCTATGTCATTTTTATTATCTTCATGATTCTGAACTTGGTACTGACTTCTCTGCCTCATATTCTGAATTAGTGTAACATGTACTAAATGCTCTACATACCATATAGACCTGTAAGTTGGGAACAAAAGGTCATGCCCCATCTATTGTGACTATGTGTAAACATTCCTAACTTATGCCTTGCCTACTGTCTTAAAATTTCAGGAGTGAGGTACCAAAGCATTGCAGAGGCTGTCTGCCGTCTTGGATACACTAACTGCGCTTGTTTATATTTGACAGTCTGGCTAATGTGCACAGATAAATGGTGATACTTTGCAGACTGCAGCAATGCCAAAGAAAAGAAAGTAAGTCACTTGCAGTTGCAGTGTAAGAAGTGCTATTTGTAGCCTTGGTCTGAGCTACTTGAGAAAATAAGCTATGCCTGGGAGAGAGTTTTTTCATATTTCTGTTCAAGTGATTAAAATGATGTGAACATAAATAGTAATGTTAGTGCAGTAGGGGCTCAACTTTGCTTATGTGGTTAACAAATCAAATTAAAAAGCAGACTTATCTCTTCAAGACTGTTTAAGGATATTCATTTACTTATTGGACAAAAGTCCAATGTATATGGTCCCACTATTTTAGGATATTGGCAGTGATTTAAAGCTTGAATTTAAAGCGAGATCAGATATTGGCAGCTTTTTGTTTTTCTTTTTGAAGGAAGAAGAAGTCAGGGCAGCCTGAAATTTTCAAGTACAACTTTTTATGATTAAAACAAGTTGTTAACACGTGCCTTTTTGTCTCCAAGTCCAGCAAGTCAAGTCAGCAACAGTGCAGACATTGCCATTCCTAGAGCCATGCTGCTAGCATGGTTAATTATGCTGCAATTGCAGTTCAGCACGGTTAACCCTGTATGGATAAAAACCAAATAGTTGAAGTCAGCAATCAAACTCACAGTAATTTTCTTCAGGCTCAATAGGGTTTTTTTTTGTCTGTGTTGTTAAGCAAATGGTCATGCAATTCTCATGTTAAATAACACAATAGGAATTGCCTCACTGCGTTTATTTTGGAGTCAAATTTCAGTCACTGATGTGCTCACCTATTTAAGTGTAATTTCAGGTAGACAGGCTGGGTAAACATGAAGCCTGTATGCCTGTTTGACAGCTGTGTCAACCAGAGAACATCTAAAAATTTATTGTCTGATTTTGCTGCTGTTCAACTGTATGACAGTCTTTTGGTGTTTCTCAGGTGGTAAAGCATAAAGATTACATTGTGTTAATGTGGTTTACACCCAGGCATGCATTGAGTACGATGTGTGTGGTTAGTGCCTTTTGACATAAACATACCCCTAACGGAAATGTACACATGGGTAAACACTTCCTGCCTTGGAAGCTGTCTCCATGGTGATAGAGCCAGAAAGCAGGAGAGAGGGGAACAGCTGGAAGATGGTGCATATCTCGTTCTTTCTTCCACCCACACTCTTTCTCTGCCTATGCATACAGTACCTCCCTTAAATCTTGACTGCCTTAATTGCCCTCCTTCTTTCTCCTCCACTGCCTTTTTACACTCTGTGCTCATCTCCTCAGACAAGGGGGAAAACTCTAAGTGTCCCTCCTGGAACAGCGTGACCATTATTCCACCCCTTCTGTGCTCATTAGTGACAACAGGCTTTCTATATTACAGAAACTGTTAATAAGTCTGCCTCGGTGTCTACACTCATTTAGTCCATATACAGTGGCTGCATCATCAGTCATGCTTAGGGGTTGAATGGTCAAGCCTCGAAGCCTACTGAGATACACTATGTGCTCCAATCTTTAATAGTTTCAGATATATCATTGTTTGAGCACGACCTTAAGAAAGTAAGAACACGTGGCTATTTTGAAGTATTACAGATTATAGGTTTGGAAGAAAACATACATATTGTATTTAAAGTGAAAAGAAAATTGCTAAAACCCCCTGTTGTCTGTTTGACGCATGCATGAAATGATTTGGATTATAGTCTCAGTAGAGCAACTAATAAAAGACCCTGCCTTGGCTCAGACCCAGTATGCGACAGGTCTCTACAGCAGCCCATGCATCACAGCAAGTGCACCATTAAGAGAATGTCAGTGTATGAAAAAATGGAATGGCTTTACTTATTTAATAATCTTCATTATTGATTAAGTGTCAGTGTTGCATGTTGAGATTTGAGCTTATATGGAATTGTGGCAGGTGTTTGATTTTGAGGGGGGTATGAATAGTGACAGGCAGTACAGTACATGGTACAAAAGAGAGTGGCAGGTTTTTCCCAGGCCAGATTTGCATGAAGCATATGCTTTGTAGAATGTTTTTTACGGGAAACCTTCAACAAACACAATTATGATAATGACTCAAGTACCAGTAGTGTTACATAGCAGTCTTCTGAAATTGCTCGCATGTACAGAGGCAAGGAAGAACTGAGAGACAGCAGGATGCAAACGAATCTCAATACATTACTAATTGTATTTGTTGCAAAATATGTTTATGTTCCTCTATCTAATATGTATTGTGTTGGTATCAATACTGAAATACTGGTAACAAACGTTGTTTTGGCACCAGCAGGATGAATGTAAACCTGATTATATGTATGAATGTGTGAAAACCACAACAATGTCACATATCGTTATAATTACTGCAAATGACACAGATTTCAACAAACTTTCACCACATCAAATCCCCTGCTTTGACTCATACCTGATTATACAGTACATTACCATGAAAAATATTGACACTGTTAGTTCAAATGTTTTCCTGTCATTTCTGTGTTTATCTTTGTTGGCGGGAGGTTCTGTGTGCACACTCATCTAATAAAGGAGCATGTCACTTTCCCCACAGGGTGCAGGTGGAGTTCTACGTGAATGAAAATACCTTCAAGGAGAGGCTGAAGCTTTTCTTCATCAAAAACCAAAGGTCAAGTAAGTACAGGAAGCATCATTCGGTCTTCCTCTCCTCCCGCTCTCTGTGGCTGCTATCGCAAATGGTAACAGGCTTGCTGCCGCTGGTTATGCTCAGATCTAAATGAACACATAAAAGCATTATGAAGGAAATTGCAGGCAGTGATGACGCTTATTCAATTTCTAACTCAGTTGGGGTTTTATTATTACATTGGCTTCCTCAGTGTAAATGACCCTTTTTTGGGGTGTGTGGCCCAGCAGCTCATTTTGCTGAGAAACGAGGCAGGGCTGCAGCGTATTTCTCAAAACAGATAAGACTGACATAACCACAACGTTCCCTTAAAGACACACTGATGCACCTCAGCAGTTTGGTGCATTGTGTATGGAAACACTGCATTCGCAGCTATTTGTAAATACATAGACAATGAGATCTCTGTGTCTCTGGTAGAATACATTGTTAACATTTCCCGATACTGACGCCGCTCTAATGCCTTTCTATCAACTTGTCATGGTCGCTAAGCCACCACAGCCTTTTGACATAAAACAGCAGTTTAAGTTGGAAATGCCACACATGGCTGCAGGGGTCTCTTGCTCTATTCCATTGCAGTGCCCTTTGTTTGTCCAGGTTTAAATCATTTTAAGTTTGACAACAGCTCAATGCGAAGAGGTCATGGCACAGGTTATTGGCTGTAAGAGCTGATTAGGAAAAGAGAATACAACCAGCGCCCCCCTCTGGCTAAGAGGCAAGCTGCAGACAGTTTTCTCTCCTGCACTTATGTTTGAGCAGTCGTGCGAGTGCTTATCATTATCTGCCTGCACGACCCAAACAGAAAACCCCATTTCCACAAACAATGTTATCCCGCTCGGCTATTTCTGTGCAATCCCTCCTGTCATTTATCGTGCTGTTTGGTTCTTAGTCACATTAGAAGCCTATAAAAGTGCTGGTGTTATTTAGTGTTATTCTTGGAGGATTTGAAAGTTATGTGTGAGAGTGAAATCAGTTGTGACATGCAACCAGAGCAGTAACGAGCTGCATCAGTCAGGGTTCTGAACAGCCAGATTCAAGTCTCTCCAAGCCTATAATAAGAGGCATTTTATGTACCCCGAACAGCTGCTCAAGCAGGTTCAACTTCCTAATGACAATATAACTGATTGCATCTTTTGTCAGCAGTAGACTCCCAGTCACACAGCCGGTCACAACACAGGAGGATCTGACTTTAACAAGCTAGACAAGTGTTGGAGTTTGAGGGTGCAAAGCTTTTTAGAGCAAAAAAAACAAAGACCGACATACCCAAACAAGCTAATTTTCAGTTTATGATCTCTCTTGTGTAGCCATACAAGTTTTTGAGTCGGGTCTTTTTCGGTCAACAGGCCTGAGAATTCGCCTGTTCAACTTCTCACTGAAGATCCTCACCTGTGCCCTCTACATACTGAGAGTCAGCCTGGACAACCCCAAGGAGCTCAACGGCAATCTAAGGTGAGATTCAACCCGATCAGTGGCCCCTTGACTCATCAGTTATCATGTATTTTTTGATGTTTACTTATATTAGCTGCTTTTTGTTATGATGTGTTGTGGCTGTTTTTCAAGTTTTATGTTAGGCAGAAGCTTTGATGCTAAGTAAAGACAGAGGGGCATCTTATCAGTTTCACTACTCACCAGTATTTCCTCTATGAACTCCAAAATCATGCAGTGACTTGCTGTATACCAGAGGATTTTTGCAGGAATGTTTTTCCTGTAGGTCAACATATACGAGAGATATTATATAAGCACATAGAGAATGACCCTAATGAATATCTTAAAAAAACCCAACATTCAACTTAAAGGTCTCAACCTTTTCTGTCATGCTTTCCTCCAGAAGACAGAAAAAGTTATTGCCTCAAAACTAAATTTAATAACACCAGGAGAGGAAACTGAAGGGATTAGGGTCACCATGACACTACCCGCAAAATCCTGTTTGTTTATTTTCCTACATAAATGATATGCATTCAACTTTATTTCACTTCACATTTTCCCCTTGTCATCAATGACTATGAAGAATCACTATTTTAAGTTAACGACATACTGTGATTTCACAACATTAAGACAGTAGATTTTCTGTATTGTGCTCACTGCTAGCAGCTTTTAAAGTCATACTGGGTTTTTTCTCAGTGGCAACATATCATCTACGGAAATGTTTTCCAGTTAAGATGTTTTTTCTCAATTATACACATTTGCACACACTTTCACACTCTTTTTGTTTCCTTTGTTACCATTTTCCCTCACAGAACAAACTGTCGGAACAACACTAATGGGACTAATACAACAGAGTTGACAGGAATCAGCTGGTATGTTCCAGGCAAAATGGTATCTAATTGCGAGCTGAAAGCTTTCATTTTCCTTATTGCATTAATATGCTGATGTGCGAGGATGTCTGTCCTTTGGTTTTTGACAGGGAGTTAATTTTCTGGGTTAGCAGACGAGATTCTGTATGGGCAATACAGGTGAGCTTGATCACACTCAAGCAAAACAGCACCTCAATTCCATTGCATGAGCTGAATCTCAATGCCAGACTCAACTGAAACACACTACACTAGAATCCATTTAATAGATAAAAGCATCGAAGGGGACAGTGGCTCCTCATTACAGGTTGAGCGGCCAGAAAAGATGAGTTTGCAGTTCCTGAGTTCATAAATCTTCGTCTTTCCCTTTGCTCTAGGTGACAGTGGCCTTAATCAGTTTCTTGGAGACCATGCTTATCACATATCTCAGCTACAAGGTAAGGTTCTGCTCCACAGTGCACAGTTTCTCTGTTTAATTCATGCTGGTGGTGAACAGCTGTTCGATCCAAGTGCAGCACTGCCCTTTCTGTTTCTCTCATGGGCCGACAGTGTCCAGTCCAAGTGCCAATGCCAAGGCACCTTTCGCAGACACGGTGCCAGAAGGCTATTTGCACTCATTTTAAACTCAGGCGTCATGCACTTCGTCCCAGAAACAAGTTGTGCACAGGTTCACAGGGCTGCAAGTGTTGGTTTTGTTTTATTGATAGGACCGAGTGAAGGGGCACCTCTGAATAAGTCTTTTTAAGGTGCACTTTTTTCCTTAGTTCATGTGCGCCAAAAGGAAGGATTAAGCAAGAAGAAAGTTAAGATATCAGTTTCATATTTTCTATGGAATTAATCCAAGGTCCAACAGGGAGAAAAGTGTCAGTTCATGTGTGAGAGTTTATCATATACAGTACTATAAAGTATGTAAATAAGGACACCATATTAAAACACCATATAATGTAATTTGATGCAGGTTTTCTGGTTACATGGTTATTAGACAATAAGACAAAAAGCAAGGCTCACTCAGTACATTTAGGCTAAATTGTCTTGAGATTTAGAGATGTGATGACAAAATGTTGAAGGAAGCTGCTGTATTTACACATAACAATAAAGTTTGCATCCTGCTAGGGTCCAGCCTCCTTAATGCGTTGCCAGACTCAAAAGAAGCTAGTATTTGCTTGGAATTATTAGTTCTGACTTTGCTTCTCTGAGACTGCTTTTGTCTCTTAGAAATAATGTT
This sequence comes from Acanthurus tractus, assembly GCA_029783725.1. NCBI lineage: Eukaryota > Metazoa > Chordata > Actinopteri > Acanthuriformes > Acanthuridae > Acanthurus > Acanthurus tractus. The sequence continues at coordinate 7,713,749 of JAQNCA010000027.1, forward strand.
TCCTAGATTTTATTTTCTTCCCCTGTGGTGATCCTCTGAAGTTCAGTGTTTGTTGATCCTTTAATGTCTTGCAATGTTTTTCACTCAGAATATTGTTAAGGGACTCCTTCAGCCTTTATTATATAAGAAGTAAAGCCAAATTTAATTGAATTCAGTATGTCATGAAATTGTATCTTGTAAAATGTTTTTCTGTTTTCTTTTAAAAGCTTTTTAATGGCTACATCATAAGCCGAATCCACCAATGAACTGCAGCTCATAAACTCTGCTGTGATGATTAATATTCACTCCTACTAGTTGACATAGCATTCTTTTCTAGCTGGATGCACATTGTGTTTTTTGACCCTTTGAAGACTTAGTCTACATCTAGCCAATGTCAAAAGAAAAACACTATAACTAGCACATTTTCTTTTGTTGTTTGGAAATAGCATAGCTGTCTTATGTGCAAGGCCTTATTGAATATATAGTTAAATGCATAATTCAGAATGTAATGATGTGAGGATACTAGTTAATAATAAAAGAAGAAGAACAACAACAACAACAACAATAATAATAATTATTATTTTTATATTTTGGTTTTTAATTAACTTAATCATTTTTTTATGCCTTCATATGAATATTTAAATTGTGACACAGTAGCTAATCTTCATTAACCGGCTTCACAAACAAGCCCATGCTTTGAATGCTTAAAACAAGGTCAATGTGCTGTTTCATAACCCAGCATTAATTACTGCACCACTCAAATATAGCTATGATAAGCAAAGATCAATGCAGGTCTTAAAATTATTTATATAGGAAAAAGAAGCTTTTAAAAATTTCCTTCTCTCACCAATTAAAGTGCAACGTACCCTGTTTCGGCTAGTTTAAAACAACTGATGTTTTCTTGCCTCTTATTCGGCATTGTTTTCTTGTCACAGCTGACTTCCTGTTTATTATCACTAGACTTACACTCTCTACACTCTCTAAAATGATCTGTGCTTTCATATGTTCATTCAGCTATTTCACGCTCACTTCCTCTCTAGGGGAA
>JAQNCA010000027.1:7730196-7742301 GCA_029783725.1 Acanthurus tractus
TTTCACCTTTCCTAAGAACAAGGAGCAGGATTTGATATTTTGTTCCGTCTTGATTCCTTTTTAGTGTGCCTTCGTGTTTTTTTTCCAACAGAGAAAGTGCATGGAGAGAAATAAATGTGCAAAAAAATACATTAAAGGAACTGATAGCAGAGTTCATGGGTTTCATGAGTCGCAGTATCTTCATTCCTGATCATAGTGGCTTTCTCCTCTTTGAATCGTTCTCATTTTCTTTTTCTCTTACCCGCAGCGATAGCTTTCACCTTCACGGTGCTTTAAAAACTTGCCTCTCAACCACCCTGTATGGTTTCAGAAATGAAAACAGACCTTTTCTTTTTTATATTAGTCCTCTCGGAGATTGTACAAAAGAGCAATAGTTCAGCAAGTATACAGTAGTAAAGTGAGTTTTTTAATACGTGGCTGCTCTGTTCCTCAGATCTTTTTGGATTTTCTTTTATGTTTCACCCTGCAGATAGAGCGTGATAAGGGCTCCAACCTGGCCTTTATGTTCCGGCTGCCGTTTGCTGCAGGCAGAGTGTTCAGTATCAGCATGTTGGATACGCTGCTTTACCAGGTGGGATAACAAGGACTGAGGATAGAGCTTGAACATAAACACATATCATACATGGATAGATAGGTAGATAATTATGTAATGCACATATTTAAAATGAAGATTTCATCAACCTCAGCTTTTAGTGCTGTTACATAACCTCAAAGTAATTAATGTATATACTTAGAGATTACATAGAAGCTGCTAAGTCAATATTCTTTTAAATGTTCATTATCTTTAAATTAATCGTCAATTCTGATATTTTAGCTGCAGGACTATTTAATATCTCAGACGTTAGTCAGATTCATGATATGATTTTTTTTTTCATATGTCTGTGTGTATGTTGTGACAGTCGTTTGTTAAGGACTACATGATCGCCATCACGAGGCTTCTTCTTGGTCTGGATACCACACCTGGCTCTGGGTACCTGTGTGCTGTAAGTAGGAACATTTAACTGCTGAGCCACCAATTTGAAAAATTTAGTCAGCAATTGCACCCACTTGATTTTCTTCTTTAGATGAAGATAACAGAGGAGGATCTGTGGATCAGAACTTACGGCCGACTCTTCCAGAAGCTTTGCTCTTCCAGCGCTGAGATCCCCATTGGGATCTATCGCACCGAGTCGCACATGTTTTCAACCTCGGAGGCAAGTTCAGTTTGATCAGATCCTTCATATGTGAAGCCTTGGTTAGGGGTTTGGTTCCAGCTTTGGCTTTAACTGAGGCACTTCTGCAACCTCAGCTTCCTTCAAGTATTATCCTTCCATCTTGTGTTTTCTTTGGTTGTTCCTTTCAAAACTTTGATGATGCTCTTTCATGCTTTGCCTATTTTTGCTTTCATTCCTCTCCTTCTAAAATGTCTTCCCTTTGTTCAAGAGTTTCTCAGCTTCTTTCCTTTTCTCAGTCCTTCTCACTATCTGCTTTTAAAAAGCTCAACACCTTATTTTTTCCTCTTCTTTCCATTTAATATTTGCTCCTGTATGTTTCTCTCTTTGTTTAATCAGAAGAAAGAATTTAGACTTTTGTTCCTGAACACCGTAGTTTTGGATGCATTCCTGACAAAAAGTTCCCAATAACTGTCGGGTTTTAGTAGCCAGTGTGATTATTAAAATTAAATCAGCCTCTTTATATTTGGCAGGTTACAAAAGAGACAAACTTGGCAGCGATAAATGAGAAATATGCTTTTGCTGGCTTTTTTTGAAATAGTAAATACAACATATTTACTGTTTTATGGGCTGACTTTTAAGGCTTTAGGTGTTTGTTTGTTTGTTTTTTGCTCTGGATGCCCCCATCTTTCATTGCATCTCTTTTTTTGTATGTCTGTTTGTCCGTCTCTTGTTTCAGTGCAAAGACAGTTACGCACAGGTAAGATCCAAACATGCTTGTCTTAAATCAGTTCTGTCAGTCAGCAGTCATCTTTTGCTGGACATGAAAAATACCTTGCTGGCATTTTTTCTGGCATTAATCAAAGCATAATGTTCATAACCACCAACGATTGATAATTCAGACTTCTGAAAATTCCTCATCAGTATCCGGTATGAACACTGCTGCTTTGTTCTCTTAGTCTCAGATGTCCATCAACGTGGAGCAGGGCATGGAGCATCGGGAGCGTGGAGAGTCCTGGAAGGAGAAGACAGCCCACAGAAACTCCACCACGAGTGACCAGTCGGAGCACCCGCTGCTGAGGAAGAAGAGCATGCAGTGGGCGCGGCGGCTGAGCAGGAAGAGCAACAAACCGTCGGCATGTAGCAGAGCGGAGCGCATCTCACAGCAGAGACTCAACCTGTACCGGCGCTCTGAGCGACAGGAGCTGTCCGAGCTGGTGAAGAACCGCATGAAGCACCTGGGCCTGCCCACCGTGGGATACGGTCAGTGGAGCCTCTGGTGATGTTTAGAGTGACAGGCGATGTTTTTGCTTTGTAATGCAGAAGTTAACTTAATACTATAACGTACTTACTGTATAGCAGTTTCAGTTTTTAACATTACTTAAGTTTATCGCTGATTATTTCACTTAGTTTATAATTATTGAATTTTTGGTAGTTTAAATGTAATTTGAAAAAAGTATAATGAAATTTTAAATGTTTGTTGCCGATTGAAGTCTCAGTTTTTTGAACATTTCTTTAAAGCTACAGCAGCTTTAGAGGCTGAAATGATTCGACTGGTTGAGTTAAAACCTCAACATGTAGAGTCAAGAAATCTCAGCGTTATTGTGAGAAAACAGAAGACAAAACTAAAATAAAAGAAAGAAACGTCACCTGTATATCTGTGGAACTGAACCGCCAGTTTGAACATAAATCAAGGTCAGTTGTTTCGAACAACTTGATTTGCTAGATTTTTTTTTTTTTTCTTGCAGCAAAGACAGTTTTTAGTTTACTGGAGTTGTACTCCTAAGAAGAATACTTTGATCAATTAGTTTTATTGAATAAAGTCACTTGATTGAAAAGTAATCAGCAGCAGTGCTAATATCTAATTATTTGAATAAGCTCAATGATTGTTCAGTAATAACAATAAAGAAAGAAATGAGTGCAGTGCTAATGACACAATCTCACATTAAAGGTGTGATTTAATACTTGAAGAATATTTCTGTTTTTATTAAAATCTTAAAGGAGATTTTCTGCTCTGCTTAATACGAGAACATACTTATCATTAGTAGCCATAGAAAATAAACATTTATTACGCTGAGAACACAAATAGTGACAGTCTGCTTAACCTGAGTTATTCTCGCTGAGCCTCACAGGAATAATGTGTTAATCATTTCTAAATGAACTATCAGGGATGCAGGAGGCTCCATCAGCAGGTGTTAAAGAGGCACATCTCATCACTTAATTTGGTCTAATTCTTCACCATGTGACATTGTTTAGAGGAAGCCATGTTAGTTTGCATAAAAGGATGCAGAAAAACCAAAACTTGTCAGAGCATAGCCCTTTAAAACAAAATCAGGAAAGGAAGGACACATTAAAATCTGCTTTAAATGCAATAAAAAAGTGTTCAAGTTCAGAGGATTCCGACGCTCCTCCAAATCTCAGCCACTCAAATTATTTCAGCTGTGAGAAAAGCTGCTCTTTGAAAAAAAACTCCAATCTGTGTTCCAATCATTTTCTTTCATCATTATTGTCATTTTCATCACCTATTAAGATGTGGCACTGTGGGTCTTGATAGTACGGACCATTATCATCTCACCGCATCATCATCATTATCAACCTTCAGAAAACCTCATTTTCTCCCATCAGTTTCACACCCATTGAAACTCCTTCTCCATGTGCCATAACACACACACACACACACACACACACATATACCACTCCATAGTCCTGATCATACCAAAACACGTGGATGTGAACACGTCATGCATGATGAAGATGCAGGAGCACCAAACCTTGTCTCAATTGCATTTGATCACAGACAGCAATTGCCTGCACTCTTATCTGCTCACCTCTCTCCTTTTTTGTTCTTTAGTTCTTTCTCTTCTCCCAGCTTCACGCTTCGAAACAAAAGCAGAATCATGCTCCAGATGTGTTGCCAAATATTATGTAACCTGCCGATCAAATACGTTTCAGGAAGAACCCCAAAAGCTCAAGATCTTCTAATGAACCATGAATGTCAGTGAGGATTACAGCAGCAGGATGAAAACATGTGACAGACGAATCATTTGGAAGTGATTCTGTGCACACACTGATGCATGGCTTCTTTGCATCGCTCACACCTTTCTTTAAAAAGTTCTTTTTCAAACTGCAAATGCATTCGCTGCCTGCCTGATTTGTTTCTTTTTTCTTGTTTTCCTCCCCTCCTTATGTTCCTCTCCTTCCTTTCTCTCTCTGACTCTTCTATCTTCCCCTCCTTTGGCTTGTAGAGGATGTTTCTAATCTCACTGCGAGCGATGTCATGAATCGAGTAAATCTAGGATATTTGCAAGGTAAATTGTGTGCTGTTCATAACTCATTTACAACATGTGAGTGGTTATGTCCATCCTGTGGAGAAAGGAATTTGTCCTTTCACCAGCATCCATTGAAGATTAGTGCACTGAGTTAATCCACAGAGCTAGATGTACCCATTTTCAAAGGATGTTTGTATTTTACACTCTTTGATTATATTTTATGGCTAAATTAAATACATAGTTAAATATAAATGAACAAATCAGGCCATTAACAGTGAATGCCGTTGCTTAGAGTTGCAGGACATTTCAGAGCAGCCGTATACAGAGGGGACCAGGCCGTCAGGTTAGCTGGTTGATCAAAGTACTGCAATTTTACTGCATGAGTGTGTGTGTGCGTGCGTATGTGTGGTTGTTTGTGTAAGTGTGTGTGTGTGTGTGTGTGTGTGCGTGTGTGTCCTGCCAGAATGAGTGGTAGATCAGCAGCCAATCTCTCACTGTCTCGCTCTACTATCTATCTCTATCTCTCTCTCTTTCTTTCTGTCTGGTCGTTCTGCATTGTGTTCCTGTGAGGTGACGTCCCAAATGGCTAGAGTACTGCAGGGCATCAGAGTATGGCTTCAAGAGTGGAGCGGAACGCATTATGTCTGTGGATGGAAGGTTTAGATGTAGAATTAACACATACATCCTCTAGGGTTTATGCGAAATAAAGTTTATCACAAGTGTTCTGGTGTAGAAGTGGAGGAAAGTGTTCTTCACCTCCACTTTGTCTGTCATTTCTGTACATCAGAACACCTCAAAGTGTATTATACCATGGCCACTTACAAGACAGGCAAAAAAAATAAAGCAGTATTTGAATCATCAGTAACTGCTTAAGGGTTATCTGTAGTTTAATGCCTGATTTAATGTCTTCTGCAAGTTAGACTCAAGTAGTGGCGATGCTACAGCTGCCTGCAGCTTGTGCAGTGATTTTGAGGGGTGGTTGTCAGCAGCTGTCAACAGATGTTTCAGGGCAGGAACATTTTTTTGTTGTTTAATTTTAGATGAAACATGACTATAATGTTGAATTAAAAAAAAAACAAATCATGTTTTTTTTTTGTGTGGATTAATTATGAAGACATCAAAACTATGACATACCACACATCAAATCATATGGTTAACAAAGGAATGGAGGCGTTAGCATAAACGCTGAGCACTTTACAGCTGCCTTTCCTTCACTCTGCAGTCAAACCCATCTCAGCCAGGTTTAGCTCGAGTGTTTGTTTCCTTTGTTTACAACATAAATTCATATGTGTTATTTACTATCGTGATGTTTTCAACAGTTATCTATGATGTTGAAATTTAAAAAAAAAAAAATGAAACATCAACTGGAAGTTGTGTTCAAAGTAATATTTGTGTTAAGGGAGAAAATAATAGGGTTACAAATTAAAGAGAGGCTGATTCCTATGTTATTCATTGTCATGCACTGGAAAAACTACTAGCCAGAATTAGCTGTCCTCACAGGATAGTCCTCCAATTAGCTTGAGTCACATATAACGTCACCAGCTACAACTAAGTGCGTGAGAAAAACTAGGTAACAAAGTGCAAATGTGTTGCAATCAATTGATAAATGTTAAAATTGTGATTATTTAACATGTATATGTCAGGTAGAGAGTGTAGGCATTATTTTTATACACCATCTCCTGAAGTCTACTTGCTGCCTAAGGCAGTTTGTCTTCAATTTGATCTTCAGTAAGTTACAAAAAAAAATGTAAGACTGGAACAAACTGTCACCTGACCTCCATCCAACTGTGTGTTATTAGGATTAATAGCTGCTGAAGTGTCCTGAAATCGAGCATGAAAAACATCCTTAAACACTCGGAGCTGAGTCAGTCTCAAGTGGTTTGTCCTGCACTCCAGAGCCAGAGCAGTGAAAAACACCACTGACCTGTCACTTTCTCAATGCCCCTGCATAATGACTGTTTTCTGTGGCCATGGTGTAATCCACACTGAACTCACTGAGCAGCTTACCGTAGGATAAGATGGGTGAAACTATTCTTATCTGCTCATAAAGATCACTCTTGCTGATCTTGCATCTTTTCTCTCCACTTTCAAGTTTTGTTTTGTTCTTTTGTTTTTTTAGCATTATTATAGACTAACTGTAATTCCAGATGTTGATCCAGCAGCAGCAGCAACAGCAGCGGCAGGTTAACCTCTTCCACTCTCACACTCCCAATGTGCTCTGCTTCACTCTCAGTTTGGTTCGAGTCGCTCTGCGTTTGGTCCAGTCTTACGGATGCTGGAGCATGTCCCGTGTGTGTATGTGTGTGTGTGCGTACGTAGAGGTTTTGTCACTTGCCACTTTTGGTGGGTTGTTGAGGCTGAGTGTCATCTGTTGGCATGGCAACCCGCCGCCTTACTAAGCCTGCTGGTCCAGTGTTGAATGCGCTGGGATTGTGGGGGGGGTGGGGGGTGTTAATTAAAAACAAGGAATGTGATGATGGAGATGGGTTTGTGGCGTAGCCTCGGACGCTGTCTGCATGCTGGCTCCGTTCTGAAGCTGCGCATGAGGGTGCTGTTTGAGTCAGCAGGCAGCATGGGCCTCCCCTTGTTCACACAAAGTGCCCTGTCAGTAACGGTTAGCCCTTCTCTCTCTTCCACCCCGCCTGGCTTTATAAAGGGCCACGAGCAGGTGGGTTATCATGGAGGAGACACATGTGCCCTCCTTTCCCCTTCCTCTGCCACCACGCAAGTAGGAGCCTCTGCCAGAGAACACTCGACACACACTCTCACATACTGACACACACATGCACACACACTGACATACACACAGATGTGACTCCTCTTGAGATTTAATGTTTCCACTTTATGGATTCTGAATGAAATGTAAGATTTCAATAGTACAAAAAAATGTTTCTATTGTTAGCATGGCTACATTGTGCAATAGACAAATACTGTTAATAATGTTTACTGTTTACATGTTAAACCTCTAACTCAGTATAAACTTACAGGTATGTTTAAGGGGCATTAAGAGTAAAGAGTAAATTAAACAATTGAGATAATCTGTTTATTTTGTATCATAAAAGAGTGATTATTTTAACATTTTACACGTTAAACACCTTTAAGGGAAAGATTTTTTTACTACTTATTTAAAAAGGATATGTATCATGAAGTGAATAAACATTCCCTCCACTCACTCTAATACTGTACGCGGGTTACTTTGCCTTTGTCCTCACTGAGAGGTTTGAAAACGAGGGAGGCTCATATTTTCTGCAGTTGGAGGGCTCATTTCCTGACTGATGTACTGTATAATGAAGGGGGACGAGGGGGGACTTGGAGCAACTCTGAAGGTCTCTTCTGTCTCTTTTCCCAGACGAGATGAACGACCACCAGAACACGCTGTCCTACGTCCTCATCAATCCTCCTCCTGACACCATGTTGGAGCTCAATGACGTTGTGTAAGAACCAGAGCAAAGGACACTTTCCACTTTTTCTTTTCTATCTAGTGGCCTTTTATATTGGTATAAGTAGCATTACATCATTTTAGCTTTTCAAGTGGTGTCAATGCTACACCGAAGGATCAGACTGAATGAATACTGACTCAATAAAAACCTTTTTGGGTGCACAGTTAAGTTTCAGTGTGTTTTGTACTCACTGATGTTAGTGACAAACACAGCATGTATTTAGTTTGATCATTTTGATTTCTTTTTTAAATACTATTCATTAATTTATTTTATACAGCACAATTCAGTACATTGTTTATTATTAGATATACTTCAATATTCTGTATGATTCCAATGTATATCTGTATTTCTAATGAAATGTATTTAAATGAAACCTTCTAAAACAAAGCTTGATGATGTAAATTTTGTCCTCACAGGTACATTATCCGGTCTGACCCGCTGGCACATATGCCAGAGGACTCACAGGTGGGGCAAGTTCGCACCACCAGGACACTTCAGGAGTTCAGCACAGAGACGAGGGACGAGACTCACCTCTGAAAGGCCCTCGTCCCTCCACACCGCGACCCTTAACGTGTTAGCCCCGCCTGTGCCGACAGAGCCCGCTTGTCTCACACACATGAAGGCTTGACTCGGGCCAAGAAGAGCTGTCCATGGTGACTGTGCATCGTGTGTCTCTCAGAACAGAAATAATCAACGTTTAAAAAGACCAACCTGAGAGAAAGAGAGAGAGAGAGCTGCTGTTTCCCACCGAGCTGCTACAGGAGGATGCATGAAGAGTGCTTCATCATCAACCCCCGACTCCTCCAACACACCTACTAACTGTACTAACACCTATCACCCTCGCAAGACAGTCTGAAAGCAAAAGCCAGGCACTGGAAACAGCCCCCTCCCTCCAACCAAAGGACTGAGAGACTAGATTGATGTCATGAGAGGTCTGTGCACATACTGTACAGAAAACCACATCATCGTTTCACTCAGGGGTGAAGTTGCCCTGAAGGGGCCACGACTCAGGCCGACTTCCTCCACGCCTGTTGCTACCTAAACTCACAAAGAACTGAAACTCGGGGCAACTGCACCCTCCCCCGCATCCTAACAGTCATGTTTTTTATGAGTAAATGCTGTGAATTTCTGCCAATTCATGCATTTACCTTGAAATTACAGCTCATGAGCACTTTTATTAATTTATTACAAAAGTCTGTTTGCTTTTTGTCTCTTTTCTAATCAGATGATCTTCATTTTCTTTACGAGCACAAACTTTTTTACAACAAACTGTCGTTAGTTAGACACACTTAAGTGGCACTTTGAACGGCCATATTAGAATAATCAACACCACTTCTCTATGGTATTGTTTTGGACACTAATTTTCATTGCGGTTATTGTAAAAAGAGTGAACATTGTTAACTTATTTGACTATTTTTAAGTATCCCAAATATATGGTATGTGCCATTCTTTGTTTACTCTGTTTTGTAAATATTTTTAAAATGATTTGTGCATCACGTGCCATGTCGCATCCGTTTTGTAATGTCAGTATTATTCTTTTTGTTTTAGAGCCTAACCTATTTTATTAGCTGATCAAAGCTCATCCAAAATATGCAGCCACTTTAAAATGAGGCATTTCTGTTTGAAAGATTACCAGGAAATGGAGGATAAATCAATATAAGATACCAAACAATGGTGGTGAGTTTAATGACTATCAAAAATTAATTTAATGTGCATTCTTAAAGTAAAATAAAATTATTCAGTATAGTTTATTAGTTGTGAGTTCTCTGCATTCTTGTATATCAGTCTAATTTTTCGTAGCGACATGTAAACATAATCTTGATTTTGTCGTTTCTAGTTATCCATAGTTGTAGTCTAATATTAAAAAAATTAAAACATCTTTGTCACCCCTCTCTAATAACCTGATTTAAATGAATAGATTGGAATATTTTGCAAAAGTACCTGTGTACAATTTGCAATTTGCAATTTGCAGTGTACGATAAAATTGTGACAACAAATAACTAAGAAGCTAGGGCCTGCTAGCTAAAAGGCTAAGCTAATGAAAGCAGGCAGAAAAACAGCTCGCAGCATTTCTGAATCTCACCAGACTAACATGTTCTAGCTTGTTTGATGTGAAAAACATCTAAATGACCATTGGTGGTTTTAACACGTCTTTGTGCTTTTGTAGTTGCTTTGTGAGCTTAAGAGGTGCTGAAGGCTTCCAATATTTATGCTAAGCTAAGCTAAGTTAACAGGCTGTGGCTTTATTAATGACAAATAAACATGAGAATTGTATCAATCTAGTAGGAGAGAAAATAAGCATATTTTCCAAATTCCTGGGGTTACCTTATGGCAGTGGATTTCAATTTGTGGGGCGGGCCCCACTGGTGGAGGTGGGGGTGGCATGAACTTTTCTTCAGCGTCTAAAAGGGAAGCATGTCGGAAAAAGTTTTTGGAACTACTGCTTTGAGGTATCCTCAGAATTGTCAAATATTTAATTATCCAATTACTCTGGCTGAATACCGCTATCTGCCACATGAATCAGGCTCTTATGTTTTGAATCATTTACTCTTTTTTAGTTGTAAGTTTGTGGTAAATATTCATTTATTTGATTTTCCAGTTTTCATAACTGGTAGCAGAAGAGTTTTGCACAGACTGCGACAGTCGAGTCTCCTCTGAACCTACTTGAGCTGAAAATGAAGTGCTCTCCTGTCCAAAATGTACAGGCCACACCTTGTGTGTAACAGTGTCAGTGTGCAGAATTTACTCTGGATTTGTCATTCCTCAGCTGTATGTTCTGTTCCATCACTGTAAATACAACTTCATATATTCATTTGTGCCACTTCCATCCTTTTTTTGTCTCTTCTGTGTTGAATGAGAGAGAGAGAGAGGACTTGAACTATTTTTGCACTAAAGCTCTGTGGCTAACAGCATGACCCTTTAATCTGAATCTGTACAACACGGTGGACAGTATTCAATCATTCCTGTGAAGCAAAGATAGTCAAATGTGCAGTAACATGTCATGCTTTTTTGTTGTTTTAATTTACCTCAATGACAAAAGCTTATTTTGATGAGTGCCATTGTTGTCTGTCAAAGAAAAAAGAACTAATCAGTAATGATGAAGTGATCTCAGATGGATTGTTTTTCTGTAAGAGATCTTTTGTTTGTTTTCTTTTTTTGTTTTTTGAGGAATCACCATCGATTTCTCTTATGTTTTGCAAAGAGTCCGTTGGAGATGTACCGTTGACCTTTGCTCAGTGGCCCCTCTGAAGTGTTAGTTTACAGGGCAGGAGAGTTAAGGAGTGAAAGCATGAGCGACCGGGATGGAGGAAAACATCAGTGTTCAGATCCATTCATGTAACATCGTCCGAGGTCTTCACATCTTAAAAAAATACCAACACTCCACAAAGAGCTCACGTCAAATCTCTGCTGTCCATACTTACAAACCACAAGGGGCATGTAAACACTTAAAAAGCATGTTTTGATATACAAGCTTGCCAAGAACGATCATTTTGTACATTAAGCAGGACATTTAGTGCGATGTCCCGTGGCTAGAGAAACCCATAATCAAGTCAACTGCTTGCAAGTTGGAGCCATTATTTGATACTGTGTATTTATATGAATGGAACATGCATGGTTGTCTTACTGTTAATCAAAAGCAGACGTATTACGTTTACCTCCACTTTATGTTTTGAAGTCATTGTCAAAAAGGGGTTGATCCATTTTGTACTATTTCTTATGAGAAGCGAGTGGACTTCTCGACATATAAAATATGAACAAATAAATGCTGCATGCAGCCAGACAAAACAAACGAGAGGACTTTTTATTTCACCCTTCACCATTTAAATGACAACTGTATGAATATGAAGACATTGGAATGTAGATAAATGTGCAGTTTCACCATGTGACAGTTATTTTCATTATCAGTTCATTAATTATTTTCACATATGATCAATTTGTGTGGTTAATAGAGTGTCAAAAACATGAAAAATTACATCTCTCCATTTACTACCATAAATAGTAAAAAAAGCAGCAAGTTGATAATTAGGAAAATGATAACAGTTTTACATTTTTGCTTTAAGTGTGATTGAAATTAATATTTGATCATCAAAAAATAGTAGATTTCCTTTTGATTGAATAATTGTTGTAGCTTTAATTTCATTGATAGAGTCCAGTCATTCATACTGACTATCTTACATTTATACTGCAATAGCAGGGATAAAGCATAATTCACGCACCAGCAACCTGAAGTCTCCCTGATAAGTT
>JAQNCA010000027.1:7742401-7754027 GCA_029783725.1 Acanthurus tractus
AGTCTCCCTGATAAGTTAGATGTATGCTATCTCAAGTTGAATAAAAACTTAAGTGTAAATATTACATGTTGTGGTTTTAAGTTACATCTTTAAGGTAATATGTGCATCATACAAGAACTAAAAATGGACGAAAACCAGTAAAAAAAAAAAATTGGGCCTTTAGGACAAACATCAGAAATCCTGTATCCTGCATTTTGGAGTTTAAAGTTTGCATAAATTTAGATGTTGTTGTTTTTTTTAAATCCACCCCATGTAGGTCCCCTAGCTTAATAAATGTGCCATGTGAAATCAGTGGAGTGATACTTAAGTGTATTTTTCAAAACACTTCTATAAAGGTCTGGTGTGAAGGATTTAGTTACATCTAGTGGTGAAGTTGCAGATACGACCAAATAAATATACCAAGAGTTATAAAATCTGCCGTCTCAAAAACTTTGGGATGGTGTAAAAACATCTATTCTAAGGTAACATAAACACATTAATTCTTATTTTCTGGTGATTATACACAAATGAAAACATATTGTATGTTATATTCCATCTCTTTCATGCCCTATTACCTGATTCCTTTAAATCTGAAACAACTTTAAGATGTTTTTTAATTTCACCCTCTATTTCGATATACAGTCTGTCTTGTTTTGTGGACATAACTGTCAGTGGGTCCCTCTCTAGGCTCCTCTGCTACCTTCGTCCTAACGTCTCTGCTTGTTGGCATGTATCTGCTTCCACCTCTCTCTGGTCCAGCGGCCGTTGTTCTGCACGACTTCATGCAGCAGGTCCATGAAGGCATACTCATTGCCAGACAGCAGCGTTTCATCATCTGGGGAGGCACCACCAGAGGGAGCCTTTGAGCCGGTGCTTCTGTTTTCTGGCCTCTGTCTGCCTGTCGTAGCCCGCTTTGCTTCTGGCCTGTTTGGGCTCTTACTGATGTTCTTTTCTGCAGATCTTTTCAGGTCTCCAATCTGAGCTGTTTTCTTCAGATTCAGGTTTTGGGTTGCACTGGTTTCCTGTCCCACAGGTACAGGGTCCTGAATCTGAATCACCTGCTCCTTCTTTAGCTTCTCTGCCTGCTTCATGTCATTGAGATCATGGGCCTTGTTGAAGGAAGAGCTATTTTCATTGGCTGGCTTTGAAGACTGGGAGTGTCCCACTTTCATCTGTGTTACATTTAATTTTAGGGAATCCTCTATTTGATTTTTCTTCATTTCCTCTTCTCGGAAAGGATTCTCCTCTTTGTTTGACACTTTCTTCACCTCACCTGGCAGCGCTGGTGTCCAAACAGTGAAGACAATAGATCCCTCTTCTTCTTTCTCCGTCATTTTACATCTGGCCTGCCACTGAATTGCTGTTGGAGGCCAGGTGGAGATCCTCCCCAAAACTTTTCCCATCTGTGATCTTTGACCTGTGATGTCAGCAGACTGTTTGTTGAAGTCATCAGGTTTATTCTGGTTCGTACCGATGCTCAGGTAAGGAACAGTGTCAGTGTTGGCAGGAACATGAGGGTCTTCACTCAGATTTCCTTCATCAGCAGCTTGTTTAACATTAACATCAGTTGTTTTTGTTTGCTTTTCTGCATCAAATCCTTTTTCTGCTTCTGTTTCAACACTCAGTTTCTGCTTTCCTTCAGCTTGGTCGTCCCTGTCCTTCACATGAGCCTCTGCCTCAGTTTGTAAAGTCACTTGCTCTGTCACAGGTGTCCAGAAAGGAGCAGTAAAGAGTACAGCGTTGGCTGACTTTGCTCTGACTCCACTGAAGGATCTCCTGCATCCCATCTCTGAGTCCCACTGGTCGTTTCCACTTTTTTCTGAGTCTCCTGTCGACTGAGCAGGACTCGATCTGCTGCTGCCGCTGTTGCTGCTGTCTTCTTCTTTGGGTTCATTTCTGTTTTCTCTTGGACTTCCAGGCATCACAGTTTTGTTGTTGTGTTTGCTCCTGTGCAGCACCACCAAGAAACACAGCAGGATCAGGAGTGAAGACAGGAGCGCTGCAGAGAGGTGGGTTGTTAGCAAACCATTCACCAGAACTGATGATGCCTTCGTACATTTCTGCAAACCAAAGACACACTGAAACTAAACTAGAAGTGAATTTCATCAGGTTTTTATTCCTATGTTATGAGAGCTGTGTGGTTAAGGTCTGGTTAGAGCAGGGCACAAATACCTCTTGTTTAAGGTTTGGAAAATATATTTTTTTCATTTAATTTTCTTTTTGTTAGATTTAAAATAGGAAGTTAATCCTGGTTTCCTCCTCATCCTGATGATTACATCAGTTTACATCGGATGTATATGAAAATAGAGCTAATGTGAACTGCATCATTTTGATATTGAGGAAATGTTAACAGATGTGTGAAATATTAAAAAATGCAATGTGTCTGTAGAGAAAGTAGAATGGTACAGTACAGTTAAGTTAGACGGAAAATTCAGTTTATGCATCTGATTCATCAGATTCTGTGAAAAGAGAAAACAAAACCCACCTATCACAGCGACCAGTGTGCAGATGACATTTGTGTCTGACGATGGCGGTGACGTCACACAAGTTTCTGAGGGCAAAAGAGACACATGAAGCAGAAGTTACACAAGGTTCAAGTATGAAGAGATGAAAAGAACTAACCATGTATGCCAGTGTGGACACAGTGTCAGTGGGCATGTCAGAGAGTTTAGGATTCCACATCACAGAGGCTGCAGATGAAGGTGAGGCATATTCATTTAAAAGATTTCTGGAAGATAAACCCTTTGAGATGCAGCACCTCTTTTTTGGAGGGGGTCCTTCAGTTTCTGAAGAACTGAAGAAGCTTCCTGGATGAGAAGTGAAACGTCTTCCCAACAAACTTAACACAGTCCAGTTGACTTGCTTTTTTGACTCTTCAGATAAACATGACCTGGATGAGTGAGAATCTACACAGAAACCATGAAGATGTGAAGCTGCTTGCGTTCAAGTTGCTGAAGCCTCTGTGTGTGTTGATAAAATCACTTATGCCCCTGAATGTAGATCAGCACTAAAATACAGATTTTTACAGACAGTCAGACTGAATATCGACTGTCTGTAAACACACTGTTTCGCACAAGAATGACATGAGCAGCATCTGAACAGTGACTGCTGAGTTATAGTTAAATTAATTATGTTTCTGGGGCGCCATCTGCTGGTGGCATGCCATTACATTTTCAGGATGACTCATAAAAGGTGTGTATGTAATGATTTTTTTGTGTTAAAGTCACAGTAGTTAATGTCAAATACAATAAGCCTGCAAGAACATAAGAACCAACCTAAGAAGAGCAGTATGGTTTAAAAATAAAGATGTTACCTGTAAAATGACCAAACAAACAAAAACATTTAGCTGAGGGAGGGATGTGAGTGAGGGATTTTTAAATACCAAAACAGAAAGCAAGAAAAGACAAAAAGCACATACCAGTATGTGTTGGGGCTGTTCTGAAGATCCCAGTGGGTTTTGGTTGGACTGAGGTTTCTGTCTTTGATGTTGGTCGTGATGAAGGCTTTGTCTCAACTTCTGTAGTACAACAGGTTTTTTTTTTTAACACAAATTATGTGTTAAGATGGAAATATTCTGATTGCAGAGGTGTAATTTTATTAAAACAGAGAAAAAGACAAACAAGATGTACCGGTGGGTTTTGAATGGACAGTCTGCGTCACTGATGGAGGTTCTGGTGTCACACACACAGACACATTCCACACAGGTCGACCCTTCAAATATGGAGGTGTCTCACAGGTCACCTCCATCGGTCTGTCCAGCAGAAATCTGCTGTGTAGATCTAAGATGGTGAGCAGTGATAAGGTTTCTAAAAAGTTTCTCAAAAACACATGGCTAATTGCTATTTGTCTTGCCTTTCACAAACCTCTCAGGAAGTCAACAAAGAGTTCAGCACCACAGGAACAACTCCATGGGTTTCCATCTAGACTGATCTTGGTGGTCTTCAGGGACTTGAAGACCTGAGGTGACACCCAGGTCATCCTGTTCTTTGACAAGTCTAACTCAGCCAAGGCAGTCTGAGAGCTGAAACTATTTATATCAACTGTTCTGATCCTGTTCTTATTTAGATTGAGCTTTGTGAGGTTATTGAGCCCTTTCAGCATGTTCTCATGAAGACCTTCAATGTGGTTTCCTGCGAGGTTGAGCTCACTCAGGACATCAGGTTTACTGAGCCAGTTTGGGTTAATCTCTGTCAGCAGGTTCTGGTTTAAACTGAGATTTCTGAGGCTTTGGAAAGAGCTGAAGGCCCCTCTGGCGATTCTTGTGACTCCAGCGCCGTCGATCCTGAGCCTGGTTACGGAGGCGAGGTGGTCGCTGCGCAGCACAGTGGAGTTTATCTCCCCAAAATCATTTAGGACCATCAACAGAGATAAAAAACCAGGCGTGAAAGCTGGAGGAACAGTATTACAATTACACTTAGGCATTACTGAGAATGGAGCAGGAGATTTAAGAAGTCAATCACAACATAACAGCAGATTTTACATGGAAAAAACAGCTTTATTGCACACTTTCTGACTAAATGCTACCTTTTATGACTACTCTGGTGTCATAAAAGGTAGCTTTGCCTGCAGTTAAGATGGGAATATGAATCAAAACCTCTTTGTTTACTTGTATGTTCAGCAATGAGTAGTCTTCACAAGCATTTTTATTGATCCAACACAAAATCCTGCTTGTGCTGCCATCTAGTGGTAGTGTAACACAAGTTATTCCTGACTGTTGGTTAGTGATGAAAGTTTTTAGAAAGGCACTAACTTTAAATACAAGTGCTTCATAGAATTAAGTTCCATTTTGATCATCAGATGGCAATAAAACTCCCCACTGATCAGTCAACAAATGCTTTGCTTTTTAAACACATCATTTACATTCTGTATTAAACTTCTACATATTTATATTATTACATACAAAAAAATAGCATGTTGGCTTAAACATACTTTTGCATGTGTGTCTATGTATGTGTGTGTGTGTGTGTGTGTGCTGTATAAAGTATTGTATTTTTTTCAACCTATATGTGTATACATACATATATGTGTGTGTGTGTGTGTGAGTGTAAAATGCACAATACTTGACCATTTTCATTTTTGTAAAGCTAAGGTAGCTAAGCATGCTTTTTAAAGGGTGATAACAGCTCAAAATACCTGTCCTTGAAACTCTGCCTATGGAGTATAACCAAACATTTTTAATTAGCTTTTCCTCACCTGTTGGAATATCCGTGCAGATTAAAATCTGTCCATCAGGGGAGCAATCGGGACGAATGCATGTGCTCAAATGTATGTTTATGAGCAACAAAGTGACACCAGCAATGACACCTGCAACAACTGTGGATTATTTAAACAAATCAGATTAGCTTTAACTCCAATGTTTCATAAGTTCCTTCATTTGGTGTTTGAGCATGAAAAGCCATACATGCACTTACCCTTCATGGTGACCAATCTGACCGACTCAGGATGAAGGTCTGTGACTTGGACTTTACCTGAAGACACAGTTTGTTATCGTGATCATCAGGTGTGAAGAAGAAACACTGTTGCCATGGCAGATTGGAGTTTCCCATAGTTACAAGTGCAGGCATGAAGTCCTGAGGCTGCTGTTCCAGCTGGGTGGTCCAGTATAAAGCAGTCAGCACCAGGGGAGGCCTGGAGTTGTTTTAACGACTAAAATTACTTGAATTAGAAACCTCATGTTGAATGACACACTTTTCCGTCTCTGCTTTGAGGAGACTCGTTAAATCCTGACAGCATTTTACTTTCCTCTTTATGAGATAAAACTAAACAGGTGAGTGAATAAATGCAGCACCTATGAAACCAGAAATACCACCACATGGCTGTTTACTGCTGCCACGAAGCCATAAAGTTCAAGTTTACACCCACTTCTGTTCACTGTAACTGCAGTAATGACATTTAAGAAATTAATTAAAATGTGAGAAGTGTTTTTTTGGCGAAATGGATGTTATGACTGTGTTGCCATGTGTGATTCTAGTGAATAGTGTTCAGTCAGAAACATGCTGTCTTTACTTAGTGTCAGCAATTCAGTATCCAACACTTGTTTGAAATTTTGTTTCAACTAGGACATGAACGTTTTCATTTATGTGCAAAAACTTGTTTTAATGAGGTTGCAACGACTTTGACCTTTGACCCCCCGGAAAAGTCAAATCATTTAATCCATAAGTCCTGGTTACTGAGCAGATTTCATAAAAGTCAGTGAGACATCTCGTTTACAGAGACTGAGACAGACAGTTGGACAAACAACCCAGTAACGTAACTTGTGACGGCTTTCATCAGCACAGAGGAATAAAAAATCATGGAAAAAAAAACACATCTAAAACTGGTAAACTGTTGTGCAAATATTAAAATTTGAGTGGAGCCTAACAAAAGAAAATAAAACATTGAGTCTCACAAATGGACAAATCAGGCCATGAGAAAAAGAATAAAAATGAAAAACGTGACTTTTATTTACTTGAAAATTTATTCCGTTTCAGTGCTTCCATTTTTAAAATAAATAGATGGCATGGGATCAAAGATAAAAATCAACAAAGATGAAAAGTACACTAGCGTAACAAAAATGGTGACCAAATGCCAATACAATCTTTTAATAACACTCACATACAAATAAAGATCTGCCACCTTCCCCCGAACAGAAGTCCCAGAAACAAATCAAAATGCAGCAAATGAGAAATCAAGTATTCTGTTGTTCTTGGAGACAGCAGTAGTATCATGTCAGCGGATGACCCTCAGCTTTACATGCCAGTACAGAATCTTAGTGTTTGGTTCAGTTTGTCACAAATTACGGAGCTCACAACAGCAGTGTTACTGATTAGTTCTTAGTTTTTATACCCACTCAGAAGGTTAAAAGTCCCCCAACAAACAGAAAGTAAAGTGCTCGTGCAACACTTCTGGTTGTTCTCCAGGCAAACAGACAGTTTATCTTAAAAAAAGCACTTTTGATGATTTTTGAGAAGACAGAGAGAAAGAGAAGGAACGACGTGGCAGTGTTTGTCAACACCTTGGAGGAATGTTCTTTAATGTTGGTACAGAACCGAACCACAGTCCCCCGACCACCCACCCGCCCGCACACAGAGACCCCTTCGTGAATATATCAAATACTGTCATTCGAACCCGTTACAGGGCAGCACATAAACACTCTTCACAACAAGAGCGGGTGCGTGTGTGTGTTTGTGTGCTGCTCTCGTGGTTAAAAATGGGACAGGCCGACAAAAACACAGGGAAGGTTTGTGTGTGTGCATGTGTGCGTGTGTGTGTGTATATGAATTGGGGTTACATCGCATTAAAGAAGCCGTCGACAAGTGTTCATGAGTGCACCTTTATACAGGACAATTCAAGAGTGCCCAGTGAAGAGAGAGAAAACACAACTAAGCTCTAACATCAGAGAAGTCCCGTTATGATGAAGACACATAACATCAGCTCAAACTCTATACCACATTGCTTTAATTATAAGAAAAATAAAAGCTAACGAGAAAAAATTGTTAGTGTACCAAAACCTATGGTTGACCCTCTTTACACCCTTAAGAAAAAGGGTGTGTTGACAAATAAAAGTACTTAAAATGACCGTTGTTAATTTTTTTTTTCCTTTTTGATACACACATATCCAGTGCTACACGATCAGCGTCTAGATTAAAAAGCGGTTGAATAAATAGACGATAGTACCACGATGCGTGAAAAGGCCAACAGATGTCTGAGGGAGGCCTGAGAGGCCCCCCCCCATGTGACAAAAGAAGAAGACAGTTCAGAGCAGCAGGTTTTTGGAGATCCCTGGTGAGGCAAAATCGGCAATGCCAGCCTGATTCGACAGATTTGACAGTTCCAGCCAGAAGAGATTTTTGTTTCTGTTTGGACAGCAGAGCAGTCCGACAATCCTTAAGGTTTATACAAAGATCCCTTGCTTTGGAGTCTCTGGAAAGAGCGGCAGAAATCCCCCGATGTGACGCCTCCTTTGTTCAGCCAAAGGCGAGGCGTTTCCGGAAAGAAGGAAAGACTTCGTTGCTGCAGCTGATCTCTTGACCATGACAGTGCTGAACTAATAAATAAATACATCCACCACGTATGAGAGAGACAGAAAAATAAAAAAAGCCACATGCTTGAGTCGTGGTTTTCTTAGAAAAACGGAGCAGAACCAGAGGAACCTGAACAGATCGCACTGAGATCACAGGAAGAAGAAGCAAATTCAGCCTGCATTGCCCCTCTTTTTTTTGCAAGCACCAGTCCCTAAGACCACCTGGAGGACACACAAACACTCGCACACACACACACACATACATACATACATACATACATACACACTCATACATTAACACACCTTTTCCCTTATTTCTGCCTTGGTCTGACAACAGGTGACCACACTGTATGTCCTTAATTCGGCCTCTCCCGTGCAGGTTTCCAGGGCCCGGCGATAAGCTCGGCTGTGTGCATCAATGCAGTCTATTCAGGAAACAAGCAACATGGGGATAACAGGGTTTGGGTGATAGAGGGGCTTTTTTTAAAATCTGGTCTGCTATTTTCCGCTTTTCTTTGGCACGGCACTTCTCTTGGCCTGCCACAGGTGGTTATGGATGGTCAGCGCGTCCACACTGACCGACACAGTCTTGGCAGGGATGACGGTGAACTGCTTTCGGTCAGAGCTGTACTTGTACAGCTTGTCGATCATCTTCTTGCTGATGCTTTTCGGCCCTGTGCCCGTCAGCTTATGTATTTCCTCGGTTTCAGGGAAATATGAGTAGAGGGCCCGGAATTGGCAGCCGCCGTCGCGAAACAGGATCATCATGTGGTTGGACTCACACTTCTCCAACTCCTAGTGGGGAAGGAATTTGGATGCAAGAAAAATGTTAATATGCTGTTATGTAAGAATAGTAAGATCATTATTACAAGGCTGCAGGATCAAATCCAACAAACAGAATTTCAGATTAGAAGATGGTGAGCTCAGTCAGACTGATTCAACCTAACTCAATGTGATGCTTCATTATTTCAGCAGGAGGAAAAATAGCCACCATAGAAATGTCAGCCTCCCCAAATAATAGAGCGCATCACCGCACAGCAGGAAGCATGCCTCCACTCACTGACAAAAGCATCTTGTTTGTGACCATACTTAATGTAATCATTAACTGCATCCTCCCTTGGCTGAGCTGTAATGTTAGCTAGCTAACTGTTGCTAGGTGAGCTAGTACTGAATGTGCGCATCCTCCTGCACAGCGACACGGTTGGCAGGCTTGGCTTGGCAAAAAATAATTGGTAAAAGCAAGTTGAAATGACCCTCAAGTTTACACAGATTTTTGACTTAACATTAACATGAAAATCAAAATTCATTTTAAATCCCATCAATCAGATATATGACAAACCTCTAGGATCTGGTTCTTCTGTGGTTCGTTGACTTTTCCAGCCAGGCAGCAGTGTGAGATTGCATTGTGGATGATTGGCTTATTTGACTTGGCACTGGGCTCCTTGAATAATTTGGGACCTAAAGAAGGCAAGCCAGTTAGACCACATAAGTGTCAGTCAGTCAAAAGACCAAATTTACTGCGGCTAACAAGTCTTTGTCATGCAACAGTCACTTTGGCAAGTGACTTTTATCCACTGATTGTTTTGTGAAAAATATGACTTTATGACAAAACACAGGCATTGCATGTACTGAAAGCAGGCTTAAAACCCACAGGTCTGATTGTGATAACAGTATCTGACAAAAGCTGAAACTCTGTAGGGAAATGTTTGCTCTCACCAGTATATTCTGCCATTGAAGTGATGGAGGAGGCTGTGGAGCCGTTGTCCCAGTCTCTCTCTGCAGTCCGACTGGTACGACTGCCTGGAAACGACTCGACAGAGTCACAGCTAGAAAATATTACAAACACACATTAAGACATAATGAAGAATCATGATCGAATGCTGACATTTTTTCGAGCAGAAATTAATTAACTACTGTGAACCTTTTAACACAAAATAGAGAGTGATTTACCGCTGGGAGCCAGCCCCTCCAGAGTTGACGCTGTCAGCCTCGTTGGTCGCAGCAGAAGCCAGGGACAGACTGGAGCCTGACTGGGCGTTGCTCAGGGTGTCAGCTATATGAAACATAGTTGACACTTTTAGTCGTTCTGTAAAAATGACAGAGTCAATTTATAAGCAGTCAAAACATATAGTCAGCATACTTGCAACTTTGTAGTAGTTGGGCTGCATTTACTTAATTTTAAAGGCCTACAAAGCACACAGTCATATAACTGAATGTATCTAAAATCTTGTCTATTAAACTCACTCTGAGTTTCCTAAATAATGTAAAATCAAGACCCCTAGCCTTAAAAATATGTTTCATGGATGTATGCTTTCTAATATTTTGGACCTTGACCTGTTTCTTTTTCCTGCCAGTTTAACAAACATAAAAAAGATGCCAACTAAACTTAACCACTCTGAAATGTCTGCTAGTGGTGGGTTTTGGACTCA
The DNA here is from genome assembly GCA_029783725.1 of Acanthurus tractus. Lineage (NCBI taxonomy): Eukaryota > Metazoa > Chordata > Actinopteri > Acanthuriformes > Acanthuridae > Acanthurus > Acanthurus tractus. The sequence goes on from JAQNCA010000027.1 coordinate 7,752,812, forward strand.
GACTCCTCATCTAAGTGCCGTACATGTCTGAGCCTTAGTTTGTAGAAGTTTGCAGTTTGTAAAAATGTTGTTTCTTCTAGCTGTTGTTTTTCTGTACTGATTTGTAGTGGTTTCTAGTGACAGTCTTTGTCTAGAGTAAGTTGGCCCACCTTCACTTTGGCAAACTCGGAATAAAACCCTCATCAACCAGAACAACTAAATATTAAATCTTCAAACCATTTTTTAAACTCATTATTAAATCCAAAGAAGTGTTAAAGACATTAGCACCAGAAATTAATCACAGTCATATATAAGTATTCACAAACTTCATAAACATAGGACACATAATAATTGTGGTAAAAAGGAAAATAATAGGCAGCCAGCCAATGTGCCCCACAGCTCATATGGAAAAAAAAATGAAGCGCACCAAGCTAAGACATGTAAAAAAAATGTTACAGCTAAATGTCAAACTAGTTATGCAACAGTCTTACGTGTGGAAGAGCCCTTGGAGAAATTATCACTGGAGGATTCCTCTCTGAAGACAGGCTTAGGTCTGTGTTTCTGCTTCGGTTTGGGGGTTTTGGGCTTGACAAGGCCTTGTTCCTCAAACATCTCCTGCTGCTTCCTCCGTAGATACTCCTGCTTTATTAGCTCTCGCCGTGTCTTCTCCTCTTCTTTACGCAGCCGGTCCTCTTCAGCCTTTCGTCTGAAAGAAAGCAGACACAATCATGTTAGCTTTTTCTGACACATCATATCTGAATCCAGTGCCGATGTTGGAAAAAGTTACCTGACTTCATCTCGTTTGAGCTCAGATTCCGCTTCTAGCTGTTGTTTGCGGAGTCGAGCCTCCTCAGCTTTCTTCTGCTGCTTCAACAAGAAAGCTGCTCTCTTCTTAGCAAGCTCATCCTCTGCCTTCTGCTCATCCTAGGACACCAAAAGAAATATATATTTGAACATCACTTGTGTATTATAGTATTTAATCTATCTTTAATTTAGTGGGTAAATTAATAACCATTGAGTGTATCTTGAAAAATCATCAACAAATATTTTTCAAAGTTGACCCAAATAATTTTTTCTGTTTGCCAGACCAATGCAAGTTATAAATTCATCGCTGTAATAGAAACTAAATACACAGACTATCTACATCCTTTTTTGTGAAAATACTTTACCTTAAAGAAGAACCCCATGACTGACTTCTGCTCTCCATCATCACCTTCTGTCGTTTTGTCCTCAGCAG
>JAQNCA010000027.1:7780848-7803735 GCA_029783725.1 Acanthurus tractus
TTGTGAATACTAATATAAACAGCTGTGCTTTTCCTACCATAAAAATGTTAACTGCAAATTATGAAAATAATTGTATTATTATGAAAATAAGTCAATAAAAGATCTTAATATTATAATATTGAACCTGAGTCCAGCACCTGTTCATTTCATCGAATAATAGCTGCATTTTGATGGCAGATGCATCCTTAATTCTTTCAACATTCACTTAAAAGAACTGATCCATTGGTCATACATGCAGATCTAAGCAGCTTTACAAACCAAATTACAGACAACTGAGTCAAAGGTAGCACGGTTGCTCAGTGGATAGCACAGTCACTTCACAGCTAGAACGTCCTGGGTTTGATTCCCACACTAGAGCGGGGTCCTCTCAAGAGGAGTGCCAGTGCTCTTCCCTTTCTTAGGTGGCTTACTCCAGGTGCTCTGGTTTTCCCATCCTCCAATAATGTTTTCATTAGGTTTAATAAGCTTTGAGCAGACTAAATAAAACTATTAATTAAAAAATTAAAAATGTATTAAAAAAAAAGATTTCACCAACTTTCCTGAACTATTATTTTATGATTTTTAATAGCAAATGGAGTTAAGGTTTTCTTAACTGTTGTTATTGTTCATTGTGGCGAGACTGTTTCACAAAAGTAGTAGCAGCTTGCTGACCTGTCATTCACTTCAATAAAAACACAGAATCCAAAGATTGCAGCCACAAAAAATATCTTTAATGCAATAGTGATTTAGATGCTAGTCACCATAAGGCTGTTTGAATGAACAGACTGTGAGAGTATATTGCATAGGTTGTTATTTTGGGACAATCCTGCATGAAAAGCTGAGTGAAAATAATAACTTGCGACTCTGACAAGTTTCTCAGTGTCCCTTAGCAATAAAGTTCATTTTGTTCTTTTCTGTTGCTGTTGACCATTTCAAAGACAGGATGTCTGCATTTTCTGTGGACCTTTTTTTTCTTTACACATACAATCTCCCAATGTTTGTTTTGAGATGTTACTAGACAGTTTTGTATGCATGCGAGTGCAAAGCATGGAGGTGGTGAGACAGCTGGTCACTGTGGCCATGATGAAGGTCTGCTGCGGTGCATAAAGTGTGCAGAGAGACTTCCAGAGACGAGTGGAAATCCTCTATCATTTGAACATGTTGCACGTCTTTAAACCACACTGTGACCTACCAGTCCATAAGCACTTTCTTTATGGTTTGTAAAAACAACATTTGAATCGTTTAATTTTTTTCACATTTGTAGATTAGCTTAAAGGTTTGCTATAAATTTTTATAAATAAAAACAAGTTTCTAGTTTGGCTTTAATATAAATAATGTAATAATACATAGTTCAAACAGACACTTCTCTCTAAAAACATTTAAATATTTCCAAATATTGCATTTACGAAACCATGTCTTGTGGTGCTTAGTCAAAAGCAAAATTCTACACAGATTAGTTAAAGCCATTTTCAAACGCCAAACTAGAAGGGGGTGAGCAGAGGTTTGTTATGATAACATGTTTAGAAAAACATCTCAGCCTCCCTGAGCAGAAAAATCACATCAATACCACATTTTTTTAAATATTGAATAAAAACACTCTAATAGCTTGGCAAAACATACCACCCTCCATAAAGTTTGTAATTCCCAGTATAACCAGAAGATGCAATGCTCACCTTCTTGTAGCTGGAGATTTGAAGTACTCAACGCAAAGGCTTATATCATTTAACACATTACCTATTGTGATTCACACATCTCTTGCACTCAAAACAAACATATTTCTTTACGGGTCAACAGATGTCCTTGCTATTGCACAGAAATACAGGGTATTTTTTTAAATAAGTCCAACTAATGACAAGGCAAGTTATACAGAGATATTTTGGTTTGGTTTGACAGCGTAAATATTCTTTGCTCTCAAAAGAAAAAAGTCAACCATAAGACCAACGCTGGTTCAGTCTCAGATTCTATTATTTCTTTGTGTGTATGAAGATGCTTGCACCTTTGCAAGTGAGCATGCATCTTCCAATTATTCAAATTTCAGAGTTTGGAAAGGCAAACCCCTTTTTGATCAGGCTCAGCTTCATTTAACATCCCACTACAGCCTTTTCAGACAAAACAGGAACCTCTCTTCACCTTCCTCAGTGCTGCAGCGAGTGATATTAGGAGGTGAACAAGTGCCAAATGAGCGCAACATGATAATATGATATTCAAGAGCACATTGACAATAAACACACCGGCCTAATATATATATTTTTTTGTAAAAACATGGCTAAGACACAAACAGTTAAGTGTACAGCTTTTGTCTAAAAAGGCAAAGAAAGTCCAATAAATATTCTTGAAGAGGTTCCAGGGGCAAACGCTCTCCTCTTTAAACTGAGAGGTGGTGGACTTACAGTGACCTCACAGGCATGAACGGAGAGAGAGGTAATATGTCTGAAAACCTATTTTCACTGAGCCAAACAAACACTCAACTTTGATTAGCCAGCCTCTTGATTACAAGCTGTTATTTTGATAAAAACAAGAGTAAGGACGGGGAGAAAACCAAAACATGATTCGGACAGAAGTCTTCCACACACTCACAACTGATAACAGACAAAACTGTAATTGATAATTAAATATTGCAAAACATACAAAACAGTTTTCTTTGATGTGTAAACATTAAATTGATGTCTGATGCCATTTTTGCACATGGAGAAATTATATAAAATAAATCATGTCTGTCGTAACTATAAATTGTTCTCATTTAAATGTAAAAACAACATACTAAATCTCATCTTTTAATTATTACTGTAATAATAATGTTTATGTTAACATCTGTTTTGTATAAGTGTTTTTACTTTACTGTTATAAATAGTTATATGTAGAACATCTTAATTGATACTTTGACTCCTCTGGCTTTGTCTTTACAAGGCAAAAACAATACCTATGTCTCTGCCACACTCGGAAACACACACACACACACACACTCACAGATCCATACACACATCCCAGTATGGTAAAGCATACACACAAGCTGCCACAGTCACACCATGGGGTCACCAGGAGGGTTCTATGTACGATTGAGGGTCTGGAAGATTCTGGATATTTGGAGCATGACAGGGCCAGTCTCGGGGTCGTTCATCCACTGGGTGCTGTTCAGAGGATTCTCCAGCATGTCTTCAAACGCTGCAAACACAAGGCGCACTGGTTAAAAACATATTTAAAATTATTCAGCAGAATTTTAAAATAGTGGTACTTACAAGTTGTATATAGTCTCTCCCATTCTAACATTTGCAGTACTTTGACCTGAACTCTCAAGGTGCTTTTTCACCTGACCTGTCTTTTTTTTTACAAATAAAATGGTTCATCTGCTTGTTTGGGCTATTAAATTCTGATGTGGACCAAACATCTAGTCAAAATCACCTAAAAGGGGGTCTCAGAGAAAACGGAACAACAAAACTGATAAATGTTCACATACCAGTAGTCACTAAAAACATGTGTAACTCAGCGGCTGATGAAGACCAAGTGAGCAAACTTGAAAACAGTACTCAAAAAAGTTACAGCTTGCCCCTGCCACATGCACATTACTGTAACACCTAATTCATATGCAACAGAAAGTCTTAGTTTAAGTAGTCTAAGTTTAAATGCACCTCATGCTTGAAGTATAGTATCTCTAGTTTAAGTCTCAACTAATGGTACTCATGATAAGTCACTTCTTTGTGTTAACTCCTTTGAGTTTGTTTCAAAGAAGCCAATGTAAACACAAACCAGACCACAAGTAACATACAAAAAAGTGTCCTTTTCTTTGCTTAGTCCAGATCAAATGAACATTACCTACTGGAGTGAAAGCACTATCAGATATCACACTGTTAAATATATCCAGTCTGTAAAATTCATTGCATTTACTAAATCAATTTCCTTTATTTGGTCTTATTATGTTCCCTCAGTCTGTTTTAAATTGGTCTGCTTTAGTAAATGATTTGTTAAATCTAACCGTGTGTTGCTGAAGCTGTATGCAAGATTATAAAAACACGACCACTCAAAAAAAAAAGGGAAAGACGTGAACGGTTTGATAATACTGTATATCATTTGGAAAATAATGTTATTTCTGTGATTTTCCAGAAATTTTGTCTACTACTATGACCCTTCCTCTAAAATTGGCTTGAGTGTACCTAGCAGAGTCTTGGGATTTGTTAGACCCAACTGGACCACTGGGTTCTCCAGAATGGCTTGAAACAGCGGGCTGTTGGTGTCGATGCCTTTGTCCATGTCTTCTGGAGAAGGTTTCCTGTCTCCTAGCAGCCATTCGCACTGCAGAACGAGGGACACAGTGTGAAACCAAATTCCTTCTATTGTTTTGAATAATAATAATGATCTGTTTTTGGAAGTGAAAGTCCAGGATCAGCTGCAAACGTTATCCACTTTTTTATATCATGTCAAAGCACTAAATTTAAATTATTTCACTTGATGAATAGTACATAAAATCAATATAAAAGTCATATATTGTCAAGGTTTAAACTGCTCTTTACGTCAAGAGAAGATCTGTGCATATAGCGTCAGTAATACAATCTGCCATGAAAAAAAGTGACAAGAAGTCAGCTCAAGACAATATGACCTATACAGCAAAGGATTTTGTGATTTTTTTACCACACGCATTTCTAGCTTCATACATCTGCTTGTGAGTCTGATTAGTCTGTAGCATCAAAAACAGTTGGCCAAAAAAGAGATCCCTCTCAAAACTTATACTACTATTTTCTTCTGAATACTAGCTATGCTTGCAAAACTCTGCTTGCAAAACTCTGCTGTTGTAGTACGGATATGTAAACATACCGCAGCATCTTGTTGGTTGTTATTAACCCTCAGTGCATCAATCACCTCCTTTTCATCAAATCCCATCTCCATCAATGCAATGACAGCCTACAGAAGCAAAGAAAAAGATGTGATAGATGTAATCATTGTTCTGCAAAGCCAGGGAAGGTGTCTGTAATAAAAAATAAAGTGTGTTTGCTATGAATCTGTTACAATCAAATACACTGTATTTAATATTAATACTGTAATATTCTAAGTACTGCATAACTCTGACTGGTCAAAGTCACCCACTCTTGAGTCTGGCCTGAACTCCCGTTTCCTGCGGATCCTCTTGAAGATCTCTGTGAGCTCATCCTGCCTGCTGCTCTCGTCTGTGCTGGACTGACTGGAGAGACTGCGGAGAAGGTTGGCGCCTGAGGCTGAGGGGCCCGGTGTGGCAGCAGCCGCGGCTCCTGCTGCCCCAGAAGAGTCCTGACCAGGCAGTGGTGCATCTACAGAGGGGTCGTCTACATGCTCAATAAGCCACTCCATTGCCTGAGTCACTGACATGCTAAAGAAAGGGGGGGATATGATGGGAAAAAAGGGTTCTTGAATGACTGAACTATAGCTTAGCTGCAAAAACAAACTTGAAAAAACTCAGAAAGGCTCTTATTGTTTCAGGTGATTAATTAAATCCTAACATCCGGCGCTCATTTAACAACAAATAAATGCTTTACATGGACATATTAAAAAAATTAAGCTCATAGTGTGAGCAAGTTGCTATTATACCAACACAGACTTACTGGTTCAGTCTCAGGGCTTTAATGGCTCTGCTCTCAGGGAAACCCATCTCAGTGAGCTGCTGAAGGGCTGTGTCATCCACCCGATCCTCTTCATCTTCATCCAACATTGCTAAAAGAAGATTGCAAAAACAAAAGAAATAAAAGAGGGAACTGAAACTAAAGGCCGTCTGAAATGTCTAGAAGAATAATCCTCTTTTTTTTTTCTCAGCAACAACAAATATTGGAAAAATACTAAGAAATGTAAAAGAAACACCTTGAATGAGGTTCACTGTATTTAGCTTAATGGCAAAAACTAAAACATGTCATTCAAACAGAACATAAAATCACTCATGTATCACTTAACAGTAAACAATAAAATACATTTTCTTATCAGTTAGGACAAGAAAAACTTCTCCCACTTCATCCACAGTTTACTCTACTGTGTTCTGTTTTAAAGGGTTGAAGACCTAAGCTTTACCATTGGCTTTTTTGAAGAGTTCAACAGCATCAGGATTCAAGGCAAGAAGCTTCTGGGCAACTTCAATGAGAGAAACCAGGATTTTTCTTAGCTCTGTCTGAAACTACAACACAAACATATTCCCACAAATGCGTCAAAAATGAATAACAAATATGAAACACTATTGAATTTGAACAGTTTACTCTTGTGAAATGATTTACTTATTAAAAAAATCTGCATGTTAAATCAAAGTTTTTATACACCCAGTGATCTAAATCCATTCCAAGGGGAACCTTACATCTCTGATGTTATGCTGGGTCACAGTGCGGTCAGTGTGGCGCGTGGACAGGTTGGCGGTGGCTTTTAGAATAGCATCTTTGTCTGGAGCTTTATTATCTTGCTTCTTCTGTGATGACCAAGATAAGAATTAATTAAAAGCAGAAAACTGAAGACACTAAGTGTCTGGTGCTGAATGTTCAGAGTTTAAATTAATTAAAAATGTTTTAAAAATTTATGGTGAAATGTATTCAGCCCTGTCTTAATGAAACCAAAAGTTAATTAAGCTGACCTTTTCATCTGTACTAACTTCCGCCATCTTTGGAGGGGTTGGTGGTGGTCTTTTCTTTATGAGCAGCAAAACGTCTATAAACATATAAGAAACATTGTCAGTTCATGGAAGACAGTGTAGAACTGTCAAATTCCCAGTGGCCTTAGGTATCAAATAGGGTGCTACATACCTTTATCTTTGAGATTTTCATCAGCGACAGTTTTAGTGTCGGTGAGGACTCTCTCTGTAGCAGCGTGTATTAGTTTATGGTGTGTAAGTGTTTTGGGGTCTTCTAGACTTCCATGGACATACTACAAGACCAAGAACAATATAAATTGTCTAATAAATAAACATTATCATAGAATCTACAAACTATTTTTCAAGAAATTGTTAGAAATAAGAGTGACATCTTCAAAAAGTGTTTCTGTCAGGACAACAGTGCAAAACATGAAAGTATTCCATTTAAAAAATATATAAAACTTACAGGAGCAAATTTAAACATTAAAATAACTAGAAACAGAGTGTCACAACAAATAGCAGTTTTACTTATTAAAGAGCTTAATTGACTAATCAGCTACCAAAATGATTGCTAATTGATTTTCAGTGAAACTTTCAGTGAATCAGTTAGAGCTAAAACATAAATTAACTAATAAATTAGTTCACTGACAGGAAAATATACTGTATCTCCAACAATTGTTCATTGTTAAAGTCAAATATAAACCATAGGATAGTTCTTTAACATATGAATGTACTGTTAGTCTTTTTGTCAGATCATTTAAAAATAAATTTCTTTAGGCGAAACAAAACAAGAAATATGAAAACCCAAGCAAGGCTGAGAAATTATGGCAGACAGTTTTCTGTATTGCTGATGTTTCATGGACTAAACTATTAATTTTAAAAGCAAGTAATCAAACCATATTGTTTTGACACTAAATTCATACAAGCAGTTATAGTAAAATTGCTATAGTAAAATCTTTAATCATGATGTCTGAGATCATGAGTTGATATTACATGAAACATGTCTTTGAATTCATGCATTTCCCATGTTGTCATGAGAGGCACACATCAAACCACCACCTGAGTCTATGCTATAGGCCATAGAAGGAGAGGTGAGATGGGCTGTGTAATAATAGACGGGCCAGTAAAGCAGAATACCTCTAGTCACTGGAAACAGCAAAGGGGCAGAGTCGGACTGTTAGCTAGCTCGAGAGGGGTAGCCAGCCTGCTAAATTATAAATAGCAAAGTCTACCCAGTTGCTATAAATACAAAGGCAGTGACACTGACACTGACAGTTTACATGGAGGGTATGGTGGACTGCAAACACCCCAGGCATAGGAGTGACAGGACAAAAAAAGCAACAAGGGAGACACAAACAATCCCCAAAACATACATGTTTCAAGCACTTCTCCTTCAGTTTCTCAACTGTGGTGTCTTCCGTGACTTCCTCCAACCACTCCGTGCCGTCCATGGTGCAGATGTGTATTTTCAACACTTTACCGGCGAATATTTTTTCCTCCTGGACAAACATAGCTGCAGCTTTGACAGTAAAGAGTACCAGTCCAGTGACGTTAGCTAGCAGCAGTTGCTATGTGCTCCTGGCAAGCTAGCGTGCTAACGTTAGCACCCAGCTAGCCGTCGTTCCGTAAATACGCCGACAACAGGGCAGAGGCAGGCGCCGATTAGCTGAGAGCCATTTTCGGTTTCCTCTGCCTATTTTCGGTCCGGTGGCAACCGGTTCGTTCCGTGACCACCAAGTTGTCTGTTATTCCCAGCGAACACTCAGACGTCCAGCCAGCGACTACCCAATTTTTACTGTAACGTTTGAACTCTGAACTTCAACGGTGGCTCTAGCGGTGCATCATGGGAGTCGTAGTTCTTATGAGTTGCGGACTATTGATTTTATTGGAGAAACAGCCGAAGTATTTTGGAAAACGTACGATGTAGGACACTCAGTTGTGACGCAGGCAACAAAAACGTACATTGTCATTTGTCATCATGCCCCCACTTTACTTTTGCATAAGTAAGGATAGATTAAGAGCTAGGCAAAGCCTGTAACTGCCCTGGGGCTCTAGCCCTCAAGGGGCCCGAGAAGCTCCAGGTTGTCAACCGGTTTGCGCTCATTAAAAGAGTGTTTGAGAATGTGCAACTGACTCAAAAGGGATCTTAGTGGGTGATTCTGACTTTTTTATTTTCCAATTTACCAATCAATAATTTGAGATATCAAAGATATGCCAGAAAAACAAGCCTGTCATAATTTCCTGAAGCCTCATTTGACATCTAAATTCCCAATATTTAACATGTGTTTGGTTCAAGCAACAGTGCACAACCTTTAGTTACTAAGTTTACAATGATATAAAATAGAATCATTACTAGAGATAATGGCACCTTTGGCAGAAAAAAAAGCAAAAATAAGTGCTCTAAGGTGGAATCAACATAAATACCTGATCTCGAAGCAGTATGTCAAAGCGGAAAATATCATTTGAAAATTTCGAAAAATTCCTTTACAGCTAAATTGGGGCCTGATAATATCCTGGCGGTTTATATATACAGATTAGACCGTTTAGGATGTGGCTGAAACGCAGTTGGAACTTTCATTAAGGTAATGTATATCTATTTCTGTGTAAATACACTGAGAGCAATGTATAATTCCTTAAGTGTTAATTACTTTTAAGTGAAATGTGCACCAAATATGATCTACTACAATTCACCACTAGAGGGAGACATATTAGGTGAAATATTACTTGGCCATTTTTGCAGATACAAACAGATAAGAAAGTGGAGGAGGAAAAGGTTATTTTTTAAATGTTCTGATATTTTTATTAACTATTTTATTTTATATATTATACATAAAATTATTTGTCATTTGTACTAACTATAAAAATAATCAGTCACATGCATTAACTGTATACTGTAGTTCATGTACATAAAAGTAATTACCTAATCTCTTTTTCTAAAAACTAAATGTTATATAGATATTGATATTAAATGGATATTTTGAGATCTTCTCCAATAATCTGAGTAATAAAAGACAAGTTCTCGTAAGTACAAGACACATGAGTGTCCTTTATTATAACAAGAAACATTTTTACAGATTGAAAATAAAAAGGGGAAATACAGCTCTTGCAAATTATAACTTTTAAGAGAAACGAAACATATTGCAGATATTACAATTTCACTACGACCTAATATTTTTTTAAATTATAACATTTTGCAAACTTTACCAGGGAGCATCCCACAAAGCATTACAGTGAAAGCAACTGAGAACCTAGCCAACAGTTTTTATGAGCAAAATGTAACAAAACATTTTCATAATATGCACAAATTGTTGCCTCAGTGGATTTAAATGTATAACTGAACAGTAAATAAATATGATTTTATAAAAAACTTGATATTTATGTATTTTCCCTTTTAATGAGAAAAATGTCTCCTAACAATATATCTCATCTATTTGTATATAGTTCAAATTTATTTACGCATAAGGGCCAGTGAAATACAAAATATAAATTCTGTTCTGTTTGACAGTTTAGAGGCTGTTGACTGGTGCAAGACCTATCAAAATTGCATGCTTAAGACATCAGATTTCTTAAACAAAATCTTGCTCACAAGGGAAACGCATAACATATTTACAAAGAAAGAACACAGCCATGGGCTCAAACTAATAGTAGAGAGTGGGGAAATTAAAGTTTCCCTTCCTCTCCGGACAAAAACATACATTTTGGCCCATGGGCCAGTTCTCCAACACCACAGGACTAACAGATACTCAAGCCTGCCTTAACTGCCAATCTCCAAGATGGCTGTATACTGTACAACATATCACATTACCACCACATCTCTACATATGAATTCAATCAAATCTAGAGGCCCAACATAGTGTTGTTCCATTGATTCAAGACATGTACACAACTCAAAAGAGTGTAGCTAAGAATCACATGATATTTAAAAGGGGAAATTGTGGAAAAAACAGCTCCAACATCATCCAGGCCCTGTGCATGAAATAAAGGGCATGTGTTAACATTTGCAACTTGCTTTTAATCCACTTACTCGAATATTTCTCACACTTAAAACAAATTGAAATAACACTGGAACTTAGAATGTGCACTATAAAATGCCCCTTAATCATGAGGTTATTTATGAACAAGATTATACAAAAAGATAACAAAATAAAAACAAAGCTTGAAAATTCAAATGAAAAAAAAAGACAAATACTAAAAGTCCTTAAGAAAATAAATACCCAGTGTGTATGCTGAGGCTTCACTGCAGAAAGAAATACTAAAAGAAAAGAGTCTCTCTCTAAAGGACTTTTCCTGTCCTGCGCATGACCCAGCACCATGGATCCCCCAAATTTCTGTAAGCAGGCAATGTGTATAAATTAGGAATTAATAAATAAAAGGAAGAGATGAAACGCAGGTGTTGCTGTTAGTAGAAAAGAGTATAAAAAGTCCTATCAAATCTTGTTTACAGTTGCCCTTTTTCTATTTTTTTCTCACAGAGTGCCTTTTTTTATAAAAATATACAGCAGCTCATCTGGGCGTAAATGTACAAGCTTTTTACTTGAACTGTTCAGGTATATGTCCAATCTGAGACTGCATGCTTGTCGGTGGACTTGAAATGCCCTCTGACCAGTCGGACATGTTGGAATGTGGAGATGAGCTTGACCACTGATCCGGGGAGCCGGGGGAGGGGGTCAGAAAGGGGTGGTCAGGCACCTGGACCTGATGGTTTGGGGTGTTGTCCATAGGGCCTGAATAGCTGTGCTGGGAAGGTGGGGTGAGGAATTGAGTGCTTGGCATGGACTGGTTGATGGAGGAGGTCATGATCTGGGTCTCCTGCGGCAGGATGGTGTGGATGGGCATGCTAGAGTTGCCTGTGCCCTGCTGGAGCTCTGGGGAACTGAGCTCCCCACTGATGAAGTTTTGGCTGTTGGTCGTGTTTGAGTTCTGGTGCTGTAGCTGGATGCTCTGTTGTTGCTGCTGTTGCTGCTGCTGCTGCTGCTGGAGTTGCTGTAGGTTCTGCATCTGCTGCATCTGCTGAGCTTGCTGCTGCATGATGTGGGGCTGTGGACCCAGTCTGGTGCCCTGGATCCCCTGGTAGTTCATCATCTGAGACAGGCTGGAGGTGGGGTGGCCGTTGTGGAGGGAGGTCATCAAACCGTGCTGGCCTCCCTGGTGCAAACCTCCCTGACCCCCAGGAGCTCCTCTCATGGGGTTGAACTGACCCGGCTGGCTCATGTTGCCGTGCATCCTGGACAGCCAATCACACTGGCCGTTCATAGCGCCTTGGCTGCTGGAGCCAGACACAGGCAGATGGGTAAGACGGGGAGGCAGTGGGTCAAACTGCATTCGAGCCAGCTCCTGCTTGTTTGGCATCACCATGTGGTTCACGGCCAGGTGTGGATCAGACATGCCCTGCAGATGGTTCAGGGATACAGATGGTGACTGCTGGAAAGGTGAGGTCATCATGGGCGGTGAGGCCACATCAGAGACATAGCCATGTGGAGACTCCAATGAGTCCACTGGGGACAGAACAGCTGAGCTGTCCAGGAGGGTCCCAGACTTCCCATCCTGTGAATTCTTCTTCTTCACCTTCATGTCTTTGCCATCCTTGCAGCCAATGCCCTTGGCACTTGGCTTGCGTGCCTTTTTGCCCTGGCCTTGACCTTGAGGTTGGGGCTGCTTCATGCTGCCCAGATAGCCGTTGGGCGAGCAGAGGGGGGGTGACAACGTGGTGCTGAGTGACCCTCCATGCATGTGAGGACTCCGTACCAGGTTATACTCATCCATCAGCCGCACAATGTCGTGATGCATTCTCTCCTGTGCAATGTCTCTGGGCAGTCGATCCATGTGGTCGGTTATTTCTCTGTTAGCAAAGTGGTCCAGTAAGACTTTGGCAGTCTCGTAGCTTCCTTCCCTGGCAGCCAAAAATAGAGGTGTTTCCTCCTGGGGTAGACAGAAAGGAGGCAACATGTTAAAAGATTCACATTCAATGTCGTTGTTTGACAGAACTAAGAGGAGGAAGAGACTGTTTGGTGTTTTACCTTGTTGTTTTGCATGTCCTTGTTGGCACCGTTTTTTAGAAGCATAATAGCAGCCTCGACGTTATTTACTGCTGCAGCCCAGTGCAGAGCTGATTTACCTGACAAGACAAAAGCAGGGTTGTTAAGCCAAAAGTACTCTTTTTATGTAACATTTGACTACATTCGGCACTAAATGTAAGGATATTATTGCTCCTGGTAACAATATAAAAGAGAGAAACTTTACCAAAATCATCGATTGCATTGACGTCAGCATGGCAGTTAATGAGCTCCTCCACCATGCCCTCCACTGCCAGCCTGGCAGCCAAGATCAGGGGTGTAGTGCCATCATGCATACGGGCATCCAAGTCTGTGGCACGGTTCCTTATTAGAATCTATAGAGACATACAATAAGTTACACCTTTAGACCTAAACATAATACAATTGACATAAGATATTTTCAGAAGACCGTCAGATGTTAATTTAGTCTCTGGTTATTCTTGTCAGCAACTGTATACAGATTAGTTGACAGCTATATTTTCTGAGGCTGCAACAAACAGTTGACTATAAACAGAGCAATGTATCATTTAATCCGCAAAATGTCAAAAAATTAAAAACATGACCATCACGATAACTATATACACAGGATATTACGATAGATATTCAATTAACAGAAATATAACACAAAAAAGAAAATCCTCACATTTGAGAAAATGGAAGCAGCTAATATTTGGCATTTTGCTTTAAAAATCAATTTAACAGTTGTTCTAAACTGATAAATGAACTAATTCTAAATTTTAGCACTTATGCTTGATTTCTACAGCCTATGAAACGAGTTTGCCGCGGGTGAACCCACCTGGAACACTCCCTGGGCATCAGCTGCCACAGCGGCATGTAGAGGTGTTCTGCCCATGTTGTCCTGGATGTTTGCATCAGCACTGGCCTCCAGTAGGCGTTTGGCAGCGTCAGAACGAGCGTAGCGGGCTGCCAGGTGAAGAGCAGTTTCACCTGTACGGTCAGTCTGGTTGTGAAGGTTAGCGCCCTGGTAGATGAAATCGTTTATAACGTTTGCGGAGGCATCCTCCTCTTCTTCGCTGTTACCCGTTTCCAAACCTCCCCCACTGCAGGACGCAATCATCAGTGGTGTGAATCCATCTGCACAGAAAAGAGGAGAAAGAGGGGGGGGTTTATAAAAGAAGACAACAGACTGCATGGTCAGCACAGCACAGGACCAGTAACCGCTACAAAAAGACTGAAGGCTGCACTTCAAAGCAGCAGACAGATCAAAACAAAGCAACAAACAAATCGAATGTGGATTTGACACTTTTTCCTGGGTTGAATCATTACAGCTCTCTCTTTTCGATAATGGATTCTGATCAAGGCCTCAACAGAGGAGAAGCTTCAGAAGGAAAGCGAAGCTAGGGGGATAGAGGCCGGAGCTTGCTAAAACTAGGCTGCTGCAAAAACGAAGCATTAGTATCTAACTGTGAGAGGCAGCTCAGTCAGTCAACTTGAATAGGTTTTCTCCTCTTCAAAAGGATAGCAAGCCCCAGATCTCGCAGATTTGGTCGATGCAGGCGCATCGATCCATGACGGGGAAAAAGTGTGCTCTTGAGTTGTTAACCCTGTTGCTTTGATTCTTCATAGCTTTTCTTCTGGGAATTTAGCACTTACTACAAAGTTGGGTTTTTGCATATGATGCCTTCGTTGGTTTTTATAAAGTGGAAAAGAGAGAAAAAGGGGCCCATTACTGGTCAAATGATTAATCTGATCAGGAATCAGTGTTTCCCCCCAGGCAGCTGGCTTCCAGCCTGCTGCTTTGAAGAAGATCCTTTACCCTGAGGACATGGGGCTTTAGCAACTCCTACATGCACGATTAAACACACACATGCACACACATACACACACACACACACGCACATACTAGAAATGTGAAATGTTTCTTGTTGCTCAGAAAAGGCATAAATCAATTCAGAATCCCACACACATACATGCATTCACGCAAGCACACAAAAACACACACACGCATATGCACACACATAAGTATGGACACAAACACTAGAAAGGTGAAATGTGTGAATCCAGTCATTTCAATCTCTACTTGAATATTCATTCAAAAAGTCATGAGTCAGTTTGCTAAATCTGTTGTTCCCAACCCATTTCAGCTTATGACCGCCTTCTAGCACTGACGGCCTTACAGTGCACATCAGATGCCAGTAATTCTACCAAAGTATGATTTGTCTTCTTTAAAGGATTTTATATGAAGTATTTATAAATGTCTCAAGACAAAAATCAGCTAGTTTTTCACAAGAAATAAACAGAAGTGATGGATTTTTTGTAGAGGAAATATATTTTTTCTTTGCCGTAAGATATAAAGTCACCTTAAATAGGTTACACCTTCTGCAAAATGTTTCTTTTCAGCTTTCCCCTCACAATTAGATCTTTGTTGATGGATTAATCATTTCACGGAATATTTTTTAAATTTAGATCATGTGTTGCTTTTTATGAAGTCAAGTCATCCAAAATAGAAATGAACCGAAATTGGGTCCACGTCCACTGATTCTGCCCACATGCGTCAGCTCAGAGCTCTCTATGATTTTCTAAAAAGTGAATAGGTAAACTATCAGTCACCCACCTGGTCCCCGCACATTGACATCCATGCAGTCATTCTCAATCTCGCCCTGAGGGGGGGTGGGAGCAATGGATGGGATGCGCAGGTCAGCGGCATCCAGGTGCTGCTGCGTCCACTGGCGGTGGTCCGTCTGGTCGTCTGCCTCCAGTATCGCCTGCTCGTCAAATTGCTAATGTAATGGAAGGAAGTTCAACGACTGATATTAAAATAGGAATCAAATCAAAATATTCCATAAACATTTAAAGTTAATGTTAAGTAAATTGTAAGAGCATTCAAAAACAGCCTTCAAATGATGCACAAAAAGTCCTTTTTAAATCTCACAAATGCAATTTTAAGATTTTTGTTGGAAATTGTTGCTGGAGTTGTAAAAAAACCCCCAAATTCTTAAAAGATCCCTTGGTGTAAAATATTTCTACTTCCATACCTTAAATCGTTTCGCATCTGAAGGCTCATCTTCATCCCAGTCGTTCTGGGTGACATCCATGAGTGAAATGTCGGAAGTGTTTTTCAATGGCCTGTGAGGAAGACACAGTAAAAATCCTTGAACTGCGCTGCTTCCATCTCATCCGAGCCACTCACCGTTAATGGTGCAGCAATGCCGAAAAAACAAAAGCATTGATTAAATCCATACCCCACCCCTCTGCCCCGACGAGTCAATTAATGCACAACTTAACCTGCTATATCATTATCATTAATGATCCAGGCGAAACCCCCTTTCTCAAATTTTGAAAATCACTGGTTTCATCCATTTCGTCCCTCAGAACTAGCCCTTCACCTGACCCGCAAAGACACAGGTGCGCTGATGACACCAAGCGCCATTGGTGAACAGACGTAAACTTACTTTAATCCCACCGAATCCTCCCCGACAGGCTCACGTCTCTTCTTCTTGCTGGTCTCTGTGGTCTTGAAGCCCTCGGGAAGCCAAAGACGCCCATGCTCATGGCGGCGCTTTCGGGCAGCCACCATCCCCACTCCGAGGAAGGCCAGTATCCCTACGACGACAAGCACCAAGTAGACTGGGTAGAAGTCCTTAGAAGTCTCGGTGTCCACGTGGCCTGGTAGGAAAAGGGACAACATGGTCAAGATGGGCCGCGGAGCAGTTGTGGATCGGCAGATCGAGCGGGACACCCAGGATCAGCCTGAGTGTTCGAGCAGAGTGAGTCCGGCTCCTCTTCGCCCCACGGTTCCCGCACCAAAACACACCACAAGCAGCAGCACGCACCAGGAACCGACTGACGATCCTCTCCGATTGTAAAGCTAGCTTCTACTATCCATTCAGTAATAATCAGAATTGCTAACCACTTTTCATCAAAAAAGGAAAAAAAAGGAGGGATGGGGAGTGATAAAAAAAAAAGAAAAAAGGTGAAAAAAGAACACCACCTCCTCCTCCCTCCTTTTTCAACCCAGGCTACCAAGAGACAACTTTACCATTTCTTCTTTAAGAGAAAAAAAGGAGGGGGATTAATGAACTTCAAATTACTGCACGCGCTTTAAGCTGTAAAGACGAAGGATTTATTAGGATTTTCAAGATAACAAAGACTCCCAACTTCTAGCACACTCCCGATCAATTTTTCCCCTTCTCTTTTTTTTTTCCACTAACGATTTTGAAATGATAAACTCCCCCAACCTAAACCCTTAGAGATGCATTAAGTCCTGGTATTACATTCAGCGAGGTGAAGGTTGCAGCAGCCCCTCACACTGTGGGATGAAGTGCATGTGCGTGCATGTGTGTGTGTGTGTGTGTGTGTGTGTCTCTGTGTGTGTATGGCAGATAAGTGTACATGTCTGTGAGAGGAAGAGAGACAGAGATAGAGACAGAGTGTTATAACGTGTGAGTAGGGGGCTGGATGAGTTGATTTGCAGCAATTAACCATTTTGGAGCCTGAAGCCAGTGGATTTACACACAGAAGGAACGATTGATTGTTTAGGCCATGAGATTCACAATTGCATTTGTTCACCCCTGCATAACAAATACACAATCAAAGAGGGCTAGGGTTAGGACCCGACCAGAGGGCGCTTCCAGTTTGAGACTGCGTGGAAGAGCACGTGTCTTAGCCGCCTGTGTATGAGTGTGTATGTGTGGACGCAAGGCCAAGGCCAAGGCCAAGGGTTTGGACGTGATGGTTAAATTGAACATTTTCCAAATTTTCAAGTCTTGATTTCAACCCTGAAGGCTTTTAAGGATCACACCACTTTTTTTTTTTTCATGCTTCAGCCTTTTTCCCTACAAATCACATTTATTTTACATCCAAAACCAATCGTTATGCAAACCTTTCAGTTGTGTTTGAGATTCTTGGCTTCTTGGCTATGTTTTGTTTTGTTTTTTTTAAACAATCCCCGGCAGCTTTTGGTTTCAACACGTAGGAAAATCAATTACCAGACTCTTTGAACTTCTGCGGGTTGTGTCACAGAGAGCATCAAACCAGCATCAAAGTTACATTATTGTTGTCTGGTGATGCAGTTTTAAAAGGATGATGCAGATAATACTCATCAACAAATCCCATAAACACCAAACCAATAGCACGTCTTTCTAAATAGTTTGCGACTTCTCTTTCTTATGTTTAGCACCCTGAAGCCCACCCATCTTTAAAAAACACACAGAAACAGCTAGGCACTGCAGGTTCCAGCAAGTGCTACTCAAAAATAATTGGGAATAAGATGTATCAGGCTTTAACAGGACAGAAAATACTTGTTCGTACAATCAAATCATCATTGTTTTCTGTCTTTTCATGGGCTTTGTTAAATCACTAGACTTACGTTTTAAATTGATTTGAAAAGCCTGCACTTCATTCTCTAACAGAGTGATGTTGACTGGAATACTTTGCTCAACGCAAATCTGCCAATGAATTTTAATACCGAATAGAAAGGAAAAGAAACCAATGGATGCTGGGAATGGTACAAAAAACACATGCTGATGTTAAAAGCTGCAAACAACCTATAAACACAACTGTGTGATCCTTTAACTCAATTAAAATTTCTAGGAAATAAAAAAAACATTATACAGAGCAGTTTATAATTTGAGGAACAGTATAATACACACACTGTTACGAACTTTTGCTTTGCCTCATGCAGACTTGAATAAGATGTACTCACTGAAAACAGCATCAATGGTGTAAGGAACATCCAGTTTGCCACTGGAGGCCAAAGCCCCGAGGAAAGCTGCAGCATCATTGGTGCTTTGGAAACACTCAGTGGACTGCTGGAAGCACTGACGGTTGTCCACCTCCAAGTAGACAACTGAGCTGTGGATAGAAGAGAGAGTACTTCAGTCATGGTGCAGTCCATGGGTAAAAAACCTTTTGTTCACTGAATCTTTAAAAATGAATTAAATTAAATTATTTTGCTTACCCTTTAATCTGTGAGTGATCAAGCTCCCTCCTGTTTCTCCTGTTGCTCTCTCCTTCCACACCATACAGGCTCCTCTTCACCACGTTCAGCACCTTGCCAGGAACCTCTGACCACGACTCCACCGAGCGCTTGACGTTGTACTTCTTCAGTTCGTGTTCCTTCCCGTAGTACGGGTAAACCATCGTCTCCCCCTTGGCGTCTTTACTGAATATCACGTTGGTGCGGAGGACGCGGCTCAACTCGCGCAGGAAGCCAAAGGAGTTGTTGAGGAGCTGCTCGGGTGTGATGTGGACCACCAGGACCAGCTGGCCTACAGCAAGCTTCTCAGGCATGTTATTGGCACAGTCCAAGCCGTCCCACTCGCACTCAGCGTTGTTGCAGCCCTGGTCACAGTGGCCATCAGCATAATGGTCCTTGCAGTACTGGTCATACAGAGGACTGGAGGAAGAAGGTTGTGTTAATTTACTATGTTGGGTACTATAAGTGCTTTTAGACCCTTTTTGTTAAGCATTATTATGTCGAAAGCTTAAGAAAAAAGTGATGAAGGTTAAACTGTCTAAAAACAAAGCACAGGAGCACAAATGTAGACTTATAAGAAGTCAAAATACAAACTTTTATATTCATTTCTATCTTCTATTCTGCTTTTCATGTAATCAGAACTATAATTGCTTGTCCTGGAATGCTGTACATTGACCACAGAGCTGAACCTTGGACCTTAATTGTAAGGCTTTAAGTCAAAAAGTTAAGAAATTACAAAAACTGAATCAATGAAATTCTGGCTATGGCAAACAGGTGTAATAAAAACAAAACCATGGTGCCATAGATAATTAAAGCAATGCTCACAGGATGTAAACACTCCAAAATGCTAAACTGGATCAGAAGATGAAATATTTTTCAATCCAAAAAGATGTGAACACATTTTTTACCTTTTAATCAGCACCATATCAGGCCTAAATTTTTAAAGATGATGAATATTTTTTCGAACTCACAGACACAATCCCAACTTACTTGCACTGTCCTTCAAGATTCTGGCAGTCAAAGCCGTCATAGAGACATCCTGCGTTGTCACACTGCGAGTCGCACTTTCCATCGTTGAAATACCTCCAGCACTGCAGCGAGGCAGAGCAGTTCTTCCACGGGTCGTTGAAGTTGAGCGAGCAGTCGCCATTGTCCCAGCCGCACTCATGGTTGTTGCAGCGCACGTCACAAAACTTGTTGTGCTTTGCTTCCTCGCACTCCGGGATGTTGCAGGTGACCTCAACCTTCGGTGGTGGCGAGATGCCTTGGCCGAGGCCTCCCTGAAAGCTGTAATCCAGGATGTGGCATCGGAGGCCGTTGAAGTTTGTGGGGCAGACGCAGTGGTAGAACGGCGCCTCAGACGTAAACTCACACGTGCCACCGTTGTAGCAGGGGTTGGAGTTACAGGGGCTGTCTGTGGGATACTGGCACTCAGGCCCGGTGAAGGACGGGGTGCACAGACACTTGGGATTTTTGTGGCCGGAAATGCAGGTGCCTCCGTTGCGACAGTGCAGGCTGCCACAGGCCTGCGCATCATATTCACACGTGGAGCCAGTAAAGCCCTACAAAACAAAGACAAAAAAATGGAGAAATGTAAATATGAATACTTTAGATCTTACATTTTGTGTGTGTGTCTGTGAGCAGAAGTGCACTCACAGGAGGACATTTGCAGATGAAGCCATGTGGGGTGTTACTGGCCACAGCACAGGTCCCTCCATTGCGACAAGGTTTTCCTTTACATCCATCAAAGACTGTATCACAACGCTGACCTATAGAGAAAACACAAAGACCAAAATTTGTCATGTTCATGTAAAAATACACACATTTGTCACCATAATTTTAATTAAGGTGGTTTTTATTACTGATTTTTCTGTAACTCTGTCTTTGCAAATATGAACAATAGTCCAATTGTTTACATTTTATGCCTGTTGCAGTTTTAAAAGGTTGTTTTGTCCGTCTAACAATTCAAATATTGAACTAATTTAATCTACTATTACAAGAAAAGTTACAAACTTCTGATGACTTAGAAACTGGAACCATGAAAAAACAAGTGACAAAAAGTAAGGAGGACAAAGGGAAAACAACTCTTTTCCTCCATCAGGAATGGGATAGGTTAAATACTCATGGGGGAAAATTTAATATAAGGACATTTCATATGGCTGACAGGTCCAAAGCAGCCGTTTACCTGTGTATCCAGTGCGACAGTCGCAGCGGTAATTGTTGGTGAGCTGGATGCAGCTGTGTGTGCCCCGTGGGTCACATGGGTTGGAGAGACACTCATTGACGTCTCCCTCGCAGCGTTCCCCCACGTACCCCGGGGGGCAGATGCAGTGGTAGCCTCCAACTCGATCCACGCACTTCCCTTTGTTGAAACATTTGGGCTCTTTGGTAACTGAGTCAATGAACGGGTTGCAGTCGTCAATGTTGATCTCACAGTGCACACCTGAAGGAGGTACGGCAGGGGAAGAGGGACAAGTGATGTCAGTTTTAGATATAGATTCATTCCTGAAACATTTACTCTGGGATGTTCACTTCCTTTCATTAGCTCCTTTTTGGATAAATGCTATGTATCCCACTTTATTGGTACGGCCATTCTCTGTAAACCCGCCACATCTGTTATATACTCAATCAGAAATTCCTACATTTCCCAGAATGCCAACTGGCAAAAGAGAGCTCATAAAATTAAGCAGTGTATAAAAAGTGTATGTAAAAACAACACTGTACATTTCATATAATTCAAACTCATTGTTTACAGTGCACATCTAAGTGTAGATGATGAGGCAAAAAAAGTTTTAAAAAATCCGAGTTTCTTCCTAAAAACAGAAACTTTTAGATTTTAAGAAACCTGTAAGACCATAATGTAAATGAAAACTGGATTTGTAGAGTGACATTTGTAATGCAAACACTTGCAAACTTGTGGCTTCATTTCATTTGTCCATTCACATTAAAAAAGAACCTCTCTCATCGGCACTAGTGGCAATTTTTTGATACAATAACATAAAACCTGGGTGACATTTAGTTTTAACAGATCTACCCTTCGGGAAAATCTGGATATTTTTCAACAGAAATCAGTAAAAAAATGAAGAGAAACAGTTAAGCTATTATCGCTGTAAGCATTAATGTTTGGGTTGAAGTTTAACAAAGATGAAGAAAGTTGAAGTGTCTGGAAATAAAAGGCAGAAAGACAATAAAAGGCTGAAAAAGAATCACAATAAATGATTTTCGGTATTGTCCTGCATCCATAATGCAACAAACTTTAGGTTAAGACAGACACACAGGGTGGGTCTGTTGTCAAATGATAATTTAAAAAGTTCAGGTTTTATAAAAAAGGAAAAGAAAAAGAAAAATCTCAATCTTGTAATAAATAAAACAAAGAGCCTTAAAAGTCATAAATATGACATAAGATTTTTCCTTAACTTCCCATCAAAGCCCTGACATGTTTTAGCCTGTTGATTAAAACACCTTTAGCAAACACATTGGCTTTTTTTGGGAAACACCAAACTCTGCAGGCACTTTGGGCTGACCTACAACTCCCCACTCTCCCCTTCATGTCTGAGAGAAAAATCAATGGCGTATCTGACAAGTAGAGGAAGGGATGGAGGCAAGACGCGAGGAGGAGTTTTCAGACATGCCCTGGCCGCTGTTAAGCCCTAATTAATGAAGCGTGGAGACAAGGAGGAGAGGATGGAGTGGTAGAGCGGTGTGGAGGAGTGTGCGTGGGGTCTGCTGACCTTGGGTTCCCCGGGGACAGGAGCATTTGTAGGTATTGATCAGGTCAATGCAGGTGCCCCCATTCTGGCACGGCTGGGAGAAACACTCATTGATCTCGTCAGAGCAGTTGGTCCCCACGTATCCTGGCATGCACTGAGTGAGAAGAAGGAGAAGAGGAGAGAGAGAGAAGCCAAGAATGAGGGAGAAAAAAGAGAAAAAGAGGGAGAGGAGAGGAGAAAAGTTTAATCAATGTCTGACATGAAACAGAGATGGTTTTTGTTTACTTAGCTCTTTCCTGGCCTCCATCCTGCCAAGGCCAGCAGATCCTTTATTCCAAGGGAGATTAACATAACCAATCTGTTTGTCTTCTATTTATAAACAGGCCTCTTCATTAGGAACCTAGTGTTGTTTCAGCTGACATGATGCCTCCTGCACACCCAAGCATTTTGACTAATTTATGATACAAATAAACAAATATGTTGGTTTGTGATTTTTAAAAATGTAATATGAGGTGGGCAAAGTTTAATTTAAGGCAGATAATGTAACGTCAAGTATACACACATATATATATATATATATATAGATAGATAGATAGATAGATAGATAGATAGATAGATAGATAGATAGATAGATAGATA
>JAQNCA010000027.1:7827900-7870048 GCA_029783725.1 Acanthurus tractus
TAAAACTGTGTTAGGGGCCCCTGTTTGTACCCCTGCCCCCCCCCCCCCCCAATCCCTCATTTCTCCCCACCACCTCTTCTCATTTCCTGGCTGTTTGGTCCTGTGCCTCGGCTAAGTCCCTTTTAGTCTTGTCCGATCCGTTCTAAAAGCGCTGCCCAAGCAGGGCCTCTCTGCACTCTTCTCTTCCACACTTTCCTCCCTTTTTTTCCGCTCTCTTGTGTTTTCCAAGCAGCATAAAGTGGCTGACCACACCGACAACTGAGCCACCACTGGTGGAGAAAATCGACACTATAAAATGCAACATTAAATTCAGCTTCAATCAGAGAAATTGAGTCCGTAAAAAACAAGAATAGCTCTGCCACTAAAACCAAAGTACCAAAAACAGGGTTGTTGTATGTTGTGGAACTGAAACCAATGTTGCCACTGAATCCTCACTGGCAACAGAAATTACAGGGGAAACGCTGCCCCTTTTTCCCTGTCCTTACATCCATCCTTCTTTTCCTTCCTCTCTAATCGCACAGGAGAGCTGACCTGACCAGCCCACATCTGGCAGACTTCATTAGAGACCCTGTTTATTTGGGAGCATTACTATTATGGACACAGCCCATGGGAACAAGCCTGCTCCCCCAAGGATCAACCACTCAGTGTGTGTGTCTGTTTCTGCGTGTGTGTGTGTGTGTGCATGTTTTAGTGTCATAGCAGCCTTAATGACTTTTGCCACTGCCTACTTTACGAGCCTGGGAACCACTTCAAGGCTCTGCGGGTGTCTGGACGTGTATCTGACAGTGCAACTGGACACTGCAGTCATTACTGTACATGGCAACTTCAAGATTTGAGCCCAAATGTCCAAACACTGCATCCCCCAAGCGCCAACTTGTCCCTCATATATCAAGGCTATGATTACACTGCCAGCACGGGAACTTTTATGTTACTTGCAAAAATTAAGATGCCAATACTCATACCTGCACTCTTAAAGTGACACTGAAATTACAACAAGTAAATCATTTAAGGACTTTGAAGTGTTTTGGCATCTTTGCACTCTGAACTGTCAGCTTTATCAGATACCTTATGCTCAACTTACAGCTTATAACTGTATAGTTGTTGTAGTTATTGTATAAGCAGCAGCTTATTTCTATTTCATTCTATTCTATAATTTGTTGAATGTTTAACAGATGTTTTTTGCAAGTTGGAAGTTGTGAATTGGAGGAAAAGTTCTTTCTCTCACTCACACAGTTTCTTTGACTCAAGTCTCTCCCTCTGCTTTAACTTATTTAAAAACAACATCGAACTTACATTTCTACAATAATTTCTGTAATTTCAATCATCTTTTTTTCTTCCAATATATTAATAGTTTTTCCGTCTAATGCAGTGTCCCTCTTAAATAGAGCAGTAAAAAAAAGTAGAAAACTATTAAGGGATCCATTTCACCCCACCCAGAACTTCCTGGCTTAAACACTGTAACTTGTTATGTGTGAACTCCTTTATGAGCCTTGAGGAAACTGTCATTTTTTCCCTGCATAACAGATGCTGTGATTGGCGTCGGTCTTTCAGTCTGTTTTGCTGCTTAACTGAGCAAAACTGCTCTGTTTCACTACAAAGGCATCACACTTCATTCTGCTAAATATCCTGTCACTGGGTGAACATCAGGCAGTGAGAGTGGCTGAAAGCTAAACGCGCACCTGGCAGACAAAGTTGATCTGTTCCCGTCTTGAGCTGAATGGGTAAAACCACAAGTAATCATGGGTATTATGAAGCATGCTGCTGTGTGGGTCAGTGCACGTCCCTCTTAGCTGTTATACTATAACCAAAAGACAGGTGGTCTGGCTGAAAGAAAAAAAAAATAATAAGGAAGTGTGGTTTGGAGTATGCCCAGTGCCTTTGTTTCACACACACACACACACGCACACACCCACGCAGACACACACACACACGCTCACTGAGTGCCACTCCTCTTAGTCTCAGATCAAAGTTTATGTGATTTGTCTTGGCATATGCCAGTAAGGGAGGCTCAAATATCACTAGTCTTTGGCACTGAGATTCTCCACTACCGAGTCGCTTCATTCAGCCGGAACACTCTGACGATCAGCCCTCTCACCAGCCGCACTCTTGCCAAAGGAAACCCAACACCGGCGGCAGTGGCCTTATAAAAGGCCCGCGCTGTGTGTTTCTCGTTGTGTGATGATATGATCAGATACGGCACCTTTTCTTCCCTCTGGCTATTCCGAGGCTGTTTCCTGACTCTGAATGGAGGTGTAGAATGGGAGGGGGCTGCAGTGTGTGTGGGGGAGGTTAGGATGGACTCATCTGACCCAAGCAAACAGAGGTGGCATTAAGGAATCCACAGAACCAGAGAGACAAGGGCTCACTTTCATTTAAAATGGAAGTACACATTAGTAGCTACAACACATATCAGCAAAGAATTAAAGGCTATTCTTGTTATCTAAGGCAAACAATGGCAATGTAATTTGTAACTGGCTACACAAAAATCCCAAATAAACACTTCTAAAGTATTAAAGATGACAGAAAGTTGGCACATGTATTCATGTATTTTGGCCATATTTGTCAAGAAGATAATGCCTTTGACGATGAGAATTGGACATCAATACTTTTTCAAGTCCACAATATGCATATGTAGCATAAAATATTGAAAATTTTCAAGCATCAAATGTCATACACAGACGTGTGGCCAGATTCTCTTACCGATTGTGCATTTTCATATTCACATGAGAAAACTGGGAAACTTGCTCATTTTAGAATTAAATTTACAGAGAAATGTTCTTTTGTAGCTAGTAATGTGAAAAAAAATCAGTAGAAAGAGATGTAATGGTAAGTTTTAATTAGTTTGTGTAGTGTAAAATAGTTTAGGCAGAAAAACATTTAGCACTTAATTCATAATATTGAAAAAATTATATGTATTTATAATGGAGCTCAGAGATCCCCTGTTATCTAAAAAAAGCGAGATGCTAACCTTTCCCAGCACTTACCCAGAATAAGTACGAGTAATAATATTTCTCTCTTATCTCACAGTATCAGACTTATTAGTTTGGAAAGCAGTTTTAGTTTTGATGGTGTTAAAGTCCAGCTTACTGTCCAGCTGAATACATCTGACTGATTACCCAAAACTCAAGCAGCTTGTGTCTTTGTATTCAACAGGATAAGAACCAAGTCATTTGTCTTTACAGACAAACTAGAGGAGTTTCCTTCCAAACTGGCCTCATCTATATAAACTCTGGGCTCAAATCTTTAAATACATCATCGTGTGACTCCTTACAATCAACAGGCTGTCAGAAATCAGTTGTATTTTGTCATCACACTGACTAACAGAGGATAAAGGTATGTGATCTCTCTGCAGCATCCTTCCTCGCCCCCTGAGACAGCCCGACATCTTTCATCTCTCTGGGCAGACAGAAGCTCTGCTTTGATTCTGGTCTTTGTGCCACTGGAATTTGGGAGTTATTTTTCCTGGTCCGCACTGGATCGGCTCTGTCACTGCTCTCTCCTGCTGCCAAACCTCCACAGTAAATGAGAGGCCTCCTCAAAGCTCTTTGGAGATAAACTTCAGTCAGGATCTCAGCCAGAGGGGCCAGATATGAGGAGGAGAGGGTATTTATGGTATGGCATGTCAAGTAGGCATCTCTGTCAGACTATATAAAACTGAAGCATGCAATGCCACCTACTTAACCTCATGCATAACACTCGTGTTCAAGAGCTTTTTGATTGAGGTAAAAACATATTGTAATATTGTCAAGAATGAAGCGAGGTTCTGCTTTCGTTGAGAAATACTAAAATACAGCTTATCGTTCACTAAGCCAAGTTAACTAATTACACATAATTACTGCATTAGCCAAATGCTCCTCTTAACACTGTCAGACCTTTCCCACTTTTCTTTGAAGAGTTCATGAAACAGGAAAACATCACACAAAGCTTTAAACAGGATCCACCTGGTTGCAATTATTTCTTTCTGTCCAGTTGTATTCGGCTTTTAGTCCCTGATACTTCCAACTGGGTTGCTTTATGGAAGTTGAAGTATTTACTCATCTTTGCACGCAGGAAGTTCATGTACCAATAAAAGGAGTGGAGTTAGCCTGGTAGTAAGCCTGTGAAAACAGCTGTATAATGTTTATTATGAATCTGACAGAATATGAGTTATCTTGGTTTTGGCTGAAGATGCTTAAATTTTTGAAAAAAAACTGGGGGCAATAAGTTTGAAACACATGGTCTTTTACTGGGGAGAGTCTAAGTAAAAATACTATTGCCTATATTATGTTGGGTGTTGCCAGCAAAATTTTAAACTTAAATAATAGAAACTGAAAATGAAGCATTGAGGCTTTCTAGGTAAATCATTTGGGAACTTGCCATCACTGAGACGACATAATGTGACAGAAATGCACACAAACAAGAAAACTAAAGCAAATATGACCAGAGAAAACATCTTTACTGTGTTTGCCTCACCCCCCAGGGGATCGCACCCCACAATTTGAGAAGCACTGTTCTACAGTAACTCAAGCGGGCCAATATGGAAAATTTGTATTTTCATCATCAATTCATCAGCTAGACACTTTCTTTTCAAATTAATCCATTGCCTAGTTAATTTCATGTCTGAAAAAAATGATATAAAAATATATCTATGACAACTTCCCTGGACACAGAGTGACAACATGTGTAAATTCCTCTTTTTTTGGGTTAAACTTTCAGTCCAAAACCCAGATATAGACAATTTGTTGTTATACATGACAAAGAAATCAACCAATACTTCCATCTGGAGCCAGAAAATCATTTCATAGTTTATCAAAATTACCCAAATAATTAATTAATTATCCTTGTAAAAGCAGTTACTAATAATTGTTATGCCAACTTTTTATTCCAACTCTTAATGTTTGTTTGTACTATGAA
Source organism: Acanthurus tractus (assembly GCA_029783725.1). Lineage (NCBI taxonomy): Eukaryota > Metazoa > Chordata > Actinopteri > Acanthuriformes > Acanthuridae > Acanthurus > Acanthurus tractus. Next base: position 7,832,794 of record JAQNCA010000027.1, read on the forward strand.
TACTTTGCTGCTCAAACAAGTTCCCAGCCCTCTGGTGGCACAGTGACACAATAATAGAGCAATGTTTAAAATCCAGACTAGACCTGCACGATTAATCGTTTGAGAATCTCGATGTAGATTCACCCCTACATGCGATTTCATTTCTAAATTACGTCTATTTTTTTCCCCCCCAAGAGCCGGCGGCATGTGTCAGAGTTGTAAACAAGCGCCCCGAGGCTTCTCCCTTGTCCAATGACAAAGCGCCTTTTGGTCACGCGATCCACGGCACGCAGAATCAAATAGTTGAGTCGAAAGTTTCTGAGGAGGGACTGCGGCATTAACGATAATCGCAAGGAAAACTCAGTGAACAAATGACCGCAAAGTGGATGTTGCTGATAAGCCAGGTAGTAGTGACGTGAATCAGCCCACCACCCAACTGGCAGTGAGTGATTGAGAGGTGAATAACACAACCAGAACAAATTAATATGTGGCGGGGGGCCGAGATGGCTGCCTGGGTCTTGCGCTCCCTGAAGCTGTGACCCAGCCGGCCGATCATCATTCCCCCGTTCACCGAGCTCTGCAACAGTAAGATGACACTGGCTGCTGCTGCTCATGCCAGGATGGTAACCAAGCCAAGCGCAAAGTAGATCTATTGTTGTATAAACGAGTTCTGGGCAGAGCTGAAGCTTATTGGTTTACATGAGGACTGAAAACAATCTCCAAAATACAAAACTCAGGAGACAAAATGTAGGACCTTGTCTCTGGTTTTTACAGGTTAAAAAACATCTAGCCCATGTCATCTGTCCTAGAGACTGAGGGAGAGAGAGAGAGAGAGAGAGCACTGAAGGGTTGTTGAGGAGGGGACAAAATCCCAGGAGAGAGGAGGGGGGTGGTAGGAGGACAGAGTCTGAGGGTCTCTCTGGGAAGCCTCACCCAGATTAGTCACACAGAATTAATCGCAGCAGAGAACAATGGTCGCCGAGCTTCTGGCAACCCCAGCTGTCGCTCCGTGAAAGAAAAAGAAAAAGCAAGATTTAAGGCTGCAAGAGTTTGGCTGCCGAGTGTAGTGGCAGAAACACACACGCACTCACCCACGCACACACACACACACACACACACGCACTCTCACAGTGACCCCTGTCCTCATCAATGTCCACTCATTTCTGTCTCAGATCTCTGACCATTTGCCTCCCAGAAATAGCAACACTGGTGTGAGCGCTCACATGTCAACCAAAAATCTGAGTCATTTCAAACCCCACGTTCACACCTATTTCCCACAAACCTTCACTGCAGGTATTCCTCACAATTTATCGGTCGCAGAGAGACACACAGGTGTTAAAAACTTACTTGCACTCTTCATTTCCATCTGGACTGGCCTCACACTTCCCCTGGTTCAAACATATCTCCGTGGAGCATCTTAGACCTGTGAATGGAAAGTTTTACTACACCTGCACTTTCTCAAAACTTTTAAGAACTTTGAAGCATGTCTTATACCAGCAGTTATTACAATATAACACCTGTATATACAACTGTATAACACCTGCTCCAGGTGAGGCATTATTCACCTCAGGAGAATTATTAATAGCACAGGTAAAACTCCATGAATCTGAGGTCAAGGTGCGACTCTTTCCACCTCAAAGTACAGTTTTTGCGGTAAAAAGGAACTTGACACTAGTTTAACAGTTGCACGCTCCTCTCTGCAGCTGCCCCAAGAAGAATGTGACATTTGGGGAGTAACACAGCTTCGCAATATTGTATTAAAAGAAAAAAAAAAACAGTGATGTGAAACCAAACTGTAAAGGCATGCGACTACATGCTAGTGAGAAAAGTTGAGTATTTGCTGGACAAGTGCAACAGATGCCCGGGCAAAGTAAAACAACCGCAAATTGAGCAGCGGGCTTGTGAGGACACGTATAAGGGAAATACCAACAGATGCTTTGAGTCATATAATAATTTGAATTGCAATTTAACTTTGAGCTTTGTGCGTATGCAGAATGAGTCTAAAAGGTTTGAGAAAACTGCGAAACTTAAGTTTCAGTCCATCACTTTGCAAAGCACGTGAATGCAACAAGTTTAAAGCAAACTCTGCTCTGAGCTCTACAAAGTAGATGAATTTAAAACTAATCTTCCGGAGGCAGAAAACTAAGAAAATCAGACTTAATTCAAATTCACCCCGCCACTTACCTCGTGTTAGTGCTATCAGCGACAACAAGAAAGTTAGTTTCACAAAGAACATATGCATTCCTTCTGGTTTAAAATGGTTGTACAAATCCACGTGGGTTTTTTCATAGATCCGATATTGTGTCTTCCTTTTCGTCAGATAAAAAAATAAAAAATACACAAACAACTTTCAGTTCATCCTCAAGTAGATCCGCACAGAGAAAGTAAAGCGAACTCCGAGCATGGGATGTTGTCACTTCAGATCCCGGGTTGGAAATGACTTGAGGGACTTGCTTCTCCCATCCGCTGCTCCGCATTGAGGGGCGTAACACACACTCACACTCACACGCACATACACATACACATACACATACATGCGCACACACACTTGAACAATCACACAGTTGGAAAACCAGACAGGCACAAGATGTACAACTTGATAAAGAGGTATTGTGCGAAGTTTTAGTTTACGTTGACGTGGAGATCATTTAACTTATAAGTAAGAATCATTAGTCCAGCAATTAGTCTGAGCCATCACATCATTAATAATATTAAAGTTATCTTTTGGTTTTTACAACTTTAAGTTGAGACTGAAAACAATTAAACAGTTGAGTTAAAGAGGACATAAGGAACGTTTATTCTCTGAAAAACGTCCTAAAAAGCTTTTTTTTACACAGTAAATAAAACAGCTTACCCCAACTGTGGTTGTACTTTATAATCTGACATTGTGCCAACTGTATCTGATAAAGATCTGCTTATCACCCATCTCATGTTTTGTGATGGGAAGTGAAGTTACACAGAAGTTTTTATAGTATTTTAATTTAGTTTCACCTGGTTCCACCTTTACCAGAAGTAACATTACTGAAGCTTGCACAATATAAGTTGGCCTAAATTATTACAATTCTATAATGTCAAATATATTTTTATTAAATGGGCCATTCTTCATAAAAAGCATTTTTGTTACTTACTATATATCTTGATGTAATGCTCTTTCAATGCAGTTCTTTTACTTACAACAGAGTATTTAGACTTTATATACAGTGAAGCACTGACTTTTTATACCCACCCCCCCCCCAGAGAAGTTACACTAACAGCAGTCAAAAAATAAAATGACACATTAAAGGTTGAAACAGCAACCTCAAGAGGAAGTAGTAAATTGGAAATGAAAAAGTTAATGCAATGATTTTTAGCAAATACACATTATCACATTTTATGAGAAACCCTTCTCTGCTGCTCTGACATAGTCACACATAAAGCCTAACTAGCCCAGTTTCATCATATTTTAACTTCAATTACTGTATTTTTAACCAATAATCAAATCATAAGAATCTGTGTCAGGTTTTAAATCAACACTGAAATCAGTATTTTTCATTCATGCAGTGCCACCTTTTATCTGCTGACCACCAATAAGTTTATCAGTTGATATTTAAAAACATTACGTTAATTTTAAATGCGCAATCATTCAGATAAGCACCAACTACTTTTACAAATGCAAAAAACTTGAATATTTTATTCGGGCAACCAAATGTTATCTTCATAGCAAAACATATCCAATACATTTTGTCTTTATTATTGTTTGAAAGAGGATTTTTAAAATTACAATCTGGTCGAAAGTGTTGTAATTTCACCAAATATGACAAAAACCAAACTGGAATAATGCAGCTTTATTTTCAGTAACTTAAAGTGAACTTTTGTGTTTTAAAAACCCACATCAGTCATGCCCTGTCCTGAATCACAGCATCATTACCTGACAGAGGCTGGGAACGACCTTATTAGCAGTTAGGATCTTCAACACTGATAAATAAATGCTGACAACAATGCAAGTTTTCACTCAGCCAGCCTGCAGAGTCAGCAGAGGCAGCAGTAGATTTCCATCAGGTGGTTTGTGAACAGGGTCTGAACAGCTTCACACAGGTAACTGCTGTCATGCACAGGTAGACAAGACAGACTGATAACACCAGGTGTTCACTGACATGGGGTCAGTACTTTAGGGTTTAGATAGAGTTTAACTTCTCGACATGTTTTTTTTTTTTTTATTCTGAGCACTTTTTTTCTGTAAGTGCTTAGAGTAATGTAAAGTTTGAACACCTTAAGTAACATAGTAACGTTGTCATTTCATGGGATAATATGCAATTCAGTATTCTATCAGTTGTGTGTCCAAAAAACACAGACTAAGTGTAATGTTTTACTGCCTTGAATGAATCACAAGGGACTTTTTGCCATTTGTCACAAAAAAAGGCTTTTCAATCATCTTTCACAGTTTTTTTCTCGAATTGACTTAAAGCTGGACCTCTCAGTATCTGAAACTCCTTAAACTAAACCTCTCAGTTTAACTTTTTGTGTGACTAGTTTTATGTGACTAAAACCAACTGGCCCCAACAGTGATGATTTCAGTGTGATGTATTTACAGACTTTAAGGGTTTCCGTGGTTTGGCTTTATTGCCCACACTGCATGATTCAATGCTGTTGGAGTCCCCTCCACACTACAAAAAATGTAACCAAATATATACAAATATTCAAATTAAAACAGAAAAAAACTATCCAACAAAAAGAATTAAATAATGCAGCACTTCAGGTTAAAATAGAAAGGAAAACTTAATTCTATTTACAAGAAATATAAGGTGTGATTGATACATTAAGACCTAAGGTGGAAGGAGATTAGTTATACAGCCCATTTGTTGTGCTTACTTGCAATTTTTAGTTACCCAAAACAGAAATACTACAAATATTATTGATTCCAAACTGTCTGCAATTATCACTCAAAGAGTTAAACTGCATGTGCATGATATAAGAGCTGTCCTCCTCGTTTTCTTCTACCTCAGGCCATGAAATTATCAGTCACCTCTCGTGCTGTATATGGCTGCTAAAGTGCCTTTTTATGCTGATCAGAATAAAAAAAAAAAATTTTTTAATTTACTTTGATTGTTAAACACTGAAACAAAAGAACACCCAAAGACGGTGAATAATTTATATAGACACTGTATTCATACGGTGATTTAACATCACATTTTCATTATTCATTAAAATTAGTTGTAGGATATCTGACACACCATCATTTAGGATTGTGAACCATATGTAGGTGGTAAATATCTCTTTCAACACGATCAGTCGCTCATTTTTTGATGAACCACAGGGTGACACATAGAGACTTTGTCAAGGACGTTACAGGTAAAACAGCTGCCAGAGAGAAAGAAAAGAAAAACATCAGGCAGACGTTTAAACCCTGAGGGCAGACAGAGCGTAGGAGAGCGACGGAGAAAAAAAAAGTTAAAAAAAGGAGGCAGAGGATACAATGAAAAGATTGTGTCTGGCTGTGAGTAACCTACATGTAAACCAGTCTGTTTATATTCTCATTAATAACTGGATTATAGTCAGATTAAGGCAATACTATATAGTTATTGTCTTGTAAATGTATCAGTCTGGATATCTCATAATCAGCTTTGGCTGTTTGGCTATTAACCCACATAGATTTTAGGCCAATCAGTCAGTTGATTTAAGCACTTAAAGGACAAAGCCTGGTTTCATGAAGTGTTTTGAATCTATGCAAGATATCCAGTGATGTGTGTTAGAAGGCTGCCACTGCTATAAGAGGATCACTATGAATTGTCATTGTGGTGAGCGGTGGGGGGATGTAACTCAGCAGACTGGTTTACTGTGGCACTGTGCTGAAGTACACATTTGAGGTACCTGTATTTTAGTCGAGTTGAGTTGAGCGTTTCCATTTTATGCAACTTTATCCTTCCGCTCTCCTCCACCACATTTGTCTAACAGCTTTAACTAGTTTCTTCTAAGATTATAACATAAATCCCTTCCTGTGCAGTGAAATCCATTTGTGTCCAAATGTGGTGAATTAGATTTTTTCTAACAAACTAAAGGATAAAATGTTCTTTCATCGGTTGAGAAAATTTCCTGCCTCTTAAGCTAAATAAACTATTTGAAACCCTCTTGGATTAGTTGCAAATGTATTATCACAAAGCTGAAATCAGAGCTGTTTCTTTTCTGAGCTCATGAAAAGTCAACTTTTGAAACAAGCTCAACCTAAAATAAAAACAGCAGTAAAAAGCAACAGGGATTAATGTGCTTCTAAAATGTGAAATATCTGGTGGAGCCTTGGCTGGAAGAAGCAAAATAACCACAAACAATGTGGATGTTTGTTTAATGCCATATTACAATTGCATGTAACCTTGATTTATTCCTCTTTTTTTTTGGTTTCTCTCTTATCAATGAAAAGCCTTACTAGGTGCAGGAGTTGGAAGCTTAAAAAAGCCATAATCTCTACATTTGGAGCATCAGTTACCTAAATTGAATTGAAGTGGTTTAATGTCAATTTGCATTGTCTTTTTCAAATGAACTGAATAAAAATAAAATATTTGTGCCTAATAAAGTGGCTGATGACAGGGTTTTCCTCTCATTAGACCTTCCTGTAAATGCACATTATTCCTCACCTGTAAACACTTTTTACTTCCTCTTGGAAAAATGAACAGATGGTGTGTTGCCTCACTTGACATGTTTAACACTGGAATTTCATTTAGACAAATTCAGAGTTTGACCTTAGAGTCAACCCTGATCTCTAATCTGTGGTATCATTTTACATGCAAAGCGATTATTTCCCAGCGCTGGTCATCTCACAGGTGTGCAGGGTGAACCTGCTGCTGCACCACAGCAGTTACTCTTTAGTCTGTATTATAATCTAATATAACAAATACAACAAATCTAGCAAATATTAAAAAGCCAAAACAGTTAGTCTTCCTTCCTTCAAACATATGACTACAAAAGCTGAGTTTCATTTAAATACCCTATTGTGTTGTTGCTCATTGTCGGGAAAGGGGGGGGGGGAAATATGTTTATTGTATCACATTGTGAGGTGGAGAGTAAACAGGATTTGTGTTGATTTCCTTTTCATTGTGTTGACCTGGGGGTTGGGGTCTGACCCCTCGACTGGCGCAGCACAGATGGAGAGACCTGCTCCACTTTATCCGCCTTAGAAACAGCTGCTGTGTGTGAGAGCAGATCAGAAACCTACAGTCTGTCTCAGAGTCTCCTCGTCCCCGTCCCTTCAGTAACTATCTGTTTCACACTAGTCATCTAATGAGGTATGAATCATGTTAACTAAATGTTATTAACTCTTTGGTACCGGAGAAAAACAATCATATTAAGCACAATTATTAAGACCGGTGTGACGAATCCATACTTTTACTTCCTAATGGTTCTCTTGGGGAAAGTTTTTCTGTATTCACCTTAAATCTGAGTTGAAGACGAGATTGTTCGGGCATTATTTTGAAATGTGTGCTTTTACTGAGAGAGCAGGAGTAAATGTGCTTTTCAGAATCTGTAGTTTGTGTCATGATGCACCAAAGTATTAATATTGACACATTAATTTTATGAAATAATCAGTAATACTCTTGAGAAGTCTGATGTGAGTTAGGTTTATTGCACAAAGTACATGAAATGAGCTGGTCCCAGAGAGCGACTGAACTGCCATTTTTTTCTAAATCTATCACACACTCTTCCTAATGTGAGCCCTAGATTAAGGAATTCCCCTAAAGTGACCCTTTTCTGACCTTGCCACATTATCTTGATACTTCTATCCCTTAAAAACTGTTGCACTTACTGTATTTCATGAATGGAGCTTTCTGTCAGGAATTATTATCATTAACCATTAAAGATCTCGTGTCACGCCACTGAAGGGAATGTAGGTGGTCACCAGCCGAACAGCGGCAGATGTGGTGTGTAAGAGACAAGTCAGGACATGTTTATATAACTCACTGTTAAGCAGAGTATTTGGATTGCAAATGCGAGTCTACGGTGGTGAGACCGAAGTGGACAACTCTTGTCATCCCCTAGATTATTGATATTAAGTTGATATCATTGAATTTTCTGACTTTCTCCCAATTTTAATGTTTAAACAACACTATATTCTAGATTTGTATTCTTGTGTGGATTCTCTCTGCTGATTTTTGTTTTTAGGACATTTTCCAAAACTCTGGTTGACAGTCACCAAAGAGAAGTCATAAACTCACCATATTAAGTGGTTTGATGCACAGTATAACAAACACTTTATGTATGATTTGCTACTTTGCCTCGGATTGGCTGACCCTAACCAGTCTCTTTTAGCTGGAAGAGTTCTTGCGAGGACAGACAGTGGGATGGAGAGCATCCCTTATGAGATTCAGAAGCCATGCTCTTATGAATTTACGAACATCAGTTCCACTTTCTGAATTATCTCTGAAGTTTTTATCATTCAATGGGATCTTTAAAACTGAAATATTTTCTCATACACATTGTGTTTATTTGGAGTGCAAAAGCTCAAAAACAAACCACAAATCAAACAAAGTACAGCTGGAGAAGCAAGGTTAATCACCATAAAATGCGTTTTAGTGTTTCCTACCTTAAACTTAACATTTTTTTCTCCAAGAGGGAAAAACATCTTGAAGAGTCAAACACTGTCTGAGGGATTATCAGATAAGATCATCATTGTAACTACGAGTCCCTACAGAAGATCATACACCCATTAACACAAGTGTGAACAACTGTCCTCTTCATGGTGGTACTTGACATCACACACACATAGTGAGATGTGTTTATTGTCGTTATACTCCATCCTGAAAGGGTGTGACACTTTCAGTAAATGACCCCTGAAAACTGAGCTGCCTTAATCCCCTCGGCCATCAACAGACCAGCTTCTACTGTTTGGCCTCGAGTGCTGATTCATTTCCCGCAACTGTTGAGCTGACATCTCCAAAATGTCTGAACCTCGCATTCACGCTGCTCTCTGAGCCTTTTGAGGTTCCCGAAAGGATCCAAGCAGTGCAATACTAGTAGCCTTTGGTCTTGTTTCTTTAACACCAAGACACTTCTAATTATATACTCTTGTTTACTACTTGCAAAGTCACAGGCCTGTAAGTGTCTTTATGGATATGGAAAGAATTGACCCATGTACCCGCACATCCCCTGAGGACTCTCATATGTTGGACATGATTGCTTGGCCCCAGTTTAGCTAAAGGTCTGCTAAAGACAAGAAACTGTAAGCACCAATTAAAAGATGAATCCTTTTAGCTTTGTTTAATGGGAATTTATTAGAACATCACGAGTGTATCAAATATAGAATCACACAGTAATATGATAAAACTGAATTCAAGTATATAACATTTTCAATATAGAGGGTAAAACCAGTATATCTTATATTTTCATCTACTAATTTATAAATGTATATAATTTTAGTCAATGTAATTCTTTGGCCCAAGATAAACACTTAACGATCACTTACCTACAGCATAGTGTTACAGAGAATGTAACATTTAGCTAAACTATTCAGCTAGAAACGGTCCATTTCTAACATTTGTTGAGTTACAACATAAGTCGTGTTGCACTTGGTTAATTAGATTTTTTGCATAAAGTACTTCTCAAACCATGTGGCGGATCCTTTTATATCCTCTCTTATGTCCTTACTATTATGTATAATTGAGGTTTTCAATAAATGAATCCCATTTTTGCACAAACGCTTAATCAGCTCTTTTGTCTGTGTTTCCTTTTCCCAGCAAACAGAACCGGTGCGTTCAAGGCCATACCTTTAACACTGGACGTTTGATTTATTGTTAAAACCTCCACCACATCAACCACTGTGACGATTCTTATAAGTATGGTGTCCACTACAATACAAAGCATACCTAAGGGACGGAAAATAGGCCATTGTATTGCAGTCCTATTATTTCCTTAGTGTTATAAACACGAATTAATGTATCCTGGTGTTGCTGTATTGTTCTTATCAGAGGGAGGATTTGCTGACTTTATTGTTAAATTAAAGATTATGCTGCCCAATGTAAGGAAGTCCAGGCGAGGGTCTTTGGCTCCTGATTTCCTGTAAGGGAAGGAGGTGGCTGCACAGAGTCTTAGTAGTAGTAAAGGTACTGTTGGGAAAACTCTGCTCTGAAGTACAGTTTTAATTTCTGGAAAAAAAAATTGTAGCAATTTCACATCTAAACAGTAAAATAAACATAAGAACATTTCTGTAAATTTCTGACTTGTAAATCACGTCAATATGAAATAAATATTTGAACCTTGGGACCTAGAAGTGCTTGGAAATAAAGCAGCCATGAATGCCTCATGAGTCAAGTCCATCAATGTATGTAATTAAACCCAAGTTAAGGACAGTAGGTCAAATATACACTGATTCAATCGGAGCGCATCATTTTTAATCCTTTAAAATTTAACAACTCCAAAACAGTTTTTCTCTTCATTTATGAACATTTTCATAAAACCTGCATCTTGAATTAAGTTAAGTAGCATCATGTGGTGTGTTTTTTACTTATCCTTAAAAAATGTTTTCTTGTACATCTCGTTTGTATTGTAACGATCCAAAGTTTGATATTAAAAGACTTTAGTTTAGTTTGAGTGAGATTTCTGGCATTAGATGTTGTTTTTTTCAGACATGAGCTACTGATTTTCACATCAGCGCATGTAACATCATAGTGGAGTAAATATATTTAGTCTCTGTCCACCTCTGGCTGTAGATTCAGGTAATTAATACAAACCAACAATCACTCTATATGATACAGTGTTACAGATTAAAACATATATTAAGCAATTTTGATTTCACCTCCACCTGCTACATTAAAATGTGCTTTGCATTTTACTGTTTGGTTATAATTCACATATCTAAATCTACTGACAAGGACCCTTCTGATGCATAAGGAGCATTGTTACGTTTGACCCCCCGTTGTATCACTATTACTGATCTATTTTGTATCCAGGCCTCTGTCTTGTGGTTATCCCTTCCTGGGCATTATGTACAGCAGAGCACATGTTCATTAATACACTGAAATAAACTGGTAGAAAATTAAAGAAAAAAAATCCGTTGATGGAAAACAGTAAGCGATTTCAGACGGACTGGATTTTAAGTGAGATCAATCATAATTTTAGCCTGTAATAACTCTAAAACTCTTCAGTTTCTTGCAACTAACATGAAAAATGTCAGCTTGTCAAAACTACTGGCCTAGCAAGCTAAAATGCCATTAGGTCTGTTTCCTGTGCTACTGCCCATTAAGCTAATTAAACTAATGAAAGCCGGAGTGTTTCATTCCATTAACAACCTACATTTGTCACTCTGTGTCTACTGCAGCTGCTTCCCAGTATTGTGGCGCCCTGGCTACGTAAGCACAATGTGCGGACAGCCAGACGCAGCAGGTCAGTGGTTCTCCGGCCTCGAGTGAAACGGAGTCGTGGGAGGTCCAGAGACCCTGGTTCTGTTTTTGGACATATAATCACAAACAGGAAGTCACTGCAAGCCAGTCGCACAGGGCTACTTCCTCCTTTTGTTTACAGGGGGGGTTGAATTAAACTCCCAAAGACAAAGTTGTACCAACGTTTGTTGCTCCAGCATCCATTTTGCCCCCATTATTCAGACTCTTTCTGTGTCTCAGTCTGCTTTCTTTGTGTCACAGTGAATCTTCCTTGATGTTGTTTTTCACATAATCAACCTCCTCTGAAGCCACTCTGACGATAACACTGAAAAATTGCTGCTTTGCCACATTTAAGGCATTTTTTTGTTTGTTTTTTTCCCTTTAGAGAAAAAATATGGCTGCTTCACATTAATAAAAACAAGCTGTTGTTGTGACATATTTCAAACATCTCTATCAGTAAGGACAATCTAAAAATTAGCTTCATGTTTCAGAAGTAAAAGTTTAAAATCAGTTCAGTTCACTGGTAAAGCAATTTATTAAGTCCTAGATTAAAGTGCTCAGTGTTAAATACAGTAATTTTAAAAAAAAACAAGAAGTTTGCAAAGAACTGTAGACAAAGTCATAAAGCTACCAAGCTTGAGGATCAATTTCCATCACATCCAAATCTCCGGAAAAAAGCAAGTAAAATGGGACCTTGAGTTTAAATCCGTCCTTAAAAAATTTTGTGTACTTAAAACACAAAACAATTCTTAAAAGTCTTCCATGGTTATTAAAATTTTGATTTTTGGCCAAATTTAAGTCTAATGCCAGCTTCACATCAGTTTTTTATGGTTTGTTGCTGTACAACGAATTGTCAAGTACAATCCTACAAAGTATCTAACTGTAAGTGGGTCAGTGGAAATTCAGAGACCCCCAAAATTAACTTTTCTCTACAGTAAATTTGTTGTCGTTCTAAATTCAACCTCACTCAGTGCTGTTATGCCATCGGCTGAAGCTCTCCTTCTAAGAAAAACAACATGTTTACAGTCATATGACAGTGATCTCTGCTGGCCATCGATGGGAGCGAAGGAGGAAGTTGTTTACAATATGATGGAGGCAGAGTTCACGGAGAGAATAATTCAAGGACTCAAAATGGATCAACATTCTTCAGACGTTATTGGGAAAGATCAAACTCTGTATGCTATTTTCCATCAAAAGTCAGTGCTGGTTTCCTGTAACCATGATCATAACCTTCATCGCGAGGTTATAATTTGATATGACAACAAAACTCAACTACTGTATACAAAGCAGTCATTTTAAATTAAACAACAATCCTTCCCTAACTCTAAAAAAGTACTTTCAGGGCCTAAACACGGTTTTATAATGTCTTATGAGAGTTTTTGATAAACGATGCTGTTGTGACAATAAGGGCTCAAGATCAGAAACTGCTTGTGTTGTTTGTTTTGGAATGTTATAATACCACATAAAATATATTTTCTGTTTATTCGGGGGAAAACACACAAAAGGAACTTTTCCTCCATCCCTCTCTCTAGTGAAATTAGTGCAACTTTTTCCTCTCGTTGATGCCAGAATAACACTGGATGCTCGTCTTGGAGGTAAAAAATAAGAAAATTAAGTTTCATTTATAACTAGAGACAGAGAGGGGGGCAGAATTAAGAGGTCATAGAAATGATTAAGAAATTGACAAGCTGTTATTACAGGTTTTTATGTGATAAAAGATTGCTGACTCACTTTAGAAACGGCGGGAACACAATGCAATTCACTTGCACTCGCTACCACAGTGCAGATTTCCCTGCCAGAGGAATGCATTGAGCATGCTGTGGCTTAAAACGTAGTGTGACACACCTTTGAGCCACTGTTCCCAGGAAGCAGAGAACACCAATCCTTTGTTCCTTAAATATTTGATAATTACTGCATAGAAGGCTTTCACTCCCTCTGCATACCACCCTTTATCCACTCTGTCTGCAGTGAAAAATACTCTGCTCCTTGCATCGTGTGAAGTCTCAGCCATTGTGCATGAGCTATTTTTGTCCGAACATGTCGTTTAATGGAAATGGAAAAAGTTATATCAGAGGCTGTGTTTTGAGGATGCAAAAAAAAAACTTCTCAAGGGGATTAAGTGTGACTTTAAAATGTTAGCTTCCCAAAGTTACACTGAGGTTTCTTGCCTGAGGCGCAGCCAAGAAAAAAAAGGTTGCAATCGAATGAGTTTGGGAACTGTGTGGCCTTTCCCTTATTTGGATTTCCCGTGGGATCTGTGATTCCACTTCTACATCGTCCATCATCCACCTTCCATCTTTCATGCTGGATTTCTTTTTCTCACTAATAATCTCTGTCACCTTTGTTTCTGTTTCTACCGTCTGATGTCATTCATTCTCCATTGACATTCACCATCTCCTCATTTTCAGCCTTTCATTCCCTGTTTTTTTCTCCTGCTAGTCGGGAATATTTCACTCCCACACACCCAGTGGCTGTGCCATGTGTCAGGGGTCCAGACTCCTTCCTTTCCCAGGGGCGACTTAAGCAACCTAAATCCACTTTTTCCTGCAGTTTTAAATTGACTTCCAGTCATATATGAGTTGATTCCCATGACATACCATGAAAAGCCTGTTGTGTTGCCTCAAATATAGACTAACTCGAGCAGAATTCTCAAACAAGATAGTCTTGATTAATGTTTTTTTAAAGTTGTGATGATGTGTCAAAACAAAGAACCTAGACGTTAGCGACAAAAAGGCATTCAGTGATGCCAAATCTTGCACAGTGATGTCACCTAAGGGCACCATATTCTCCAATGTTGAATCACTTCCTGTTAAATAAGGGCCACCACCTAACATTAGAGTTAGGTGCGTCACCTTTTCCCAGACGCTGCCCATTTTGCTCCAGTTTTGGCATTCCTACTTTCTTTTTTGTATAGTCACAGAGCCCAGCATCCCTTTCAAGTTCTCTGAGACATTACACTGCAGACAGAGACAGGAAATTGGGCAAAAGAGGTAAATGTGAATTTATTAAAACCTGTCTGCTGGAAAGTGAGGGTGTTGTTCATTACTGTAATGTGAGGAAAAATCTTACAAAACATACAAAATAAACCAGAATGTGATCATTTTGTAATTTTTTTTATATACATTTTTAATGGAAACCAATAGAAAGGCAATATATTTCATGTTTTATGTCATATAATTCATGCATATGTATGCTTATTGTGAATTTGATGCCAGCAAATTTTTTCAAAGGGTTGAGAAAGGAGCAATTACTCCTTATTTGGAGGGTTAAAATCAGCAGCATCTAGAAGCACAAAACAATATGATGTATACAGTATTTTAACAACATGTGATTTATCTTAAACCTAAACCTTTTGTTGCACAAACTGTGCCAAAAAAAAAAGACTCATCTGATTTCTGGTCTCTAGTGTCTTACTTTGCTCACCCACCACCCACCCTGAACACCTTCTCATGAATTTTCTGCAGTAAAATAACACGGTGTATGTTACCATTAAGCAAAAGCCTGACTGAAAAAATATTCACCCTACAATATATAAAATAGAACCAAGAAGGTTAAATAATTAGTAAAATAAGAAACACATTACTAGTTTTAGCTTTGGAGCGGAAGTTGGCTAGCCTCGCTGTGAGACATCTAGTTTCCTCCCAGATGTTATATGATTTTTACAATTTTTTTCCGTTGTTAATGTTGCACAACAAATGCTATATGAACTTGTAAAAAAATTTATGAATAATAAATAGTTTTTATGATACACTTGCAAAAACTAATTTTACAAAAATACTCAAAATATAACATAAAAATTGGAGAGAATTCAACTTTTTCTTTTTCTTCATGCATGTTGATGCTGATGCTGAGTGTCAGCACCTGCAGTCAGCTCACTGAAAGATGTCTAATATGATATAACTGATTTCCTCTGATGTAACACTGATCAGACAGACATGATGTGAAAGGCCAAAGTATCACTGTGCAGCTGGGACAGACTGGCTCCATGACCCTGAGGGATTGTGGGTAAATATCTGCAGCCCAGTCATGGGAATGAAATAGCTCCATGTCAAGTCTGTGAGCCGGGGTTACTGATATGGATTTAACCGGTGCAAGGTCACTGCTCGAACCGAGAGGGACTTTCTGCTTTTGTCTCATACGTGACTCCCTCTTTTCTCCTGTTTTTTGCATCTCTGCACAAACATTCTCACTGTCTTCCCTTCGCTCATTTTCCCACTGTATGCCTTTGTAAGAAAAAAATTTGCTGGAAAATAACTGTTTACTTGAGCCTTTGAAGCTCCCTGGTTTATTTCTCTGAGATGGAGCTTTTTGTCTCTTTAAGTCCTCAAAGTTTGGACAATATGGTTTTTAAGCCCTGATAATGTGTCCGTCCTTGTGTGTGTGTGGCTTGTTTGTGAGAATAATCTCATAATTGTAGTTTGGGTGATGAAAAGGAAGAGTGAGGATTAGTGCTCCTCTGTTTGTTAATGGGTGAAATGTCTGAATGAGAAAAGTGTGGGAGCTGATGACAGTGTGCCACACAAAGAGCAAGGAAACTGGAGTTTTGTGGGACAATGAAGCACCTGAGGGCTTTAGCACGATGCAAAATCCCACACCTCTTGTTTGTTTGCATGTGTAAGGCTTCACTTTTTAGCGGCGTGGGGGGCCTTTGTTTGAGGTTTTCTGTAACATTACAGTGCGATGAGGTCAGATTAGGTTTGAGCTCATTTGGTTTGAATGTGTGTAGATGTAAGTCATAAAAAACATAGACAGAGTGTGAGAACCATTGTTAAGCTCTGTGTGGTGGCCTCAGTGGCAGCCATCTTGGCAGTGCCTCACTTTACCTGACTCTTGGCTACTTATAAAATAGGCAAAGAGGTGGAGTGTGCGTGCAGCATAGACTTTTTGTGACCACACAGCAAACTATCCTACTTGTTTTAAATTTGCATGAAAAATTCTCCAAAAGGCAACTAGCAGAATGTTTGCCCCTTAGATGTCACTCAAAGTGATAACACCTTTAATTTTGCAAAATATTAAGACTTGATATAATTCAAATGAGTGAGGTAGGTTGTCATGAATAGGAAAATCAGCTTAAGAGAC
The DNA here is from genome assembly GCA_029783725.1 of Acanthurus tractus. Classification (NCBI taxonomy): domain Eukaryota; kingdom Metazoa; phylum Chordata; class Actinopteri; order Acanthuriformes; family Acanthuridae; genus Acanthurus; species Acanthurus tractus. Next base: position 7,849,191 of record JAQNCA010000027.1, read on the forward strand.
TAAAATTGTAAACATGAGCCCCAAGCGGCCATTCGAGTAAATAAAGTTTTTCCCATTTTCAGGTTAGTTTAAATGGTCAGGTTGCTGTTGGGAGCAAATGTGTTGAATGTAACATACTGTACACTAAGACCAACTTTTATAACTGATTACTTATACCTTTATTATTTAATTGAAAAGATAATTCACATACATTCTCTCCCTTTTCAAGCTGACATCTCACATTTTCATGCTGCTTTTTCCTTTTTTTGTCATAGCACCAAAGTTTCTTTTTCAGTTTCATAGTATCAATGTTAACATAACTAAAGTGTTTAAAAGTTAATTTCTCAGTGTTTTTCAGTGTTTCTCAACAAACACCTTATAATGGAGGCTAACTGTTGACTTTTCAAAGCACAGGTTTTAAAAAGTGTGGACAGTTTGGTGCTGGAAGCTTCCTCTCTCAGGTAAAGCAACAGGTGGTGCCTCTTTTTCTTCCAGGCAGCTTGTGACTTCGTATCAGCAGTAGAGGTGCTCTTAGGGGGCAGAACTGTGAAACTGAAGCAGCTAAATGGAATTCAGCCATCATTTATTTGAATGTTTGCACCTGTTACGGAAAGAATTAAGAGTCCGCTCTTAAGAAGCAGCAGCATCCTATCGAAACAGACTAGAAAATATAACATACACAGCGTCCTGAGTGCAGCTGACGAATGAAAACCTACACAGCATGAGAACATTAAATCACAACAATGGCTCTTGTGACATAATGGACGATAAGCAGCAGCGTGCACAAACATGGAGCCCACACTTCCTCCTCAGCAGTACCCGACCGACAGAATCACCCACTGTTCAGCTTCTCCCAGCAGCACGTACACAGCTGAAGGGAAGTAAATGTTTTGTTTTCTGCAATTAAGCTCCTCAGCCTCTTGTTTTTTTTAAAAAAAGACCTTCTCTTCCTTTAACTTAACCTATAGGTCTGTAGGATTAAAGATATCTCCTATTTTTGTTGAGAATTCCCCTTTCACTTCGAAACATTTAGAAGCCCTTACTTGAATTATAGACCTGGTAACTATTTGCTTATGTTCTTAATCTTGTTCGTAGAAGAAAACAGCTATTTGAGGCTTCGGCTCCCATGCAGTTCACAGGGTACTTAAATATCCCCTCTGTCTAAACGGAGACAAATACAGTAGGCTGCATATATAGACTTGTTTGTCCTCCGTTGGCTCTCATGACAAGACAATCTCACAACTGTGGGAAATCTGAAATGCAGCTGGGTTACATAATTAAGTGGCATTAATCCCTATATAGCATCTGTGAAAAGGTTCTGGGTTTATTACACCTTTTGCCTGAAAATAACAGTGAACCAGCTTATCAGTTTCAACCAAACAAGGACTGCTGAAGAATAAACAATGCATCATTGCAAGTGAAGAAAAGTTTTTTCCCAGCACAGAGTCAACGGTGTTTTGTTGACTGACAGGTGTTCAGACTGAACATTCTCACCCTTCACTGCTATGACTTATTTTAAGTCTTTGCACATCAGCAATTATTTTCTGATGTGTTTGTTCCGCTGTTTTCTTTTAGAGAGATGGCAATGGGGGGATTCAAAGTACTTAAGGTGCAATAAATGTGTTTTTTTTTATGCTAAAACACAAAACGCTATGATATGGGGATTTAAGAGTATGACTCAGTGGTTACTTAAACATGTACTGAGATTCAATGCTATTCAAAGCAGATCTTACAGTCAACATTATTTCTTAAATAGAAAATCGTCCCTGGCATCATATTTCAGTTACAAAGGCAAATGAGGCCCAAAAAATGACAACACATTATTACAGCCTGTGTTTTCGGACACTCTGACTCACAGCAAGAGTACACACAGACATTTACAGTCACGTAGTCACACATTGCTCTTCTAAAGGACTTTCGTCATTTGGAATGAATGAACATGTATGGCTTCCAGTTTGATTGATTTACTTCACATCTCTGTCCAACATCTGTAGAAGGCTGGGGGTGAAAATCAAACGTCACATATGTACTGTAAGACAGGAAACGGCCTGTTGTTCCCAGAACTGAACTGTGGTCAGCAGGGCAGAGGACAAAGGCAGAGAGGGAGAGAGAGAGAGTTAAGCTGATGTTAAATGGCTAATTATTAGTGGTTTTTTTTTACCAATATTAACAGCATTCCGTGTGAAAACAAGAGGCCCAGAGCAAAGGCTACAGGCTGCATAGAGACACAAAACAGCCAAGAACAGTCAACAAAATGAGCCTAAATGGATCTTAACTTTGGATGTCTTGCTATCATGCTGGAGCAGGAGGGGGCAGTTGGCATGGTAGCGTCCATAGGCCCATTTTCTAATAATCTATACGCCATGGTTGATTACTTGGATAGCTAATAGCTAAAAATAGGAGCTACTTATAAATATAATTTCCTATCAGGATGTTTAAAGTCATTCATCTTGCATTTATTTTTTGTAAATAATAAACAGTGTCATAAATATGCATGTACAGCATATTATTGCCGCTAGCTAAAGCTTTAAGTTTGAGTCTTAAGATGTTGTTGCTCATTTCTCAGTTGTGCCCCTCTTTGAATCTGTTTCCCAGTCTGGCTGCCCTCATTCAAAAGTATGCAAGCCCTGGTGTAAACTAAGTGCTGTTGTCTTACGTCGAAACCCCCAACTTCCTGGTCCAGGAAAAAGCGATCGTGAGATTCACACCTCCAGCAGCCTCACAAACTCTTATCCAGCTTTTCATCAGTTTCCCACACTGTGTCTGCTGCTTACCTGACACTGTGTTTGTGATTGTTTTGCAAATGCTGACGCTGTGTGATGGAGTTTTTTTTTTCTGCTGCCTGCATGAAGTGAGAAACTCTCCTTACTTTCTCCTGGCCCGGGTACCCTGTTGCCATCGAGTATCTCTTAGACCATCAGACTCCCGTTTCGTTCATTTGACACCTGTCATACTGTTTCATCTCAGTCAACGGTTTGTTTCCCCTCTTTACTCCTGCAGCACAAAGGAAACAGCCTGAGGGTTACTGGCTATTGTTTACAGACCACCTCATATCTTTTTCTCAGCCAGCACAGTCATTGGTGGGATTTTCTTTTTTTAAGCAGGAACAAAATTCCTTTGGAGCCTGGGAAAAAGTCCTAAATGAGAAAACAATAATGATGTTTGTATTCACATACTGGCTTCCCGCTTCCTTATAGAGGTGTAAGTTACATTGAGTTTTGAGTTAAACTGTTTGCCTCCATAAATGCATTTGTATTTTATTAATATGCTTCCTAACAAGCTGATATAAGAAGTAATGCATCTCAAATTGACTGAAAAAAAGATGATATCAAGTAACTTTGTTGTCTGTATTTGATTGTGGTAACAAAAACTTACAGATGATGATCTCATCAAGCAGCTGCATCATTTTGCATGACTGTGTTTACCATCACATCACAGCGATCACCCAGACTTTGCATAACAGACTTTTGTAAAAATGTTCACCTGTTTATGTAAATGTTTTAGTTGCTGTTTGTTTGTGTAGCAACAAAGAAAAAGTCATATCTTCATATCTCTGTCACATTTGTAACACACATTCATAAACATAGAGATTATTTTTACTTGTATTGAACTCTCTGTTGAACTTCCCTGTCGCCTCTTCATCCATTCTGAGTGACTGAAGAACTGAAGTGAGCAAATCATCCTCTCTCTCTGGGTGATACGGGGTTGTGATAACTGCAGCTGATAAAAAGACCACAGACTGTTCATACTGAGGTAGTAGAGTACAGTTACTCAAGTACAAATTTGAGAAACCTTTTCATTACTTTACATTATGTTTGTTTCTGTTTCACTTCATTCCAGAGGAAGATACTATGCTTTTTACTAATTTTACAACCTTACTTATTTGCTATTTTACATTTTTAATGTTGTACATGACAACATTTGATAAATCAATAATACATTTTGCCTCATGGAGCTGATATGATAATTCAATTAATATTTTTTTTAGTTGCTGAACGGAAGAAAATTAAAAAACTATTTAACATAATTTCACTAAGAACTACTTTATTAGTATTAGTGTATTTTTTTTATTGCAAAACCTTTAAATGGTTCAAGATTTACAAATCAACATTTGCTGCTTTTACTGAAAAAACTGAACAATTTTACTGTAATTTTGGTAATCTGGTCAGGAGTAAGTACAAAACAAGCATGTAAAGGTGTCGCTTTGGTCTATAGTTAACTCTCATTGCATTTCTGATCATTTCTTATTTTTCTCTTCACAATCAGTTGATTAATGGTTAATACATAAAAGATGCTCCCCATCAACCGTCTGAAACCTTTAAAGTCTGGTTTCACATCAATGCAATAATGATATAATAATCTAGTTTTATAGTGTATATTAGGTAATGAAATGTTCTTGCACTGCACAAAGTTGAGTCTTTGTAGTAATTTTGACATTAAAGACCTAATGTTTGACCTTTGTATTGTTGTACAGTTGAACTGTCAGCCACACTCCTCGACATCCCGAGCACAGGCCCGAAATAACTGTGCAGGCCTCTGCAGGGCAGGCCTCCTCTCAGTCTGGGTGCACTGGTCATCACCTCTCTCTATCTGGCCTCCATGTGGGAACAAAGGCTCGTACTGTGTGTAAATGGACAATGTTGAGCACAACAAGGCGTCTGGCTCTGACACAGTCGAGCCGACAGCGACTCGGGCCACACAGGCTCTCGTCCTTTCATCGCAATTATGTTTGGTCTTTTTCCTAATTGTGGAGAGCTGGCTGCAGTGAGTCGAGAAGAGGCTGGAGGTTCAGATTGAGTGGGCTTATTGAACTGAGGGATGGAGGCAGGAAGAGAGAGACGAGGCAGGGTCAGGGAGATGGTCACTCATTAGGGACTGAACAGCTGCCAATCTCCCAGCTGCCTCTGCTTGACACTGGGATTACTGAGGAGGCAGAAACTGTGAAAATGCACTGCTGTGGCTCACTGTTTCCACCAGCTTTTCCTTATCTACTATCCCTTATGTTTTCTTTATTCTTTGTTGGTTTCACTTGAGTGTTTTACTGTAAATCTCTGTATTTTCTCTTGATTTTCTGGCATAAATGAACCCAAGTGTGTTTTTTGTCCCTTTTTTAGTCACCACCACTTTTCCGTTTGTGCCTGTGCCAGGGGATTGCAGAGATCAGCACTATCTCCTGTAATAACCATGTAATAGTCATCACAAAGGACATCTACAGCATCAGACTAACTAACCAAGCTACATTGTTTAAGGACCCTCGAGCCTTGTGGTCGTCACTGAATCCCAGCTGGTTTGTAAAGGCATCATGGGACATGCTATCAAGCTGCTGTGTCTCCAATAAAAGCTCTGGAAAGTCCCACACTTAAACCAAGTGTTGGATACATCTCGTGACAAATTAGAGGTGCCACAGATCCCAGAGGACGGGTGGTGACAGATGGGGAAAAACAGTGGGTAAGAAGCTGTTTTTGAGATTTTCTGCTACAATCAGAAAAGCCTGAGCCGTCGTCCTTCTAAGTGGACACTCCACTCTCAGTTTTACATTAACCTCAAAGATAAGATGGTATGGCTAATGGATGGATGGCTAAACCTTTCTGCACTGAATTATGACTAAAGCATCATGGTGTGTCTGCTTCATCTATTCCTGTCATTTCAAGAAAATACTTTTCTGTCATTTCTTGTACTGTGTTCTCAGTGTAGAACTTCACATAGAAATGGTTTGTTTTTTATTATTTGAATAATTAGTTCAATATTCAGAGAGCTGGATATTATTTAAAATATAAAACATGTCCATTTACTGCATTAGAACAGCAACCATGACCTTTCCCTCACTTTAACAAAGGATTTTGCTCAAACCTCGACACACAAAGCTCAGTCTCTGTTGTAACAGCTTTGTGCTTCCTCCACACAAACTCTTGTGGCAGGAAAAATGTACTTGTTGATCAGAGACACACAATGTGACCAGTAAATAGAATCAAGGTAGCAATTATAATTGCTTAAAAACATATCTGATGAATCAAAATTGTATATTTACATTTTTCTCAATGATGTGTGACTGAACAACTGATAAGCACGTACTCATCAGTGATTTGGGGGAAAAAACCATGGGAAACCCATTTAAAACATGATATTTGAGTGATGCTTTACATGTTAAATCACCAATTGTATTCAGAGTCAACAAGGTGTACAAACAGCATATTATTGTATATTTCCTTTTTTATATAAAAATGCTATTTTATGGAAAACTTCTGTGGTTTTGACATTGTTCTGATCAACCACACAAGGACGACCATTACTTAATGTACTACTTAAACTCCTTTTGATTATAGAAACAATAAATTTATGTTACTCATGTACCTTCTTTCTGAAACAAGCCCCTAATAATTATCTGCCAGACTGACGGGACAAAGTTGTCATTTTTCATTTTCAGACAAAACAGAAAAAATATTTCTGTTCAGCCCACTTTGCTGTTGGCTGTAAACTCCATGAGTCTGAGGTTACAAACATGTCAAAACAAACACAAGGCTTCATTTGCAGCTGATTGAAGTATGACAACATATCGCAGGAGCCTTTCCACACTTGGACATGTGTTGACTGACTGTGGCAAACCCCACTTTGGCATGTGAGGCACCGCGTATTTACTCCCTTGACTGTGACACAGGGTGTATTTGTGAAATCTGAGCCAAGAAAAGTATGTGCAGTCTGTTTGATGTTACATCTTTGTGGATCCAAGAGGACACATTATAATCAGCTGTTGTTGCCAAGTTGGCATTGCACAGGAGGAGGAGGTGGAGATGTGACACCTAAGATGTGTTGACTTTAGCTGGTTCACACAGCCCCCAGAGTAAAATAAAAAAAAGACAAGGCACAACTCTGTTTGACTTTTTCAAAAAGGTCCAGCCCACATAGCCACTCGACTCAGTGGTTACGGTTAACTATTAATCATGGTATGACCACCTTGTTGTTTACAAACAAATAACTAATTAACACTAAACTAATCATTATAATGAATTCTTGAACATACACCAACCAGATAAGAACTATCTCAAAAAGCCAAGACGTCTAAGGGGGAAGTTTTTTGACATGTACTTTGAACAGTTAGATTTCTCTGTGTCTCATCTGTTAACGTAAAAGGGATTTGCAACCTTTACTGCATCCTGCTTTTAGGGGGCCATGCACATTTTTTGTTTCACTTTTAAAGGGCTCTTAATTTATCCATCTTTATTTATTGTCCATGATACAGATTTCTATGTTTCCTTCAACAGGAACTATTATAGCTTGATGATCCCTAAACTTTTTTCATCCAGAGCCATCATTAGATATTCAGTTTATCCTCAACAGCTAACGTACAAATATTAGCATGCTAGCATTGTAAACTAAGATGGTGAACATGGTAAACATCAAACCTTCTTAGCATCATCATGAAGGCTAGCTAAGTTTAGCTTTTATTTAAAAGTGCTGCCTTACTTTAACATATATATGTAACATTTCTGCATGAATGTCTACAAACCTTACTTCTGTTGCTGTTTGTGTTACTTTTCCAAAATGTATCCAACAATGTTCAAACCCAGGAAATCTGTCATTTCAATCAGAGAAACAGCATGTTTTATTCGTCACTAACTTCCAGGTAAACACCAGCCATTTATGAGGAAAGAAGTTAGCAAATGTGACCAAATGTAACATGAATAAAACCTAAATACATTACATTGCTGTGAGCATTTCTGCCTAAGTAGGTCTGATATACTTCAATCAGCAATAGTGGCTGTTCAACACTGAAATAAACAAATCCGATGACCCCACTTCATGACATCATTAAACAAGGCCTTTTGTTTACATTTTTGTGTTAGAGAGATATATAGTGGCAGTTATTACAAAATGTTCCTCTGAGTCACATGGCTCTAGATGCTTAATGCAGTTTTAAGTGATTTCCACACATGGTTGTCTGCTTTTCAATTAATGTATTGGTACAAACTCTGTACAAAAGTTTAGCATATCTACATTTTCTTTCTTATAGCTGTATATGCCATCTTCCTTTTCTTTTCTATGATGAATCAATCAACCCAATGATAATGCAACCTAATTTATACTCAGAGATTTTTTTGGCCATATGGGAAGTGTGGAGCATTTTTTGTATTAATAATATTGACATGGTGTAAAGAGTAGAAACAGTTGGATGTAAACGTGTGAAGGCGGCTGTGCTGCAATGAGCTTTGGGAGCAGCCGGCTGCTGTGTTTGGGCCTCTGGCTTGAAGATGTATATGCTGCCGACAGCTGCTGCTCATGTATGTGCGCACACGCTCACACACAGCCTTCACAGAGGTCTTTACACACACAGCATGCCATTGTTAACAGCTGGCAGGGGTTTTTACTGCTGCATTACTTTTAGACATGCAAAGGGAGAGGAGATAATGTGGCATGTTAACCTTGACTGTCAAAACTGGGATGTAAATGCAACAATGACACAAGTGGCTATTTTGTTTGCAACTGATGTGTATAAATCTTGTATAACTGTGTAATCCCTGTGTAACTGTGAGAGAGTGTTGGAGCGCATTCACACCAAGCATGATTAGTGCAGCCTCAAGATCTTTTATACATTTGGTTTGGTTCTTTTGAACAAAGTGTGGGTCTCAGGGAAAACTTTTTCCAGATCGTTTGGGGTGTGATTGCACAGAAACACAACAATATACAGAAAACAACCTTGTAAAACAAATGTTTATGTGTCTGAGGATAATACTACAATGCAGGCATCTGGATACAACAGAGGCAGTTACAATTATATAAAGTTATAAAAGAATTGCAAAACTAAATGAAGCCAAGGCAATTGACATAAACATTGACAATAATAATAATTTTATGGTAATAATGAACAAAGTTGGGTATTTTCAGGTTATATATTAATCCTTTGTCCAATTGTTTTAACTGATATTTTAAGGTGCCATGTAAATGACAACAAAGATCACACGCGTCTTAATTGCATTGCAAAAGTTGCAGGAACTTTTTACAAATTCACTCTTTAAACCTTTTTCCGTTGGCTGTCAGGAAAACAAGCAGCTTAAGATGTTACTTGTGTCTCAAAAATGCAAGAACAAACTTTTCCACTGTGGTTTGGACCACAGAAACTGCACTGTAGGTGTGAGTTCACCCTCCCAAGAGCACATAATGACTGCCTTTCTACACAGTGTGTAGACCTAACGAGGAGTCCACCAACAGCTCCCAGTGTTCCCAGAAAATACATCTTAGTGTTTGTTTTGAGAGCCTTAAATTTTATTCTTGGCCTTAAAAACATCAAAATAAAGTATGACAATACATAACCTGAGAATCTTTACTCATGGTCCGCTTTGGGACACTGTCTGAATGAATGGCAAGAAATTAGGAGAAAGGGAGTGTGTTACAACTTCTTTGTCATTTCAAATCCAGTAGATCAAAGTACAGAGGCAGATCAAAAGTTTTCTAATTGTTATGGACAAGGTTCGTGCAAATATATGCAGGAAAGAGACAAATAATCTAACAAGCAGCAGCAATAGTGTGACACAAACAGGGAATTGAGTGGGAGATCTGGGGTCCCAGCCAGGCAGATCAGGTCCCAGGCCGCTGGAGGGACTGGTCGGAGCTCTGAGGGAGGGGATTTGGGTGGAGACGAGCAAGGTTCCCATGCCCTGGAGGCCCCTGGGGAGTAATGGTGGCAGATGTGACGTCTGGGGCCCGGCCTCCCTCCCTCCCTTCATCTCTACTACTTCCCTTTCTTCATCCCTGGTCTGGTGTTTCCTCTTAGTGTCCTTGCTTGTGTGCTGCCTGTTATGTGAGGAGGGGAAAGACTCCGATCCACCAGTCTGCCTTCTTTACCTTAGAAATACAAACACAACAGATCCAGCTCCGACTCTCATTGGACAGGAGCAACTATTATTCTCACGATGAGGCCAATTAGAAGAGATCCTTGTCTCTAAGGAATTGATCATGCTAAAGTCTAAATCAGTCATATTTTCATTTTCCATTTTGTTTCACCAACCGAAGCCCCCTTTTTTTTTTACAAATACAAACCTAATGTGTTATATAAGGGCTTTTAAAATTAAGTTGTATTTTTATTAAGTGACTTTTATTTATTGCCAAAGGTTTGTCATTCATTTTAAATATATGTGCAAAGATGGACTTCTTAAAATCTATTCAACATGTGAGCTTTTGAAGTTGAGGTGTTTAAGAGGTTTAATTATTCAGATTGTAATCAGTATAAATCAGTGTTAATCAATATGAAGGTCAATAACACCTTAAAAACAATTTAATTAATTATTTAATTATTTTCTATATTTTTATGAAGTGACTTAATAAGGATCTTTAGCTGCCACACAAAACATCATATTCTAAGTAAAGGTGTCTTCCATGTTCTAAGGGAGGGAAGGCTTCATAGTGTTTGGTAATTCCTGTGTCTGAGAAAATTTGGAAAAATGGCTGAGGCTTTACAATGAAGTGCATGGTGTTATGAACCATGAGAAGACCTTATCATAACAATGATAAAAGAGATGAAGGCCAAGCTCAAGGGTTTGACAGGAAGTGTGAGGCTGCAAAGACAGAAACCTTTGGATGAGACGGAGCAGTAGAGAAGGAAAGGATCCTCCCAGATCCACCCCGAGCTGGTTTTTCCAAGAGTCTGTCAGCATGAGGCAGCTGTAAGGAGAGGCCTTTATCTCGCTAATGCACTGAATTACAGCAGGCCTCTTGGAAAAAGCCCTGTCTCTGCGCGGCTGGATGAAAAAGATCCGGATCAGATCCCCCCTCCTCTGAACAGATTAGGACCCTGTGAGCAGTCACACATCTTCAGCCGCCTCGTTACTCTTTGAAGCCCTGCGAGTGGCTGTCGACACCATCAAACTTGGAGACGAGAGCGCGGCCTCTGACGCTGCACCGAGGGACCAAAAGCTGCGTTTTTTTAAAAGACCATCAGGCAGCTTTCTTTGAGGCCTCTTCCCAAGCTCCCTGATGATCTGTAAACAAACATCTTTTAAGTCTCTGACTGATAAGAGCCACTTGCTTTGTGCCGAGAATTAGAAAGAAAGGAGAGGAGGCGATTGAGGCATAACAAATTAAGAGAGGACTTCCTGGATGGTTGGAAAACAGCTGCTGGGACGTTCAGGATGATAGCATCAGGAATAACAAACAGGAAATGACCTCAGATCCTCTGTGAAAAATGCCAAAGGAGTAACGGATACTTCAGGACACGTCCTCCTTCTAGGATATTGATGTTTTTAAGGGCTTTTTTTTTCTATTTCATGATAAAAATGGAATAAATAAGAAGTTTTTAACCCATTTTCCTTTATCTCTGACAATTAACCCCATTTAAATCTTTGATAGCTGGACTGGCGACAACATTCAGAAATGTATTAATGGATCCCCAGGCTGTTTACTGTAACAAAAGATTTAGACTCGGACCACAGGTTTTTGAAATTATATAACAACTATAATTACCACTACATCAATTGAGACTGATTTAAAAAGATTTGTCTTCACTGCTCATTCTTGATTTTTGAAAAATAATCTGTCTAATTAACATTAAAACAGATTAATTCTCATGTGGGAGCATATATCTTGGAAAGCACTGAAGGAACAAATGGAAACAAAAGGATACCACAGCCAGACACAGGACATTTTTAGACACTTGCAACTTAAAGCTGATGAATATTTAAATCCCAAAACTTTGTTATATCTTTCCAATAAGGAACTGGGAAGCCTGACACAAAAGGACCACCTTTACAAGTCAAGTCAAGAGTTTCAACCATCAGTGCAAGAACTTTGTTATATTTAATCAACCCATTTATCATTACTGCACTAGTTTGTGACAATGAGCATTGACAAACCCAAAGTCAGAGTTCAGGTTTACAAAATTCATACAAATCATCCAACAAACACTGTAGATGTGCCTACTGTGCATCTCTAAATGCAACACATCAGGGAGCCATTTTCAGACAATAACCTATTTTTGGCTGCTGCACCACCTTACTGCATTCACAGTATTGTCATGAAACATCCTCTCTCAGATTTTCTATTCACAGGCATGTAAACTGCACACCATACAGAGAGATCTTTTCCCTATTGGTCCCTAGGGAAGTTTAGTCCCTGCAGCACCTGTTACACTTTACAGAGGATGTCCCGTCACCCATCAGCCCCCCAACCTTCACACAACAATACAGAAAACCTACACTCCTCTAAAAGAAAACACAGGGATATACAGTGTTAAATATAGATCTCAAAGCACCCTGTTCCCGTGGAGCACCCATCGGATACCATTGTCCCTGGGTACAATGACAAGGTAAGGGGCCAGACAAAGGGAAGTGCCTGCCCTTCACCCTGTGTGCCTACAGGGCAGGGCTTCCCTGTCACTGACACTATGATACCAGAGTAGAGAGAAAGATCTGTGCCGTGTTTTAGATCTGTTGTCGACAAAAGAGGCAAAGTTTGGCCTCCTTGTCAGGTTTTGTCTCAGGTGTTCTGCTTTGTGAAAGAGATCTTGTGAGTACGCTCCATAGAGTCAGAGAAGCCCATCTCAGATGGGCCGACAACTGTGATTTAAATGAGTGTAATGGTACTACTGCCCCCATCTGGCAATGGTAGGTAGTGATTTAACCTCAGATAAACATGATGATCTGTTTCTTACTTACTTACTTTCAGGCATTGGTAAGTTTTATCAGTGGATGCAGCTGTAAAAGAGGTGGAATTATATCCTTTATTTGAGTTAAAGTACAGATACAAAAATGTATAAATACTTCAATACAAATAAATCTGTGAACTGAACATACAAGTAAAGATCAGAGGTATTCAATCTGTGGGGCTGGATAAAGTCAAGCCATTGTTGCATCATTGCTAAATTGATTCATATGGATCAGATCAAACAAAGTTATTTTCAGCCTGTGGCTGTCAGATATAGATAATGGGATAAATTCACCCTGGAATGTAGAGAAGTGAAGTATAAAGTAATACAAAGTTTGCATTCTAAAGTTAAATACAATATATCACAATTTTTTTTACCATTGTTCTATTAGTGTGTGTGAATTTTTGAAAAAATGTGGAAAAATATTATTTTTAAAAGAAAGTGTGAGAAGATAATGATTTGTCACATAGAAAACCATGCAAGACGTTTCCCTTTTCAGGTCAAAGAACATTTCTCAGACTGCTCCCATAAGATGGGTGTGAGGAAATCTTTCCAGTCTTTGTGTTTTTTGTGAAGTTGCTGCTGGCCTGGCAGACAGCAGCGAGGTGCATCCTGAGCACATTAGTTTACACCCAGACTGCAGCTGTGTCAACAACACGGCCCACGCCACAGGCTCTGCAGATACTGATAATCTGCCGGTGTATTACCGAGGGCAGAGACACAGTCAATAACAAGGTTTTAATGGGCATAGACCCGGGCAATGAACTGTTGACCCTCAGCTGGTTAAACTGTATCTGTTGTCACTGAGCTTATCGTGTTTTCATGAAGCTAAAATTAAAACCTTCCTTCCAACAAAATTACTGTGCTTCAACATGTGAAAGTAACTCTGACACCCAAACCAAACTTTAGATAAAGAAAAGCCGTATTACAATACCACACATAATGTTCAGTTAAGTAAATAACTCCTTTGGTCATCATCCTCTTCACAAAGCTTGGAATTTTCCACCATGACAGGGAGAGTCATCATCAAATCTCTCTCTCTTTCTTGGGCTTTTCCTTTATTTTTTAGGACAGCTGAGAGAGTAGACAGGAAGTAGGGAGAGAGAGGGGGGTAATGACACGCAGCAAATGGTTAGAGCCAGAGTCAAACTCACGACCACTGCATGGACGACAAAACCTCCTCACATGAGACGCCCGCGCTACCGTCTGAGCTACGCGGCACCCCATCATGAAATCACTCTGTAAGTGGCATCCACCAGGCTCTCCTCACTGAACCACCACATGGAGCTGATCTGCTGAGGTTATGTTAAAATGCTCGGGTTAAGGACAGATGTCAGAGGTCACTGCAGGTCATCAGGGCCTCATCAGCATCTTTGCACCATAACAGTGAGAGGTCAAACCAGCAGCCTTAGTTATAAATCTCAGCTGCAGATTTTATTGGTCGGTGCAGATCTTCTTATTTTTTATTACTTTTACAAACAAAATCAAAAACCTACCACCATACTACCATCTTTTTATTTGAGCTTACATCATAAAAAAGATGCAGCAGAAATGGAACATAAAAAAACGTTGTGGTTCCACTGTGGATAAATGTCTCTTCAGCAGAGACACTTTATCCACAAGTGAACTCAACTGCTGGTGTTCTGTGTGTTTACCTTCTCAACTTGCTGAGTGGATAATGTGACAAAGGCCAGAGGTTAATCCAATGAAGCCGAGTCCATGTTTATTAAGAGTTTTCCCGTAATTACTTCAGTTCTTTATTTGAGTATCACAGAGTAAACATAGATAAGTCCTGAGAAAGAAGGTGATTTAGTTCATACAAATAAAAAATGAATAGACAAAGGAGTTAAAACAGTAAAAGTAAAGAAAATAAAAGCTTAAGACACTAGTTTTTCATGGGTGTTGTATTCAGTCCTTACCTGCTTTTTCAAAAGTTGTGTTGTCCAGCAGAGAATAGGCCTCAATGGGAGATAAAAACAGATCAAGCTAACACAGAATTTCTTTTATGATAAACTGATATAACACAATATTATGTCTTTATTTAAGAGGAGAGCTCTTGTAATAAACTGGCCAAACAAATTTAACCAATTTTGTTGTCACTGAATGGCCTAAATGTGATTATATTAGTTTGTATTTAAAAGAATTTATGTGTTTTTAAACTACTTTTTTTTTTTATTTAGGGAAAATAAATGCATCTTCTCAATATCAGTATATTATATATTATTTTGTTACATTTGATTTCATGTAGAAATATATACTTGCTCTCTATGTTGGCCTCAGCCAGTCTTCAATTTCACATCTCCAACTTGTGCAAAACGCTGCTGCCCGATATTTAACAGGAACGTCCAGACATGAACACATTACCCCTATCCTGTCGCCACTCCACTGGCTTCCAGTTCATCTTAGAATTTTTTAGTGCCATCAATGGCCTGGCTCCCTCCTACTTATCTGAGATTTTAACTATCCATGATCATGGCAGGGCCCTGCGCTCTTCAGGTCAGCTTCTGCTAGAAGTCCCAAGATCGAGATTTAAACAGTGGGGCGATCTTTCTTTTGCTGTCACTGCTCCCAGACTGTGGAACAAACTGCCCCCTGACATTCGCACCACTACTGACCTTGGCATTTTTTAAATCGAAGCTGAAGACCCACTTTTTCAGATTGGCTTTCAATTCGGACTAGGGCAGTCTTGTTTTTCTATGTGCACTTATTCTATTTATTCTTTACTTCTTATATTGTTTTGGTCTATCTTAAGTGCTTCTGGAAGGCTTTTAATAACCTGCAGCACAATAGCACTTTCCACAGTCTAAAACCTTTGTTTTATGTATTTGCTTGCATGTACTGTTTTACGGCTTTGTTGTAAAGCACTTTGGGTACCTTTTGGTTATTGTAAAGGGCTATACAAATAAAATTTGATTGATTGATTGATTAAGTGGCTGCAGCTTGTTTTCATTGTGGAGCAAAGTTTGACCATGTGGCTAACAGGGCTAAAAATGACCTGAACAAAGAGCCGGTTCATCCATGAGAAGCATCCTTAAAAAAACTATAAACCATCATTCTGACAGCAGTTTGATTGTCTTTAAAAACATTTCTCATCTGTTTTTATAGCCAGCAGTGTTATGTGCTGATAACCTGCCGCTCCATTCAGAGGCCAGAGGTCAGCATCTGACCCTGCATCCACTCGGGGTTGGGCGGGGTAGTGTTTGTGTGTGTGTGTGTGTGTGTGTTTGTGTGCGTGTGCTTGTGTGTGCGTGTGCGTGTGTGGCCTGGCCATCTCTCCTTTACTGGCACATCCACTCTCCTTTCCCCACTTCCTGGGCTATCTGGTGTTACAAACTAGCTAAATACCACTGCTTGTGTCTTTGCTGTAGTTTCCAACTGCAACAAGCATGAGGAAGAAGCCAGCGAGAACAAACACATAGAGGGAAACACACAATGCCAGAGCCCCACATTCCTCCTACAGAGCTGAGTTATTATCAGTGATAGCTGGAAACACGGGAGGAGATAATTCAGTAAAGTTCAGGAAGCAGAAGGAGGGAGAAAACCGGATGTTTGGTGTTTGAGTGTGATTGTAACAAAAACTTTAGATTAGTCTGAGTAGAGTAAGAAGTCAGGCTGATATCGACTCTTTTTTTAAGCACTGACCTTCAGCAGGCACTATTTTATTCAATTTATATTTAACTTCGAACTTCTACCCCATTGTAATTTAGAGTACATTACTTTTACTCAAGTTTATTCAAGGAGTGAAATAACAAGTTAATTATTGTTAAAGTTGATTGAGTTGATACTTGTCTCACTTGATTTGATAATTGATTAATCATATATGTCATAAATTTCAAAAGGTTGTGTTTTCGGAAATAATGTGGCTGAGATTATTTTATTTTGTTAATTTAAAAAAATATCATCCTTAAAATTATGGTAGCCTAATTGCCAGTCAGTTAAATTGTCAGTTAAATGAAATATTAACAACACTAGCTGCAGTCCTTATTTACTCAACAGTTACTCAACAGTTTCTTTACTCAACAGATATGACTGGTGATAAGGAGAATAATAATCACTGTGAGCTGTATGCTACGGATGGTGGGTCCTTCTCTATTCTTCTCTCAGCTTCTCTGTTCTGAGATCAGCTATGATGTATCATACACATAATATTACATGTGTGCAAATGCTAAAAATACTGTAGCTAACTATTCATTTTTTAGCAACATTAGCCAAGAAATCCACCTGGCTGACATGTTGGCTGAGTTGTAAATATTTATATTAATTCAGTTTATATATATGTACAATTAATCATGTATTATAATGGCTAAGCCTTTTTGTTTTGCTTTGCTTGGTAGTTGTTGTATTTATATCTTTGGTTTTTACAAATCAGTTTGTGTGGTTCTCTGGCCAAAATCTGTGGGAAGTTTGAGAAGCTGTAGGATGACTTTATTGACAACATTATTCTACATCATCACTAGAGTTTAGCATTCACCATAAATGACAGATATTTTGAAGATTTGCATATATGTGTTGGGTGTTTTTTTCAATTTTTGGCCTCCATATTGCACATTTGATTAGATAACAGTTAATTGAAAGGAATAATCACAATAATTCCACCAAGAAAGAAGACAGAAATAGGCCACAGAATATTAGGAAACTACATTCCACTTTAATATGTAAAATTAGACTGTGAACATATCTCAGAGCCACATCAGAAATGGATCCTGGAGGTCATGCTACTCAGAGCACTTCATCCACTTTGTAGACCTTGGTGTATGGTATACCTGCGTTCCTTATTCCCTTTCTTTGTTCATAGTCTCTCTTATGCTGATCTTGGTGTTGTGTGTGTATATCTGTGTGTGCCTCACATGGTCACGGCCGTCTGCAGTCACTCATTCAGCCAGCTGCTCGAGTGCCTGAGGCCTCTAACGTGTGCCTGCTGCCTGATGTCTGCAGATGTTATCATGTGTGATTAGTGCAGGCTGTTTGTTGGCACATGCTCTCTCTCTGTCTAATAGCGGTTACTCTTGTCACAGCTGTAAGCTGCCCCGAGGAGAAAACCCCTGCACCTGCCTCTGTTTGAACCTAATGTAAACAGGTAAAAAAAAAAAAATCTATGTCTGTGTGTAAGCAGGAGGGAAATGTGGGATGAGAATAAAGATGAACACATGAGATCAAGTTGTCAGGGTTTGTTGAGACCGTTATACCTAAGCAGACAAACTACACTGACCTTATTAGACATGTGAGATCTGTGGAGTCGTTTGAATGGAGCCCTGAGGATTACTAATGCAAATGTGTGTGAAATGAGGCAGGAGATTGGTGTGGATTACACCCGGCATGTTGGAGCAAAACATTACCTCTGGGGAGGACTCAGCCTTTGTGACTCACTGTTTCAGCTGTTAAACTGATAAACTGTTGGTGAATGTTTGTCCGGTCAAAGGATTTTCATGAGGTTCACAGTGTTTCAGCTTTTGATATTGTGTATAAATTTGCTGCAAAGGGAGAAATTTATTTTTAAATAATTTAGTGATGTTCAGCAGTTGTCAGTGAACTCATGAGCCGTATATACAATATAAGTTTGATACGTTTAAGTTGGGATATAATAGAACCATGATGCAATACTCATTGATAATATAAAATGGGAAGTGAATGAGTAATAGACAGTGTGTCAACTTAGGCAACAACATGTAACCAAAAATTATGCTCATGTCTGTGGAGCTGTGTTTAAGTACAATGTTGCTTCAATTCAAGTGAAAACATTATCATGCTCGCAATGACAATGTTAATGTGTTGACATGTGGTAGAAGGTACAATATTTTCTAATGTTTTGTATACTATAATCCTGTTTAGTTATAGAAGTACATTCATAGCCTGCACCAAAGGAATGTTCATTTTTATCCCATTTTGTGTTTTGTCATTGTTAGCTCATGTTCTTTGTCCAGGGGCTTCATCTCTAATGTCTTTGATGTGTGTTTTTATGCTTGCTACAACGCAAATTGACCCCTTGGGATGATGAGTAAAACTGATTGATTGATGTATTGATGTTAGCGTGCTTCTTTTATAAGCACCTTGTACAAAGATTTATTTATTTTACTGGCAGGTATTTGCAAACCCATACAATGACCTTATAATTGTACTGCATGAAAAGAAAGCAGATGTCCAAAGTGTTCAGTTTTTCTTAAAATGATTACCACAGACATCATCATTTATCCTTTGGGAACCAACAAAGTCTTTAAAAAAACTTCATGGTAATCTGTGTGATACTCGCTGAGATATTTCATCAATTATCAAAATGGCAACACATTTAAAGGCCATTATTCATCCAGTGTGGCTAAAGATGTGCAGAAACATCACATCATTTTATGTTAAGTAGTCACTGTACACACACTTTTCTTTTGCATCTAATAAACTTATAGAACTACAAAAGAACCCTTATCTATTTTCCAGCATTAAAAATTAACCACTCTTGACAAAAAGAACGCCACAGGTGCATCATTGGAGAAATCATTAGGGTTTTTTAATCCAAAGATTTGCTTTTGCTGTGTGGAGTAATTTTCTGGGTCTCCACCAGCCAAAGATCTGGGCAGAAAAAAAATGGAAATCTGCTGAAAAGGGAGCTCTGATTTTGAGAATCCTGCCTCAGGTTAAAAGACAGCCAACTATAGCAGGCTTTGATCTGGCTTCATATCCAGGCAGAATAACGATAGCTCCTTTGACCGCAGCTAATGATGTCTGTGGTGTGTTAGCATACTGCGGAGTGGGATTTGTAGCCACATGGGCACCTTTAATGAGTTTTATTTGTTTTGTTTTATCCCCCTCCACCTCCTACTCACCTCAGTACACAGAGTAATGATAAGGGAGGGGTAGTGCGGGTTAAGAATCAGCCTTCTCCACACCTACATGGGGCTAATTACTGAACCCTCACGAGGATCACAGCTTCACATAAAGGAAAAGAGATTTTGTCTCTCCTCTCAACACATAATTCTATATTAACCTCCTCTGTTAGCCTAAATTGGAGTCTGTCTGGATGGGGCTGATTTCACTTGGCAATTTAATACTTACTATTCCCATCCACAGAGCATATTGAACACACGGTGGAAGCTAAGTAATTAGAGATTACGAGCAAACAATGCAAACCCCAACTGTATGTTGCAACATTTGCCTGTGTGAAATAACAGTGATGTTAAAATGACGATAGCTCAACACAAAGGTTCTTTTATTTTTTTAAGCATCCGATGGATTCCTGGTCATTGGCAATATTTTTGTAATGTAATTTTCTGCCATATTTCCTAACATCTTCATCCTGAGTGAAGGTTTTTACTCAGTGTAAGTCAATATAACACAATACACCGTATAAGAAAATATACCACTAATGGTGTGCAGGTTCTTTGAAGTATTTTTGTGTAGAATTTAAGAAATTAATCTTTTTCAGTAAAGACATTAAGAGGCAGCAATGCAATTATATTAGTTGCATTAACAACACTGGACCATTTGGGATATACCGTGAGTGTTGCAAATACTGTCAGAGATTATCACTGAATATAACTTGTATGAAACTTTCCTAACTTTTGTGTTAACGCTGCACAAAACTGAAACCCAGTCTCAGAAACTCTCCAGGGCTCAGCATTAAACTTTCATCCATCTGTCCCACTTCAGAGTACTTTTCACACTCTCAGAAGTCATAATCACTGACACAGACTTTGCCTACATGCTGTGTCCTTTAACAGTATCGGTCACAGCACTTTTCTCCACACAATACACTTCCTATCTCCCTGTCATGCAGCAGGTCTCAGTTCATCTCCTCCTCATTAAGCATATGTCTCATTTTCCATTTCAGACAGGAGATAGCATAGAAGTGCACACAAAAGCACTATTTTCAAACCCTACTGCTCATCTCCTCTGAAAGTCTAATGAGAGCGGATCAACTATAACTGACACCGAGGAGAAACAAAGAGAGATGTAGCCTTGGGTGAGAGATGAGGGGAAGTAGAACAATGGACCTGAATGTGCCGTCACTGCGGCGATATGGAGCAGGACCATGAATGCAGATGATTCTGTAATGAGGGATTAAGTGGTGGATTATGGGTATTTATTAAGATGTTTCTAATCCTCATTAGGCTGAATCTCATATCAGGGCATCGATTCCACTCTCACTTGCTGGATTGGCTGTTCTCTGGAGGAAGAAGAGAAAGAAGGAAGATAAAAGAAAGAAAGAAAGAAAGAAAGAAAGAAAGAAAGAAAGAAAGAAAGAAAGAAAGAAAGAAAGAGA
>JAQNCA010000027.1:7870497-7883581 GCA_029783725.1 Acanthurus tractus
GATTCCACTCTCACTTGCTGGATTGGCTGTTCTCTGGAGGAAGAAGAGAAAGAATGAAGATAAAAGAAAGAAAGAAAGAAAGAAAGAAAGAAAGAAAGAAAGAAAGAAAGAAAGAAAGAAAGAAAGAGAAAAGAAAGATAGTATGATAGAGAGGCATGTGCTTCTATAATCCTCCTCTAAGGCATATAAGTTTACCTGTATGTACCTATCTTGTCGGAAACAGGCAGTGATTTATACATATATATTTTGCTTGATTTTATATGAACCAAAAAAATATTTCCGATTCATTTTAATCTTTTTTGGCCACTTGGAGGCAGCAACACTTTTCTTAGAACATTTTCTTGTTCTGCTGTTGTTCATCCATGCGTAAAAGCTCTTATCTGTGCTTAAGTTTGTTTTTTTTAATGTTTATATATGATTTATTGTTCTTGTGTGGTTACATGTTTTTTTCGTTGCTTCTACATTTATTTTTATTTCTTTGTCATTAATCTATCAGGGTCTGCAAATTAAAATTAGTTCATATGTTTCCTAAAAACTGGACTGAAGGAAAAAAGTAGGGGAGCCGAAACAAAACCAGACACTCCAAGGACAATATTTCCATCTTAAACAACTCTAAAACAAGACTGAGGCCAATGCAGAGCTAATCAGAGTTAATCTAACAGACAACTTTGGTTTTCCAGTATTTATGAAACAGTGTCCAAGTTTACTATAAGACTGTAGACACAACGGTTTAAATTCCACTCGGACTTAGACTAAACTTCCTCCAGCTTGGTGCAACTATTTCAGCTGACACTAACCTTATTCTGGGACATGAAATACCTTCTGTAGTTCCATTGTATTAGATTGTGCAAACTTTTTGTGTGTGTGTGTTTAATTGCAAATGACTGAACACAATAGAGCACATGTAGCTGCCAAGAGATTGGAGAAGCAGATGTAAGATCATGAATTTGTTGATTATTGCTAAAATAATGATTTGAAAAGCGTCTTAAACCACTTTCTTTGCTGATATCCTGTGAGCTATAACCAGCAAAAGAAGTGTGACCATCTATCACTAAACTGTTTGAATAAGAGGAACTTAAAAGAATGACTCAAATACAGCCACAGCTTAGGTTTTGACAGTTTTATTCAGAGCAAAAAGAGTCTAATAGCAGGAGTCGGTGATGCGCCTCATGCTCATGAACCTCATGCCACTTCCGCCCATGTTCATGAAGTTCCTGTACTCGCCGGGCCTCATGTACATCATCCTGCCTCTGAAGTGGGGCTGCTCGTACATCAGCCAGTGACCCTCCATCACGTTGCAGGACATGCAGTTGGACATGCGGTAACGGTCCATGATGTTGTCACAGTCATCCATCAGCTCAGACATTTGACCGCCGAAGTTCTCCCTCTCGTAGATCCTCATCCTGTAGGATCCCCTGTGCTGTGGAGCAGAGGAGAAGTGGGTTTGATGCAAAAGAACCGATTGCATTTTCATTCTAGTGATGTCATCTACAACAAATCTAGCCAGGCGTGAGATCCTACCATGGGGATCATGCGGCAGGACCTGATGCAGTCGCTCATGCCCATCATGCTCATGTAGTCGGAGTACTCGCCCCTCCTCATGAAGTACTGGTTACCCATGTAGTTGGTGCGGTCGTACACCATGAAGCAACCTCTCTCCACCCTGCAGGAGTGGCACCTGCTCAGGTAGGAGGACATGTCTGGGCAGTCGCTCATGCACTCATAAGAACGACCCTGGAAGTTTCTCTCCTCGTAGAAGATGATCTGAGGTAGAGAGAGGGCAAGGCTTTAGGTCCTTTCAGAGGCACAGGATTCACATATTCAAGATTAAAAGTGTGCACATTTAAAATAGAAAAGTTGCTCAATGCTTGCTCCCTTTGATTTTAGTGCTATGAAGGATTGCATTAAAGTCAACCACTAAGTTTTCTTAATGCAGCTTTAAACCAGCAGTCAATGATTTTTTGTCCGATTGTGGGCAAGCTGTAAACACAACAATAAAGTATTATTGAACCTGTAGACTTACAGTTGCCTATGTACAGATGCAAGAGGGATGGAACATTACTAGGATTGATTTTAAATTGTGTTTCTTTTCGTCTTAAGTATGTAAGTCCAGTAATTGCTCTCCTTGAAGTTCTGTTCTTAGTCTTTACCAACTTTTAATGTTGGCTCTAACATTCTGTACATCTCACTATTTTCCCCAGCAAGTTGCAAACTTTTTCCATCTAATTCTTTGTAATATGAGCTTTCTTTACCCATTTTATCGTAAGCAGGTATTTTTTTGAGTTTTTTTCTCAGAAAAAGTTAGTTAGTCAGTTAGTTTTGTAACACGAAAAGAGCTAGAGTGATTAGCCCCCCAAAATTCAGACCCTGAAAACCACCATGGAGCTGAAGGAAGTGCATATGTTATTTACTTCATTGAATTTGTCACTTCAAGCAACATATTTTTCATGAGAAAAATATTAATTTTTAGTATTCCTGAAAACAGAGCAGTAATAAAATGACGACGAATGATGGAGCTCACCCTGCTCATCATGTTCATTCCAGTGGAAGTCATTTCGCTGGTCAGTGAGTTGCTGCTGCTGCTGCTGCTGCTGGAACTGCTGCTGTTCTTGCTCTTGCACCAAACTGTATCCTACCTGGTTTAACCCTTTCCTTTTATATCTGACCCACAGACTGGCCCTTTGTGCGAAACCCCTGAGCCAGCAGCGATGCCATAGAAATGCAGAGAATATGGAGGGATTGTCCACATTTCCAGGGGCCGGTGGGCTCAGAAACCCTTTCAGCAGCCATTTCTCGTACAGCGCAGGGGGTCACAGAAAGGGTGAAAGGGTTAACAATTGAGGTCACACCTTGACATTGTTTATTCATTGTGACATGCACTTGTTCGTCAGCAACAACTTTTTTTTCCGTTGATTTTTTTTCCGGACAGGGAGTACCATTTGTAAGAACCATAAGAACAGAGATTTTTTTTTTGTAAGTAGTGCAGGTTGAAAGATGTTTTTATGTACTTTGCTTGATGATAACACTCATCTATTTTTAACAAACATAGAAAATATTTTTTTCATGACTTTAACACAGTAAAAGAAGTAATACATAAAAAAAATGTGAACCTATATGTGAAAAAATATGTTTTTAGTAATAAAGTTAAGTGATTTTAAGTGTATTTTAATTTTTAATACGTGAGTAAATAAAACTAAATCAGGAAAAGCAACCTTAGCTGGTGGTTGTGATAGATGAAAGGTAGAATGGGAGCAAAAAGGGAAAAAAAATCATAATTTTAAATGGATGAGATAAAAAAATCTTGTTGCCTACTTATCATTACTTAACAAAAGATATTATTAAATAGATAAACATTTATGAATTCCTTAACTTTTGTCACTTTTTACTAATTTTTACTTTATTTTTACCACTATACATTTTGAAACACTAATATGTGTTCCTCCTAAATGTAGTAGACAACATTCAAGTACAAGTATACCTTTAATTTGTATTTCAAGGGTGAGTATAACCTCACAGCTTAAGAGAATACAAGACTTTTAACAATACAAGTATAGTTTTTTTGTTTTTTTCCAGTCATTTATTTGACATTACCACAACATATGTAGACTTTTTACACAGGAGTCAGACAGTAAGTCAGAATTCATTTAGTATCTATTGGTTTAACCTGAGATGTCAAATGATATAACAGAGTATAAAAGTAAATATTCAATGCAGTATTGGCAAATATAGCTGACAAAAATAATCATACTTATTACATTTTTGCTACAACTACCATTCCATAATTTTATTGTCTGGTTAAGATAAAAGATTTTAAATAACCATAATGATTTATATGCAAGGTGTCATGGTCAAACACTTAGTAAGTAGCTTGTTTCTCATCTTTGAATGCCAAAATGATATAAGAGTGAAAATTAAAGAAAAAAAAAGTCACATTGGCAGAAGCAAATTATTGACTGGTGTGCTTGCAACATTATAAGATGTATTTCAAGGAAAACACAAGACAGTCGGCTACAGCATACAGGTAACTAACAGTTTTAAGGATCGTGAATTGTATGTGCTTCATTTTCTCAGCACTGGGAGGCGCTGTGACGCGCGCCCTGCTCTCTGCAATGACTCTCTTGTCTTAGTAACAAAATCTGTTGTCAAACGTTGCTAAGGAAGTAATGGAGTTACGGTACTCTAATTAGCCGCTCTGGAATCAAACAGAAGTAAAATAGAGGTAACTTTACTTCAGCATGATAACAGTAAAATAAATACCCCAGGCGGAAACTACCAACATCACCAATATTTTTATTATAACCCTGTAAACGTTTGTTCCGAAAGCTGGCTCGATTAGCTTCAGTGCCGTTACTGTAATGCTATATGTAGCTTTGGTGCTAGTGTAGTTGCTAACGTTAAGCTAACTTAGAGCTAATATAAGCGCTATATTTTTTGAAAACGTTGCTTAATAACTGAATGGTTAGTTAACAGAAATCACGGCGCTTGAGAGATGTGATTGGAAAACGTCCTATTCAGTCTGGAGATCTAGCTAATTTAAACCGCTAAGGTTAACATGAATGAGCTCATGCCACTGTGTTTACTGAACTTATTATCTGATCCGATTCTTGTTGAACGATTCTTTGTGATAGACAGCTGCGCTGTCTGCATCTTGTGTTAAAATAGACGAAGAGCCAACGGGTTACTTATGAATCTCGTTTGGATAAAGTGGCTAAATTAACTTGTTTAAAGTCCGGCATTTCACTGAATGATTTTCTTCTTATATGTGTTTAGGTGCATTTTAGTTAGCTATGAGAAAGCATCATCCACCTGACCAAAGGTTGTCTCGAACATGACGAGAGGATGACTGAGAATGGAGAGGATAGCCCCCTCCATCGATCCTGTGAAACTCGTGCAAGAGGAGATTCAGTCAGCAGGCCACCGAAGACCTCCTCAGAAGATGCCAAATCCTGCAAGGAACACAATGCCCTCAAACTCACCCCTCGAAATGCAGAGGGAGAGATCAGCCCGTACCAGCCTCGGCCACCTTCATTACCCAGGCTGTCAAAGTCTAGCAAAAGTGGCTCAGTGGAGGAGACTGTGAGAACCAGGAGGCTGAGAAACAGCCAGGAAAGCCTCAGTGACCCGACCGAGACTGGCTCATCCACAGACTCACTTAAAGAGGACCATGCAGTTCCAGCTCCAGATGGGCTTGTTCTTGGCGGTGCTGCCAACCACGACTCCAATGTGAGACCCCTCTCTGCTGTCATGACGGGATCCCCAGTCCTCTGGGACAGAGGAAGCAGTCTGTCGGAGAGGCCGTCCAGTCAACAAAGTGACCCCACAGAACAGCGGATGAGATCTACTAAGGTGCATCTGTCTCCGGTGCAACCCACAGGGCCGCTCCCTGCTCTGGAGAAGAGCTTTGCATCGGCCACTTTAAGGGCAGCTAATAGGATTGATAGGGATTGTTTGGATTATGCTGTGTTGGCCAGAGAGAAGCTCGGGGAGAAACTCCACAGGAACCTCAGTGACAGCCGGCTTCTGGAGAACATGGGGTCTGATAGTGCCTCTGTCAATTCCATGAGGTCCACCTACAGCGTGCTCAGTCCCATCAGACCCCAGGATGTGAGGAACAGGTACGGTAGGCATAGCAGATCATGTAAATGATTTACCTGGAGTTGTCTTAAGGCTGGATGTGAAGGCTCCTTTGTATGACTTGCTCTTTCTGAAGGCTATTAAAATCTGGTCTTCTTTCAACGGTATCTGAGGTCCTCAGTTAGATTTAAGCCAGTGACAGCATGAAACTAGCCAAAGAACTGAATGTTCATATGTTTATCCCTTTAAAAAGCAATACAGCCTTGTAATAGCACATATGACTTACTTTGTAAAAAATGTGTTAGTGGCAATGTTTTAACTACCTTAATATTATACTAAAAGGAAACTGGTTAGAAGAAAGTTACTGTAAGCAGGCACATCATAACAAATAAGTACAGTATCTTGTATCCTCTACTTAGATTTGATTGTGCCTTCTACTTAAAGCAAGTTAGCATTGTACATCTGAGGCTTGGTCACCATTAGGATTGAGTATTTAAGCAACACCAACAGACTTTAAATTTGTTTTGAAAAGAAGGCTCCAGACATTTTTACACTGCGGTGCTCACATCTTTCAGAAAAAAAGGGAAGGCAGCAGAGCAGTGGGGAAATTTAAGTGGATCACAGGAGGTGCTTGTTTGGTGCAGGTTTTGACAGGATTAGAGGTAAAAAAAAAAGGTCTTAGTCTACAGTCTCAGCACAGTCAGTGCCCAGTAGGGAAAGTCAAATTTTTACCTCTAAATTATTGATGTAACATCTGAGAGAAGATTCTTATTTTTTTCCTACACTGACTGCATCCTGCAAGGCAAGTTGACTGCCAATAAAAGTGCCGACTTTTCTTTCCAATGTGTATTTTTCAGGAGCTTTCTGGAGGGGAGCGTGCTGGGAAGCGGTGCCCTGCTCGGGGCTGAGGAGCTGGACCGTTACTTCCCCGACAGGAGAGTCGGCATCTATATCGCCACGTGGAATATGCAGGGAGAGAAGGCAAGAGTTCATCATGACTCTGAACAATCATCAGCCACTCAAAACAATAATCACAAAAAGTGTTGTTACTGCAACGGAGTTGTAAGCAACCGAGTTTCTTTCATTTTCAGGGGCTTCCCACAAACTTAGATGATCTCCTCCTTCCAACGGACTCTGAATTTGCACAAGATTTTTATATTATTGGTGTCCAGGAGGGCTGTCCTGACAGGTATGACAATTTTTTTATTGGATTTATATCATTATTCTTTGAAAAATTTGTCATTATGATTGACTGCTCTATTGAGGTTGTAAAGACTATTCAACTAATGTGTGTGTGCATATGTGTGCAGGAGGGAGTGGGAGACCCGTCTTCAGGAGACTCTGGGACCTTACTATGTCATGCTGTACGCAGCAACACATGGTGTTTTGTACCTTAGTGTATTTGTCAGGCGAGATCTCATCTGGTTCTGCTCAGGTAAGTTCTTCATAACATAATACATGAAATTAGCAACAGTTTGGGAAAAAGTAAACTCCTCTGTGCTCATATAATTTGCTGATTATAAGAAGATAATCTTAATGATTTCAGTCTTAAAAAAATCATCAATTTTACCAGAAGGTATTTGCCGATAAGGGGATTTCGATGAGGTGACATATGTCTTCTCAGTACACTGCACATGGGTTACTGTTTTTGAATCTAACTGATTACACCATTATGACTCCAACGCTAACCACAGTATTTGTTCTGCTGACTTACACAGAGGTGGAACATTCCACGGTCACAACCAGGATCATCTCTCAGATCAAGACCAAAGGCGCCGTGGGAATTGCCTTTACCTTTTTTGGCACTTCCTTTCTCTTCATTACATCCCATTTTACCTGTGAGTGGGAGGTTACCCAAGGTCAGGGAGGCTGCAGACAGAAACAGTGATTTATTACAGCAGTAGGCTGTTATCAGGATGGCTGGAAATTTGTACTTAAGTTTAGGAGGCATGTGTTGACATAGTGTAGGTGTGTCAAGAGGAGAGCAGTTTGTTGCATCCAGGCTTAAACAAGACAGAAATAATACTGTTTTTATTCCTTCAGCATATTGGCAAGCACATATATATTTAACAATGTCTGTGGGAGACATGTATAGCACTCACCTCTACTGTCTCTACATCTTCATAGCATCAAATATTTGCATTTAAACTTGCAACAACTAAGCACTCCTACATGTTTCTAATGGCTGCGTTCTTTCAGCTGGAGATGCCAAAGTTTATGAGAGAATACTGGATTACAACAAGATTGTTGAGGCTCTAGCTCTTCCAAAAGGCCTCCCGGACACCAACCCGTACCGCTCCACACCATGTGAGACTCTTTTTAGCTGCTTTTTGTCAAAGATGTGAGAAATCAAGCTTGATCTTTTCTTTTGATAAAACTAGGATTATTTGTTACTGTCTAAACTAGATTATGATATGTTCATACTTCTTATTGTATGTCAATAGCATTTGAGATTGAACAAATTACCCCCTTTTTTGGTTCTGCTAGTGAGAGCAGAGCAGAGTTATTAACATACTTAATCCAGATTAAAGTTTTGACTTTAACTTTATTTATACTGTTGACAGAATAATCACTCGACGATACTTAAAAAAATGTAATTCTTAATTGCAGCTGATGTCACCACAAGATTTGACGAGGTCTTCTGGTTTGGAGATTTCAACTTTCGTTTGAGTAAAGACCGAGCTGATGTGGAGACTATCATGAACCACACTGTGGACGGCGACATGAGCCCTCTGTTGCAGCACGACCAGCTCTCCAAGGAAATGAATGATGGTATGCTTGCATGCAGGAGGTTAAATCTCTGTGAAAACCTTAAACACAAAAAAAAGTTTTCTTGAAAGTTGTGGTTTTTATGTGGGATTGATTCTTTTTCTGCAAATGTGCTTCTCTTGCCCCCCCAGGTTCAATCTTTAAAGGTTTCCAGGAGGCTCCGATACACTTCCTCCCCACATACAAGTTTGACATTGGCTGTGATATCTATGACACTACTTCTAAACAGAGAACGCCTTCGTACACAGTAAGGAGAACCAGAGGATCAGTGCAACAGATACTCTGCTCCTAAAACCACCAAAATAAGCCAAAAGTTTTTTTAAATGCCCCTTTTTATCACACTTTTATACCTTTCAGTTGCCCTGAAATTAAAACTGACATTGGCAGTTCCATTTAGCATCATGTGGCTCTCAGCAGCCTCTTCATTTACAACACTTTTATTTGTGTTCACAGGACAGGATCTTGTTCAGGAGCAGACAGGCTGATGACATAAAAGTGGTCAAGTACACCAGCTGCTCCAGCATCAAGACCTCGGATCATCGGCCTGTCATGGGTGTCTTTCAGGTCAAACTCAGGCCAGGCAGAGACAAGTGAGTCCCATTTTCATTCAAAATACACCTGAAAATAGTGTCATCACATTAAGGGGGGATTCAATGATGTAATGACTTGTAAACAACCAGTAGGCCTGAGGAATACAATTTATAGGCATTTGTTACTGTGATAAGATCCTACAAAGAAACATCAGTTCAACTTCCTACTACCATTCAGTAAGCATATGACAACTGAACAAAAGGACACTTACAGTAATTTCTGGAAGTAATATAGCATTTTTTTAATCTGCAAATGTAATGTGGTCATTGTTAATGCAAGGGCAGCAAGAATATTTTCTGCCCCATAACATTAGATTCATTGTGCCCTGTATTTAAACCTGACTAGCTGTCCTTCTGTAAGATTTTAATCTGACTGCAAGACTTTCTGTGTTTTGTTTGTTTGTGTTGTTCAGTATTCCTCTGGGCGCAGGACAGTTTGACCGGGGCTTGTATTTGGAGGGCATCAGGAGGAGGATCACCAGAGAGCTGAAGAAGAGAGAAGCCATGAAGAACCAAAGTAGCAGCACCATCTGTGTCATCTCCTAAAACCCCTGAAAGGAACTTTCCAGACCGGAGAGGACTGGATCAAACTGTGCTAGAAACTGTCAAGTTAAACCAGGTTGGTGGAGAAGAACCAAGAGGAAACCAGAGTTGTCTCTAGTAATGAGAGCCCATGGCTGGCCGTGGTAACTGAGCAGAGTGCGCCCTCTGCTGGGCATAGATGGGAGCTGTGAATGTGGGAATGTGTGTGTCCTGGTGAAAATGGAAGTCTGTACATTAGGGCAGGGACCTTAAGGTCAGACAGACACAGTAACAGTCTGGCCTTTATTTATTCAGCCCCCCTCTACTCAAACATGACTGAGGCAGTCAAGGAGGGGGGCTGCAGTCGTGGCTTACTCCTCAGTCACATGCTCCGCTGTGAACTGATCTAACCGCAAAGGCTTTCTGTAACTGCATTTATTTTCTAATGTTTTGTAGGTGTTTAAAAAAGCATCATGAACCACAATGTTAATCTAATCTAAATGCCTTGTCAATTTGTCATTAAACAACTTACGAAACATAACTGTATTTTTCATGGCACATTAATGTGCCCCTTATTTCAGGTATCTGCCATTGGTTGATTTTAACTTGAATTTTGTTTTGGGCTGAGATACACAATGTGACTGAAAAGGGAGCTAGAAGTCAAATATTTGGTTTCATGAGTGTTACACTGATGAGTGCCACAGTCAGGGGCTTTTTATTACTTGTTACAAGCTACTGTTGAATTTCAGGAAGAGACCATGTAATTTTGATGGAACTCACTTCATATAAAATAGATGGAGAATTTTATTTACACTGTTAATGCCTGTTACTACTTTATCTCTTATTAGGCCAAGTGATCCTTTGCAACAGACTAATCAAATGCCTTACCTGTCATCTTGTAACCTCATGTTCACTATAAACTGTTCCAGTACTGTATGTACCACATTGAGGAACTTGCAATCCCAGCATGAAGAGCAGTCTGCTCTGGAAAAAGTGCCTGTGGGTCTGTTTTCATTTCTTCAGGACCTTTTACCTTTATCTGTCTTTTTATATGTCACCTAACATCACGCAATAAACATTTTAAAACACATCTGTTTGTCAGCTAAATTTTTTCTATCACACCAAGCCAAAACCCTTAAAATATATAATTTTATTTGTGGAAGCGATAACATTTATTTATCAGTTGGTGCACTGATGGTAACATTTTTACTGTGGTCATAAATGACTGCAGTTCCAGTAAAATACACAGGTGTATCAGAGCGTTGAACATACGTTTCTAGTAAAATGATTTATCTGGCACATGTACATACACTAAAACAGAGAAGACTTGTATCTTGAAGAAATAGTGCAACATTTTGAAAATACCAAGCTTTTGGGCAGAGAAGTAAACTAGAAAATCAACACCTTACTTAAATGAATGTTGCTGATCTTCTTGTCTGACTCTGTGCCAGAGTGATCAAGCATACTTCACAAAGTCAAACTGTTCCTTTAATTTATCGCCGTGTTTTTTTCCCACTTTAATGGATATCAACACCACAAAAAACACAAGAGGAACAGTTTCACTTTTGATTTCGATCTCTTCACAGTACATCTGAAACAGAATGATGAAAGAATATGACTTCAGTCTCAATGGCTACAGTTGGATAATTATCAGATATATCACATAATTTCCAAGGACTTCTCTATTAATCAGTTTATCATTTGTTGTGTTTAGTGTCTCCTGTGCCTGTGAAAGGAGATTAAGAAGTGCTGCTGTATAAGTAGCAAGATTTTTCATCCATCAACAATGGAGAAGGAAAGAGCTTGAGATGGAGCTCTGTGAATTTCAGAGATCTGAAAAGTAAAAAGACAGCTTGAAAGACAATACTTGTGTATCTGCTCAAGTTGTAAGCTGCCCCTCTCTCTTGTTTATACAATGATGTACATAGAAGGTAATGTCACATTGTACCGCCATTCACTCATAAAATAACAGGTTGGTGTTGAAATTTTAAACAGGATATTAACACTTTTTTTGAAGCTTTCCTGCAAACCACCCGAGTGAGTAAAGAAAAATGGCTCTCCGTCCACAAACAATAAATACAGATACCAACTGGATGCAGACTATGTTTACTGTAAAGTAAAATGCAACTTTTCTTAAAAATCTTCCTTGTCAGGGGGTTTGGTCGAGAGCCCTGGGGTTGGTCCCCTCCCAGAGTGAGCTGTGCTGAGTTCTGTTGAAGGAGGGGACACTAGTGTAGTCTTCTAGTCCAGTTTATTTACACTGATGCTTGCCAATGAAAACTGTCTCGATGGTCGGGGTAGGGGGGTCTATCGGAAGAGGCGGTACATGCGGGGCAGACGTCCGTCCTTGCTGCTCAGGGCAGCCTGGATGTGTTCATAGGAGGGCAGCTCCGTCAGGTCTCCCAGAGCTGCTACTGCAGGCTTACTGCGCAGCATTTTGGTGGTAACTCTCTTAATGTCGCTGGCTGTCACGTTGCCTGGAAATTATGTGTTGACAAGTCAATAAATAATGAAAGAGTAAGGTGGGTGAAATAAGGCTTATATATTTTAGAACCTCCTTCATGGTATTTGATGACATTTTCTCCTGATTTACCGTGATTCACTGAGACACAACGCAAAGTTTTGTTTAATACTCACTTATTAGATCACACAGCTCATGAGGCAGCTTTCTCTTTCCTGTTGAGAGAACCTGTCGACCAACATCTTCAAAAATAACTGGCCGAGACTCGAGGTTCATCATCAGCATTGACTTGAGCTGAGTCTTTGCTCTCTCCAGTTCCATCTGAATACAACAAGGACAAAAGTTAGGTAAATGTTCTAAAATAAGTACATCATCTTTATTTCTCTAACAATAACCAAGACGGTTAAAGTTGTACTGCATTTCCATGTTGGTGAGTCTAAGTAATTACCTCTCCTGCGTTTCCTGCCATCTGAATGAACTCTCTAGTTATGATCTCCACCATTTCTCGTACCTAGAGATGAATGTATGTAATAATAACTCTGCATTAAAATCAAAAAAGATAAGCCATTCATCAAGAAAGCTTACGCAAAGTTTGAAATCAGAATATGACTTCACATTAAAGTTCAAGCAAGACATCTGAGCCCTGCTGTTATGACTTTGTACCAACCTGTCTGGGGTCTGCACTGGCATGAATACACAGCAGACCACTGTCCTCGTAGCTATGGTGGTAGGAGGTGGCATTGTACATCCAGTGATGCCTACAAAAGACAGGAAATACCATAAGACAAACAGCAAAACAATATTTGGTCTTACATTAAAGATTTATGCTCATCTGAATCAGTACTGAGTTCAAGTTTGTGAGACATCACCTGTTCAGCACGTTCAGGTACAGGCGTGTGAACATGCCTTTCCCAGGTCCACCTGCAGAAAAGGATCCACCTCCACCCATCATCATGTTGAGCACTGCAAATGGGATGAAGTCATCCTCCTTTTAAATGGAAAAACATTTTTAGATGAAAGCTCGCTGCTAACAGGTACCAGGCACTTAATATGAGACAGACTAAAGATACGTTCACACTGCAGGCTAAAGTGACCCAAATCCGATTTTTTTCGCCCCTATGCGACCTGTATCTGATCTTTTAATGACAGTGTGAACGACACAGATCAA
>JAQNCA010000027.1:7916132-7931220 GCA_029783725.1 Acanthurus tractus
CTCAAGTCATCACATTTAACCTTGCACACATACATTTACACACACTCTTGCAACAGATTGCTTCTCTGCAAGGTGTCAACCTACTAAGGAACTCTCACACACATTCACAGATCAAAACCACAGACCTCCTCAGAAGTGGACAAGCTGCCACAGGGTTAAGGTTAGAGGAGGAGGAGTTTGAGGAAAGTCTCGTGAGCAGCCATAATATTACAAACAGTCCTGTGTAAAGGGAGTTAGACTGTGAAATTTGGCATATTTAGACCCCCCACACTTCATTTGTATGAGGTTTTCTTGCAGTCAAGCAAAGAGAAGCTGTGAAATGGTTAAGGATCATACACGTGTGTCTTTAGTTCCTCAGCAAATGCAGAGGTCATGAGAGAGTATTAAAAGTGAGATAAGAAGTCATTTTAGAGGCTAATTTACCTTTTTATCCTTTGTCTTACATGTTGTGATGAATACAGAGAAGATTATTTTTATATAATGAAAACCCCTACAGAGAGACAACGGACTAAGAGTGTGACACAGTTGTACAAAATGAAAGAAATCAAAATGATCATATTTTATTCTGTACTTACCTGAACAAAAGAATGTGCTTTATTTTTGAAATAATGTTTTGTTTTTTTCTTCAACTGGTAATTAAAAAATGCTGAATCCAGTTGTTAATGAGTAGTAATCCAGATTGTCTGTGATTAAAAACTTAAACACTTCAATCCTCAAAAACTACGGTTCAATATAAATACATATACTGCTGCATCAGTGAACCAAAGTCTCATCAGATCAAACAATAAGACTTGAAAATGTGCAGTGTTATGTTAGGAAAAAAAAAACTGCTTACCAGCACTTGAGTCACTGGCACATGATGAGCTCAGCAGCAGCAGCAGGTTGAAAAACACCCAGATGGAGAAGGTGGTAAAATCTGTAAAAAAAATTTGCAATGGTTATATACATTTTTGGCATAAAAGATCAAATTTAGTCAGCAGGTGTTAAATTATATAACTTTAGGACTCACCTTTCATGATTCCCCCGGATAGATCTTTCTGTGAGGCCACAAAGTTGAAATAATTTTGATTCAGTGTCTGTTTATGGAAATAGTTTAAGCCAGGCTTTTACAACCCTCAACCCTGCTGTTAGGGCCTGACTGGCCTTATAATATCAGCTGAAGAGAAGGGGGCGGAGACACAGTTTCCTCAATTTGCTTGGACTTCCTGTCCTAAAACAATTTCAGAGAAGCTGTCTTTAGTGCCACATTATTTTATTAGACCTCTCTAGTAAGACCAAAATATTGCTCAACTTTTCTGAGAACAATTTCATTCCATCAATGTAGATTTTATTCAGAGTGAAAAGTTGCCCTTCAGACAATAAAAATAACTAGTTTATGTTTGCCATTTCAATCATCACAGTGACAGGAAACAAAAAAACAGAGTGATGCATCAGGAAACAAATTCAAAGAGCTCTGTCTCCACCTGCTGGCAAATTTATAAAACATCCAGGCCTTTGTCAACTCCTTGTCAGAATAATGATCTGGGTATAGCTTGTATCATATGACCACATAGTTTTACAAAACTTAAACATGTCTATACTAAAAATCCCTGGACATC
The DNA here is from genome assembly GCA_029783725.1 of Acanthurus tractus. Lineage (NCBI taxonomy): Eukaryota > Metazoa > Chordata > Actinopteri > Acanthuriformes > Acanthuridae > Acanthurus > Acanthurus tractus. The sequence goes on from JAQNCA010000027.1 coordinate 7,917,731, forward strand.
TAAATGTTCTTGTATAGTAAACATCCCAATTGCCGTTTCTGTGTGCACAAGATAAAAAAGACAACAATGAATTGTCTTTTTTTTAATGCATTTAATTATTTGAGTCACATCTTAGAAGACGTGAGAGTACAATACAACAGTCCATATTTAAAAAAAAAATCTGATTATTTGATAAAGATCAGATTAAAGTAATAAGAAAAACCAAGAACTCACCGCTGTTATTTGTTTTATAAAATAAGACTATTTTAACTATTTTGTATCTCACTTTAACTAATGATTTGATCTTGGAGTGACACCATTTGTAATGCTTGATTTATCCAACCATCAGTCCAAACTCTAAAATTTTTCATGAGTTAAAACTGAAAGCTCCTCCATTTGTATAAAGCTGTAACAATAAACTGTTACAACAATTGTTATCAAAACAATTATTTTCTGTAAATGCACAAAATAATTGATCAGTGCACCATCGTATTAAGATGTAATATAGTACTGTCATTCCAGGCTTTCCTAATCTTTTCTTTTTCTTTCTTTAACCTTTATTTAACCAGGTAAAAAGACCCATTGAGATTGAGATCTCTTTTACAAGGGGGACCTGGCCAAGAGGTCATTAGCACACGTCACAATAAATAACAGACAGGCAATAACAATATTATAATCTGGTTAAAGGCTTGGCTTAAATGTAATAAAATTATTTAAAATTTAGAATCTGCTCTTATTTTTGCCCCTTCTAGACACCAATCTACCCCCTCTGTATGTAAAATCCTTCAGGAACAGTGCATTTAAGCTGCCAGGGCCTGATCTTTGATAGTTTCCTAAAGAGACATCATCCGAGCCAAACCTTTGTGAGATTTTTTAGTGGTGAAGTAACTCACCAGCAAAAATTCCTCCATACTGTAGCAATTTTAAGACTAGCTTGTCTGCATTGTCCACATGGAGATAAGTCAAATCTTGACTAAAACATGTTAATTGTTGTAAACTTTGCAGACCTCATTTTAGCTCTTTACAGGGCTGCAAACAATGGTGAATTGCTGATTACGTTTTCAAGCAAATGTAGAAAAATGACTCACATTGCTGCTTTAATGACATGAGTGCTATTTCATTCAAGTGGCGGTCTGTAACCCATGTTGTCGGTTCTTGACTGTGTCATTTCAGCTGATCTGTTCCACTGAATCATGACAGCAGTGTGATAGGGTTTCTTATCCACATCCTGTCATCTTCAAGGAGGGTCGAGTGTGTTTTGTGGTTCACAAACCACTTCAGACCAAAACTGCATGAGCTCAGCTTCTTGTCACTTCACTGTCCACTTGTGTTATAGGGTTTGTTTGTGTGCTGCCTGGATGCTTAACAACAAAGAGACAACCCAGCAGGCTCTGTGTGTTCCCAAAATTAAACTGAACATCTTATAATTTTCCATCAAGAAGCATCCTTTTTTTATTTTCCAAAGTGTTGATACTCTGAAACAATTTTAAGTGAAAACATGTTTGAAAATACATTTTATAGACTGAAAATGTACCAAAATGAAAAGGATGTTGTATAGTGTGAGTGTAGTGTATAATTTTGATTATAATAAGATTTTTTATTAGATATGGACACAAATGAGTTTGGTGGTTTACTCCTGCGGTTCTAACCTAAGGGCCAGGTCCCTCTAAAGGATCAAAAGTGGGTCAAGTGTGAGGGGTCAAATACAATAAATGGGGAAAAAAAGAAGGAAGAAAAAAGAATTCTCCCCAACATATTTCTTTTGCAATCTTTAGCCTTCTAATATTCGATAATTTGATCTTTCTGGGATTTGAATGAAACCATCTGAACATTCAAGAGGTGAAAAGTCCTTTCAACAATTCACAGACACAAGGCCAAAGCCAAAGACCAGCCACTGGTTTGATCTCAAACAAATTACATGCTGATTTTAGCTGGTGATGTATTTTGCATGTTTTATTGTCTCTTAATAGCTATGTTTACATCTGGCCAAGGGATGACAATTCAAAAAATGTCCTCATGGCTGACACTGACAGGACTGAAAAAACACAATACAATACTTTATTTACTCTGTACTGTATATGGTGCAAAAGGCAATTATGAATTTTTCTTGAATTCTGATGTACCTGCAAGTGTCAAATGTTTTAGTTTTGGATAAATCGGTTTCAGTTTGTCCATGGTAAAGTTTTGTGCTGTCTTTCCTCAACTTAAACATGAAGGTTTAATATAAAACTTTTAATCTTAGTTGTTGTAAATGAGGAGAACACTAATATTACTTTTTCCATTACTGAAATATTTATATTTGTGTATATTTATATTTATATATAGTTACCTGAAATCTGTGTTTTAAGAGCAAAGACAACGAATTTCTTAAAACCCATCCTGATTGAAATCACCATATTTTCACTCTGAAGGAAGTTATAAACAATGAGTTCTTGATGAATTTCTTTTTCTTGTCAGTGCTTTGTGTATTTTCTGGTGTTAAGTCTTGAAGTCTGTTTGGACTGAGGGCATCCACACATCTTTACATCTCTCTTCAGTATATGAACCAACCAACCTCTGCAGCTCCGAACAGCAAACTGTAATCCATTCTGTTTGCTAGATATGATTGATATGAAAAAGAATGAGAGGCATCAGGAACTAATTATCAAATCATCATTTCCCGCCTTACAAGTGCCTGAAAGGGACTGCTATCTGCGCGGGGCCCATAGACGTGCTGCTGGTTGCCATGGTGCTGTTGGCGAAGGCTACAGACCGAGGTTCGCTGCTTCCTATAGCATTCCTGGTAATTGAGATCAGATGCTCCTCTGAGTGGAACCTGGACTGGGAGTAACCTGGAAGCATTTATTTTATGGAGAAGATGTTTAGTTAAGCCGTGCTCCTGCTCTAAATGAGTCTCGGTCCGGCTCTGGTGATGAATACGATTGGTGAAAGCACTGAAGGCTGGTTCCTGACTTCTTCCTTCCCCCGGATCGGGTTGCAGATTAGCACACTTCCTGTCCAGTTGTGGAACAAGCCAATCCAACTGACGGAGCAGCAATAGGCGCACAGGCAAGGGCATCGTGTGTTATCTCAGATGGGGTTTCTGACAGAGCTGCACAGTGGTGGGTCCTTAAACAGCCCACCAGGTATCATTTGTTAAACCTGTTTGAAAAGCAGCTGATTGTAAAGGAGGACAAATGTCCTCCGGAATCAGCTGGTGGTCCACTTACACGCAGCAATGAATAGTAACACTTACTTAAGAAGTCAGCTGGAAATATTGACTGCAATAGTCAGTAATTTTTGTATACACAATGGATACTGTGAGCATGTGAGTGATGAACTTTGGAAATTATCACCTGACTCCTTTTTATGAAGCTTTTCAGACACACATAAGACATTGTTTTTTATTCAGAGAAAAAGGCAAATATTTGGCTCTTGTCAGTCATTTCTCCTTAAAAGAGGTACTCAACAGTGAGCAATAGACCTTTATTATGTTTTTGGACACATGTTGCATCATCACTGCCAAATCACAGAGTGGAGCATTGCACTGTGGGAATGTTACCAGGACTTACCTAAGGAAAGATGTAATTGTTACACAGTAAATGAATTTCTTTGGGCATCATAACCCTTACAAGATGACTTTCCTCACTATCAAAAGATAGTGAAAGACTGAAAAAGTCAAGTGATTTAATATTTGTGTGCTTTTTTGTTGGGTTTTTTTTTGGTTAAGGAACATTCTTATTTTTTAATCATGGCCTGTCTCTAACACTGTATCCATTTCAAACTATGCTTTTACACATGCAATGGACACGACTCTGTTCAACTGTGGTGGAAATATTTTTCTTCTCAGAATTTATGCACTCAAATGAAAATAGTGGACGATATATATGGTACACAATATATGGAAAGATATGAGACAGATTTTAAGAGAGAAAGCATTTTTGCATAAACATACTTGTTGTGCTTTTTTCTTGTTCTGCTGCCACTAAGTGGTCAAAAAATGAATGCAGAATTTTTTGCTTGGTAAATACTAAATGCTTTAATTCTTTTCAGCTAGCAAATAGGACAAAAAGCTATTATTGTGACAATAAACTAACACTAAAATAGATCAAATAAACATCCCCTCATATTGCTTCTTTTTATCTGTTACGGTCATTATTAAAGCTGGCTATGCTAAACTGATTTATTTAGATTTTAAGTCTGTGGCTCCACATGTTGCACTGTGAGCTGGGTTCAGGCATTCACGGTCCTTAGGCCTTTACACTACATGCTGCAAACGATCACAGATCTTTGGGAGGAGCGAGATTTAGGCTCATTCATCAGCTGTCAAAGCGCTGGCACAGCTCAAAGAAAAACACATAGTCCTCTCACTGTAATGTAGTCACTGGGTGCACACGCAACAATTTAAATGTTCATGGTTTCAAAACACATAAGGTCTGGTCCTCCAAAGTTAAGGTTGAATGTAACACAAATAGGAGGATGCAGTCATAACTGATTTCATCCTTGTCTTGTGTGCCACCAGTGCCTCTGCTTGAAGCATCTCCCACTGCACTTCCATTTTCTTCAAACACTCCTGCTGAATGACCAGAGGTAATCTTATCAAAACAAACAGTCGTGGTTGTGCCCCAGGTTATAGATCCTTTCCACCACTCTTTTGCTAAAACACCCCTGTTTCCTGTCCCACCATCTACACTCACCCTGGCCGATCAGAGTGCAAACGTGCACGGCACCAGTCACCTCTACTTGACACAGCCCAACTTTGCAGCTCTACACCCTTGGAGCTGCTAGCATCAACTGCATGTCAGGATATTGCAGTCGGCATCAAACTAAACACACTATGCGTCCTGCACTAGTAATCTCCACATTGAGCCTATTTGAAGTGACAGTTTAAACACTTGAACTAAGAGCCAGCTCATTGGGTGAGGTGGTATCAGAAGAGGTTGGGTGGGCTCTGATGGAGTGTGTGTATACTGACCTAAAGGGTTTTCCTTGATTAGGAGTCCCGTTCACCTCTGATTGCTCCGGGTCAATGCAGGTGAATGCAAGTGGTCGGAAGGAGGTAGTTTTCCTCCTGGAGCTGGTTACCTGATTGGGTAAGTAGCTGATCTTTGACACTGACCCAAGTCCTCGAATGTATCTAGAGCTGAAGTAAAGAGCTGGATTCTGATCAGAGGCAAAGCTGAGGCTAAATTAAATCACACAGAGCTATAAAAATGTGTTCTGCACATGTAGTTGAACCTTGTGTGCATGCATTACGAACATATTTTTCGCTGTTACATAGAGTACTGTGGATTTATTGTGCCCTCAAGAACCTCTTGCTTGTTGTATTTCACAACTTTGCTGATGAGGATGACAAACTTCTCTCTCAACTTATGTCTCATAGATACATATGTTTGTCATCTTCACCAGTAAGCATAATAAACAATTAATGTGCTGCTCAAACATATTTTCCTCTTGGAGGCAAATTTGCTTAGGTAGTATAAAAAAAGTCAGATTCAGGATCAGGTGTCTGAAGCTGGTAGAGGTTCAACATCCCGTTGGTGGAGTGCTGAACTTTTTGCCTGACTGAGAGGACATGATCAAATCATAGCAGCAAATCATAGCAATCACAGCAGCAAATGCTGAGATAAATCCACAATTTAGCTGCACATTTTTGTTAAAAATTTAAGATCAGTGTGGTGATTTTCTCAGAATTTAGAGCCACAGGAATTACATTTGAGTTGATGGAGACCAAAAACAGAGCAAAGAGAGTATGCACTGTATGGAAAAGTTTGCCACATCAACATTAAAGGTGTTTTTATATGAGTTTTATATGAGAATACACTTTACTCACCAGCCACTTTAGGAGTTTCTACTTTTACCGAGCAAAGAAAAAAAAACATCAGCTCCCTCCTTTAGTGGAATTGATCAGCTGCTTCCTGGCTGTAAATAAAGAGGCATACTGTAATTCACTTGATAAATATCAAGCAGAATACGGCAATCAGCTGAAAGCAATTTGCATGACTGTGCTCAAGCCAGCGGCTCGTGATTTTCTCTCCTGTCATCTATCATAGACCACACGCTTGGGCCAAAATACACAATACCCCCAAATTGCTGTCATATGGAGTGCAAGCTCTGAAAAAAGGCCCTTCATTTTTCCTTGTCTGTACTTCAAATAAACTCGTATTTGTTAAATAACTGGAGAGGTTTTTTTTTTCTCTCTGGTGCAACTTTTCAGAAAGAGGGATGGTGTAATGTACCATTTCCTTTGTTTGTTGAAAGCTTGGCTGCAGGACTGTAATCTAGATGGGTTTGATCTCAGAGTGGATGCAGCCTGTTGAATGTTGGACGCTGCTGGATGGTGAGTCCTCAAACGTCAAACTGATCCTCAACAAGCTCCCATAGGCAAACATTCACTGGCTGGAGCCTCATTCACTTTTTCTTGTATTTTTCATGTGCTTCTTGTGATCCTCGGGAGTTACTGAACTATGTGCGCATAAAGAAGAGGATTTAAACAAATGTTTGATGGACACTTGTATCTTAAGTGCCTTTTAGCAGGAGTTATAAAACTTCAACTGACATACCCTTACAGCTGTAAGATGATCTTAAGTTGTCCTTCATCAACACCATCCATCATGTTCCAAATGTGTTCTTACAATAAAAGGATAAAAAGCTGAAACTGTTTTTTTGCAATACAAAAGCAATTTTGTCAGGATAAGGTTTTCATACAGTTTAAGTGCCAATGGTAGTTTCCTCAGTCGAGTTTACATTTTCTACCACTGAGTGTCAGAACATGGATGTTTTAACCATTTATCACTTTAAACTATTTCAGGTGTTTGTGTAGGTCCCTATGTAAAGACCCTGAAATGTTTTAACATTTTAACAATGTTCATCTTTATGTTTGGTTAACTATTCTAATGTTGTTCATAGCTAACAATTTCAACAATTTAGTCATTTGTCTTAATTATTTCAACTATTTATTTATTAGACTACTTTAAGATGACTATTTTTCTGCTGTAAATTTAGTTGAGTGTTTCCTTTTCCTGTCATTTATTTAATAAATAATATAACTAAGCTAACTGTTTCAACTGTTTATTCATGACTACTGGGTTACTATGAAACGTGTTAATTCTTTCCTTCTAGTTAGGCTATTTATTTTTTTGCTAACTATTTGAACTTTATTCATGGCCACTGACTCAACCATTTATTAGTTAGGCAACACCATTTAAACAATTCATCTATTTGTATACCTTTCCCCATGTTTCTTTATTACTTCTACTTGGCTGTTTTAGCTTTTAATTCATTACTTACGGCTAACTAATTTTTCTACATTAGTTATAACAATATTTATCTTTATGTGTAGCCAGCTAGTTCAACATTGTTCATAGCTAATGATTTTAACCATTTAGTCATTAGGCTAAAGTTGGACTAGTTCAACTATTTCTTTAGGCTAATATGTAACTTTCAGCTAACTACCTCAACTGCCATTTGATTGTTTCAGCTATTCATTATTTAAAAAAGATATTCAACTATTAATTCATTACTTCTGGCTAACTATTATGTTCATTCATTTCTTTTAGCCAGTTGTTTCAATCAGTTATTCATTGCTTCTAGCTTGTTATTAAAACTGTTGATTCAGTAGGCCTTTTATTTCAACTGTTAATTTGAAATGGTTTTTAATTGTTTTAATTAATTTTAAAAAATCTACAGTTGTTCATGATTAAAAGCATTATTTAAACTGTTAATATATTACTTTTAGTTGGATAGGCAGGTAGGCCTGGCACCGAGTTGGAAATTCAGGTTTACAAAGTCACTGCAATGAATATTTTTTAAGTACTGTTCTCACACAAACTGGCCTCAAATCAAGCTGTTATCTCAAACAATCTAGCAATATTCACATGGACAAAAGTGACAGAAGTTCTACAGAAACAAGATAAGACCTTGGTGTTGCATTTAGGACTTGCTCCACCCTTCTCCAAACATTTTCTTTCTGCCAACATGCCTAGGAGAGCATCAGTCATCCCTGTGACGTGGCTTTGTGCTGGTTCACTGTAACACGCAACATTTGAAAGAGATTTAAATCACTCTCCATGCTCGAAACAATAACAGAAAACGTAAGTTATAACATCTTTGTTTCCGTTTAAGTCATTTTTTCATATGTTGACATTTCACTGTCATTTATCTTTGATAAATTTTTGTCACAAAGAAAAATTTGGTTTGATTTGCTTTCAAGTCTTCTGCATGTAAGACCCCAAAACACAGCCACCTGCATCGTAAGAGAAAAAGTGAGCACAGTGTGTGTGTGTGTCTGTGTGTGGCTTTGTTGGGTTTCAAAAGTGGCCCAGAAGTGTATGTAAACAACCCCAGTATTGTTGTCATACTCTGATACAAATGTTTCTAAATCCTAGCTGGTGTAATTGTGACATCGTCTTTGTCAAGCTAAGCCCCGCCCACTTTAAATCAGTGAAATCACAACAAAAAACCTGCACAACAGTCCCCCTAATGGCCCAAGTTTGGCAGGACATATTGTATCCGTCCAGGATGCCATCATTCAAGTAAGCAGCTGCTTGAGCAAATAAAGGTTTTCAAGACCTTTACTCATGAGGGAACACAGTCTGATATTTCAAGATAACAAGATAATAATTGTGTGATTTCAAGGACAGGGTAAAATTAACATTTTCCACCACAGCAGCTCTTGGCTATTAAAGGCTGCTCTTCACACAGAATGCTGCAGTATTACAGCAATGTTGATAATTTTCTGTCAGAGCCAGTCAAGAATATTTTTTGACTGTAGAGGCCAGTGTTCTTGTGTCTTTCTGCACAACATTTCCTGCGACAATTAAAAATATTTAATACTTACTGTTTGGGTGCCATAACCCGATTTAATTGAAAGATTTTTATATTTTGATTTAGATGTGGACCTTACACAGATCATACTGTGATCATACCTAAAACTGTTGAAACTATTATAAAAAATTTTGTCAAAAACTGCTAATAGTAACAGAAGACGGTTTCTTTCAACAATGCTCTGACAAAGATAATTTAGCTGGCAGATTTTGTTTTTGAAAATTACTTCCATTACTTCCAGCTTACATTGCATTATATTATAACAAAAAAAATTAAGATTTTAGTGTGAGTGAGGCAAGTATGTTTTACAAGCACTGTTCAGTTATGAACAAAAGACCCCACCTTCGTGCTGGTTGTTTCATAACATTTGCGCAGTAAATAAATTTTGCCCTCATGTGAACCTTTCTGCACCTCCATGGAAAGCGGACGACGACGCACGTCATACATTGTTGACATACCAGCCATCAAACTGTCCACTGGGGCTCATTGGATGAGTCTAATAGCTTTAGCATGTGGTACAGTTTGTTTTTATTGTGGCAGTGTGCTGGTTGCTTATTGTCTTTGTGAATTGCAGACAGCTGAAGGAAGGGCAGCCACTCACACATGTACAGTAGCTGTACTGTGACATTCACACATCCACACAGCTGTACAGGATGCAAACAGGTGACCCATCCTTGGATATTACCATTGTCAGGGGGTTGCTGTGCATTTTATGTTGCCAGATCTTCAAGGAGGAAATTCTGTCAGGGTGGGGTACAGGAAAACACAAGTCACACTGTCAAAATCCTGTTTTATAATGAACATTTATAACCCTCACAACAGTGCTGCTCATTTACCCTGTAACATGGATAAATCTCTAATCAGTGGTTGTTTCATTAACAACAACAACAACAACAACAACACACACACACACACACACACACACACACACACACAAGCTTCTTAAAGGTCACCTTTTTATTATGATTACATCACAGCGTACATCAGCAGATATGTTAACTTGTCATGAAACTGTTAACATTACCCAATAATGATGAGTAAAATAGAATTAGGAAAAAAATCAATGTACATTTTTTTCCTAATTCAGTAAATATCTTGTGATATGATTAACAGATCAAGAATGAGCATGTAAGTGGAAATTGGGGTAGTTCTTCCTTAAATATCGCTATATTAATAACCTAATAGTTGCAATTTCTCCCTGTATGCCAGTTTTTTGAAAAGGTGCAGTTTGAGCTGTTAATGATAATTAGTTTTGAGGATAATTGTGTTAATTAAAAATTAATATTGGTGCAATGCTATTAATGTATTATAATATAATTTAACTAGCACAGCACCTCTTAAATATATAGGAATAAAGTTTCTTTTTGCTCTGACTATTTCATATAGGCGGCTGTAATGCACCTTTAATGCTGGATATGAAAAAAATATGCAGTGTAGTTATTTATTGTATGCTTTTGTACATTTATGTTACAGACTCTCTCTTTACCTGTGTACATTCCTATTTTCAGTTTAATTCATTTGCAAAAATTGACAAGACATAATAAACAAAGTTGAAGATTAATTTGATTGATATTATTTTTGAAATTATTTTATGCAATTGCATCCTGACAATATGGTTATCATGAATTCTTCAGGCCATGATTATAGAGTAGAGCAATATGCCTTTTGTTTATGCCTTTTGTTTTACCAGAGACACTCAAAATTAGATGATTTTTGGTGTAGAGTACGTTTTAAAATCTATTGGCTAGTTGTCTTCTTTGGGATGAAAATGTTCCAAACAGCTCCTTTAAAGAAGTTACCCTGGATCATAAAAAATCACTGTCTTTGAAGAGCCTTAGAGGTATTTGTGTTAAAGAACTAAACCATTTCTAAGTCGGTCAAAAACCATCACTCTAGCACACTATTATTTAAGAGCAATGATAATGGAGTTGAAATAACACTCTTCCCTTCTTTAATTCCTCCTCCATCTTGAGCAGCCCACTTCCAGCTGACCCTGCTCCTTCTGGTAATTACAGTTAATGCACAGAAGAGCGTTACGCTGACAATACGGAGTGACTGAAACAATGTAATTCTACTAGTAGAGATGCTTTTTAAGTGATCAATGTGAATTAAAGTGTGATTGATTTTATGGAAACCAGCACTTAAGGTCATTTTGTTCCCTCTAGGTGCAGGGAGTTTGGTGATTATAGTGAAAGAGATCGAAGGCTCTGCCTCCACTGTGAATGAAGGAGATAAACTGCCTTGTCCCCTTCAATTGACTTTAACACACAAAAAACTCACAATTTGTATTATCATTTCTATATATATTAATTAGTTAAGTGATCATAATGTTTTATATGTCACCTCTATATTCACATTAAACACAATTTTATTTTTCATTTTTGTCATTTTGGTTTTATATTTTATACATATTATATATATTTTATATATATATATATAGGGCTGCAATCAGTACCATTAACCACCTGTCATTTGTGTAGTGTATCATTCCAGTCTCCCCTGTTGTTTTTGACACTAAAAGTTTCTATTAAGTGTTGTCATAAAGCCTGGCAGCACAGTTGTCTCTGATATGCTGCCAATAAGATCTAACATGACCTGCTCACGCTACAGAACATTCACGGGCAGAAATATTCCAAAGACTAACAATGCGTAAGAGTAATAGTGTATCTGAAACTAAGTACATGATAGACTTAGTCTAGGCTGTAAACATGGCAGCAAAAACACAAAATTATGAGTCAAAAGAAACTAAAGTAAAAAAAAGTCATTGACCAAAAAACTTTGATGCCCACAATTAGATTTCAGCCGAGGACATTTGTTGCATGTTATCACTCATCGCTCATCTTCCTCAAGACATACTCAGTTTTAAGTATGTCTTGAGGAAGAGCTTTCAAAATTAGATTTTGCCCCCGTTACATGATAACAAGTCAAACTCAAAAAAGTTGTAAACAGTTTGAGGAACTCCGTTTGTTTTTGAATGCATGTATTTAATGTCTAGTCTGTGCTTTGTACTGTCTCCTGTGTTTTTTGAGTTTCACCAACCTAAAGGCATTGTGAATGGGCTATAAATGCTGTTGTGTATGTAGCATGGGCCCAATCTTATTTACATAAATAAATGAAAGGACTGAGTGACAAACTTTGCTTTTGCTTTCCCTTTCAACTTCTGAACTTTACACTGTGAGGTAATTTTAAACAGAGCAAGGACTGCTGATTGTGTCCCTCATCTGTTTCACTGTAAACACTTCACTCTCCACAGTCAGTGTGGACAGGAGCAATTGTCGGGGCAAGGCTGCAAAAAATGTGCCTCAAAAAAAAAAAAAGAAAAAATACGAATGTCTATGCAAAGAATAAATAGGAGCTGGTCTCGTAATAATTTTAGCACCTCTTAGAAAAGGAGGGTAAATCCGGCTCCGCTGGTCCAATGGGCAGCATCACATCCTGTCTGACTGAACTGGGTGTAAACTTTGAGTCGAGGCGGGGAGAAGAAACTACGCCGGAACCAACAGCACTGGGATTCTGTGCTGGAGCTGCAACTGGTGCTACTGGTTTGAGTCCAGCAGTTCCACAAAGTTAATGACGCTGGATTATTGTTTTGCCTTAAAGACAAAGAAAGAGAAACGCGTGTCTACAGAATCATGTTCCATGGACCTGTTTGGATTTCATGATGTTTTGATGTTCTGGGAAACTTTTATTGGACGATGTTTTCGCCGCTTTTGGAAGGTTTTCACTGTATGAAGTATATGATTTTATTCTCATAAGGCCACCTCTTCTTATTTTACTGCCTCCAATATTTATACCGTAGCTGGTAATTAACATAATGTTGCATTCCTGTTAATTTCGACAAAATGAAGGACAACACGGACTCCGGATTGCCACCCAAACGGAGATTTTTTGGCAGTTCATGAATGCAGCTGTAATCACACAGGGGAGCCTCAAGTACTTAAATGGGTCCATCACGAGAACGAGACAATCAAGCTCCTTTATGTCTCAAGATCAGCTGCAGTTTCTACACATTGTCTGTTATGAATAGACCGATCTCCAATTGAGCCTCTTCACTTTGGAGATTTTTCGATTTTCGATTATACAGCTATTGAAATTAGGATGCGCTGCTTTTTTCTCTCTTAGCTTGGTGGCTCTGGTACTTTTTTTTTTTTTTTTGATTGCCAGATGAAATTGACACTTGGGTTGCCACTTATCAAGTGAAGCATTTCAATCCGCCGCTAATTGCACATATAGTGCCATCCTTTCTTTTCACTGCATTTGATTGCACAGGAATACAGCCTCCCAGAGCGCACAAGAAGAATGATCGATCGTATATAGTTTTTTTTTCCTCTAATTGCATCAAAATTTCTTTTGTTGCCAGGGTTTAAATGCAGGAGAAACTGTCATTCGTTGTTTTGGACCGGATATAGTGTGGGCTGGGGCAGAGATGCGTAATGCGCAGAGCAAGCTCCATCTTCTCTCCAAATAGGCAGCGTTCAAGACCCGAAATGGTGAGTCACAAACATCTGGATGAGTTTGGCTTGTAACCTTTAGCTTTCTTTGTCTTTCAATCTGTGCAAGGTTTCGTTGATTCCTCCTCTTGCTCTCATACTAAACTTTCTACATGCGGGGCTACCTTCGCAGGACTCTGGATTTAGCTCAGGTTTCATCAGGAGGAGACCAAACTGTACCTAAAGGCTGCCTGCATTATTAGCATGGATGTCTGA
>JAQNCA010000027.1:7933697-7947520 GCA_029783725.1 Acanthurus tractus
TCAGTTTTTAGGGACTTATTATTTCAGATATTGGGCTAATATGGAGCACATTCCTTAGTTAAGCAGCCTTTAGTCATATTACTACAACCTCAGTGACACACAGAAATCCTGGCCCTCTTGGAAGTTATTCAGAAGCCTTTTAAAGCATGCCATCTCACTGTAGTGGCTACCATGTCCATGTGAGAGAAGTCTGAGCTTCCAAAACTGTTGATATCCCCACCAAGATTCCCTCCAGTTAAAGCGCAGGGCCCTAAAAAAAAATACCTTAAGGTAGAAACAACTGAATAGCAGACTCTCTGACCCTGAAATTTGCCTTCCAGGCTAGATACAGACTGGAAACACTTCTAGATATTTCTAAGAGAAATGTTTTAATCTACTATTTAGAAAAGTAAAGTGAGAAGCTTGAAAAGTGAAAGTGAAAATTGAAAAGCTATTTTTAACTAGTAAAGATAGAAGTAGAGTGCCCATAAACCAAGGGGTAGCATTGATAGGTTATGTACCTTTGGGCTCCTTCACCATGAATTTTGTAAGTAAGGATGAGCTCTCAGATGCTGTATTTGGTCCAAAACTGCAGTTGAACTGTTTCGATTGGTGAAGAGGCTCGAGGTTGTCTGATGTCTGATACTTCCTTTGCATAGATTATGCACAAAACACTTCAGCAAGCTAGTATATACAAAATGTTATAGAAAACCACTGAAGAAAGATGTGGGTTATATTTTCTGATGTTCTGAGTCTAACTGCTTCAGTAGTTTTATCATGTTAAATGTTGCTGTATGAAAGAAAAAATACATTAATACTGAACGGGATTTGTTTGGCAGATGCTATTTGAAGACTGCACACAGGATGAAGACATCCCCACTAGATTGAGCTCTGCACCCAAATTCATCTGCCTGTCTCCTTCTTCCTCACAGTAGGTTTGGCACTAAGTGTGCCCAGTGTGGCCGGCAGGTGTACGCCAGTGACTGGGTGCGACGGGCCCGCGGCAGCGTGTACCACCTGGCATGTTTTGCCTGTTTCTCCTGTAAGAGGCAGCTGTCCACCGGGGAGGAGTTTGGCCTGGTGGAGGGCAGAGTGCTCTGCCGCAGCCATTATGACATCATGCTGGACAACCTCCGCAGAGCTGCAGAAAATGGTAACAGACATTATCATATATATAACTTAGATGGTTTCTAATCATTTTCTGCGAAAAGAGTCAGGGCATGAACATCGAAGTTTATTTTACCTTTGAGTTTCTTCTCAAGTTTCTTTATCCACACGACATAACAACATCACAAATACTCTGCATGAGTTCAGTTCAGCTCTTTGTTGCACTCATGCAATACTCATACACTTCTTAATTCTAGATATTCTTATTTTTTAAATCAAATACGATTACCTGATCTTCTTAACTTCTTGAAATGAAGATTAAGATCAGAAGATTGAACAGGGGTTTACCAGCCAGTATGATAATATGAGATTAAATGATGGACATACTCCAACATCTGGGAGACTAGGTTAGCTGAACTTGGGAAAGAGGGAAGTTTCAAGGACCTCTAACAAAAATACAGACAGTTAGAAGACCACGAGCCAGATGGAGAGGGCAAAAAAAATCAAAAAGAAATAATTCATCATGTTTCAACAAAATAAATGTCCAGTATGTTCTATATGGATCCTAAAAATCAAATTAACCTTGTCATTTTCTTTTTTTTTCACTCGGATAATAACTACTCTTGTTAAAGACTGTGCTCTCTGCTGTGCTGTCAGTGAAAATGACGTAGGCCATAATAGTATAAATACTTTGGACTGTGCGGTTGTTGGCAAGAAAACATTTTAATTATGTGACAGGAGTTGTTTGGGCGAATGTTCCATTTTATGACACAGAGTTGAGCTGCAACAAAATTGGCCTGTAAACTTATAACTACACAGTTTTGTGTAATTTCACAAGAAAAGAAATGACTGAAACGTGAGTGAGATCTGGTGTGATTATTCTCTTTCAAAGGCACAGGACTGACTCTGGAAGGAGCGCTGCCCTCTGACCAGGACTGCCAACCGAAACCAGCCAAGAGGGCACGGACATCGTTCACTGCTGAGCAACTGCAGGTACACTCTGCCAACCTGTGTTTTTTTTACCTGTTGTTTCATAGCTCCAGCCTGCGTATGTGTGTTTGTGGGATCATGACTGAAGGCCTGGTGTCTTTGCAGGTGATGCAGTCTCAGTTCGCTCAGGACAACAACCCAGATGCTCAGACGCTACAGAAGCTGGCAGAAATGACAGGACTGAGCAGACGAGTCATACAGGTAAGAAATGAGAAAAACGACAAATACATGAGGATGCTTTTTTTTAGATTAATTACATAGGTGGTTTCCACCTAGAGGTTAAAACACAAAGGAATTGTGGGATATCAAGACAAAACCCTTAAAAAGCAATAACTGATTCCCATATAAAGTTTGTTATAGGGCTGATGAAATTGTCGTTGATGTTTACATATTTTACTTTTTTTTTTTAAATTTGTTGAGGTTTTGGTCAAATGACCACCTGGTTCCAGACAGAGTTTCTCCACAATTTGTCATTGTGGTGTAGAAAAGTCTCTGAAAACATAATTACATGACTTTATACCCAATGTCCTTGCTCGAATACCCTTACAATTAAATGGTTTATTCCTCAAAAACACGTGACATTTATGACATGTCATTTGCAGTTTTTTTTATATTGAAGTTAATCAGGTTTCGTTGCGGGTTGTAGACACTGACACCTGACACAGAAGGCGTCAAACCTAATTTTTAAGTGAGGCTAGCACACAAACCAGTTGGTCTATCTCTCTTTCAATCAGTACATCAACATCAGTGGTCCTTAAATGAAAATAATGAATGGTCACACTTGGTCGAAACCACTCCCTGCATGTTGAAGTGATCCAAGCAACATCTGTACATCACTTCTGGTAATGCCTCATTCTGTTTTATAGGACATGAGTCTTAACAGAGTTTGTTGGATCATTGCCTGTTATTCATTACTCACAATGCTTTACTGAACAATTCACATTCTAGGAGTTGACCTACAAACAGCAGCATTGTTTGATATGTGCTTTATCATTTCCTCCTTGTTTTTACATTAGTTATCAAGCTGTTTAAGTTCTTAGTTGCAGTTTCATTTAGTTTTTAGTTTTAGTTAGTTTTTTTGTGTTGACACTCTCAGACTGTTCTGAAGTACACTCTCATATGGAATTTTTCCAAACTGTGACAAAATGCATTTTTAACATTTCCTGATCATAATTCTATATGTTTATATAATTCACTGTAATTATCACACAGAATAAAAAACTTCATTTTTATTTATTCTAGTTTCTCTGCTACAGGAGTGGCCTAAAATGTGCAGTACATCCATATTGAAGCCATTAGCCTGGGACTGAAAGGGTTAAGAGGGTGCATAAAATCCCCCCAAAACATTAGAACAATTCCTCTGGCATTAACAAATAAACAAATAAGCAAATGAGGTCTGGTTAGGAGGACAAGAGTAAAACCTTTATCCCAGTTTCCACAGTATTTGTTGCAGAGTTTATTCCTCGGAGCCTGTTCACATCATGAGGGATTATTTCACAGGTTTGGTTTCAGAACTGCCGGGCGCGACACAAAAAGCAGCCGCCTCAGAGCAGCTTCTCTCAGAGCGCCCCGCTGTCCAGGATGCCTCCATCCCTGCCAGATGACATCCACTACTCACCGTTCAGCAGCCCGGACCGACCACATCTACTGGCCCTGCACGGATACCTGGACAGTGAGTGTCACGTCTTATTTCTGATGACTACATGTATTATATAGCAAAATCAAGCTTATTGGTAAATTTAGAAAATAAAGTTACGAATGAGGACATTTGTAACATTCCTTATGTACTTTTATGTGAATAATATTTCTAATGCAGAAAAATGCATTATTACTATATAAGAACATTTTCTCCACCACTGACAATATGTGTTTTGAAATAAAGAGAGTCATTTAGTTAAGGATGTAATGAAAAAGGGATAATAATTAGAGTATAATTAAGTATTACACTAAAGGAATATTAGGATCAAAACAATTTTAGGAAATATAGGAGGAATTACTCCTGTAAAAAAAATATGAATGATAAATGTAGGATTAAAATGTAATTTGTAATGTAATGTAATTTTTCTGTATATTAAAAGTAAAATACAAATAAGGCAGATGTTGACAGGAAAAAATATACACTTAAATTGTGGATGCGATGCAAGAGATTTGGGAAAAGGGACCCATTTCCTTCTTCAAGTTATGTTTTACTGAGCCGAGGGTTTGATAAGGGTAGAGTGTGTCTCATGTTGTACAGATAAGGCAAATGTTTGATCTGTGATTTTAGACTATTGTAAAGATCATCATCACACTATGAGTGTTAATGGCTCAAGTTTAAAGCATATTGTAGTTTTAGACATTTCAATTAATCCTTTTCATTATTTGGACGTTCATCAGCAGTATGTTCTTAAACTAATTGACATTAACATGCTTACATTCGCCCACAAGCTAATGATGTTTGTCCTCTTCGTGCAGCTCATCCCTTCTCCGTCCTCGCTGCCCCGGGTCACTTGACCCATCCGTCCATCTCTTTACCACAGCTTCCAATCAGCCGCTGATGTCCTGCGTCTACATTCACCACTAAGATGATGTGAAAAAAACCCATTGGGACGTACTGTCAGTAATCTGCTCTGCTTGGGAGTGTAATCCCCCCTGGGTGGCAGGAACCTCAGCGATCTGTTTTCAATCAAATGGGATTCTTCGCGATGTGAACGCTGAGCTAAAATTTGTCTTCAAGGACAGCAGACTGTGGCGACTGGAGAAATGTCCTGCCTCCACGCCAATATGGGAGATTTTTTGTTTTGTTTATTCATGATGCAGAGAAGACCACTTATATTTTATTTTTCCTCATTTTGATGGGACACAAAACATTGCATCAGGTCAGGATTTTGTCTTTTGTTTACCAGCTCATGCAAGTTTTTTTAATTATGTTGCGGCAATTTAAGCTCTGAAAAAAAAGAAAAAAGGGAATGTTGTAGCAGTATTACAGTAAAACCTCTGCATTTTTTTGTATTGGCAATGAGCACATTTGCAGCTTGACTGTTGTTTGTTGTTGTGTTGCCGTTAGAAAATGTAAACTCTTATTTATTCAGAACAAAATTTCACTTTTTAAAAGCACTTTTAAATGTGTCTTGACATTGAATGATTTAGTGATTGTAAAATGTAAATAATGCTACAGTTTAATAAAAATGTATCAGAGCTGATATGAAAATGTTAATGTTTGAATAATGTCGGATCAGGTTGATTTATTCATTATTATTTATTAAGAGAGGGCAAGAAGGGAATGTTTTTATGTGTGTGTTTGGGTGTGTGTGTATGTGTGAGGCCAAAAATATCAGGACATACACATTTTATAAAGGCAAATCATTGCACAAAGATATGAATGCATCTCCACTGGAAGCACATTATATCAAGACCCTATTTTACACTAAGAGCTACAAAAATCAAAAGGTTGCCTGTTAGAGGCCAAGTGCCTGCAGTAACCTGTTATTGATA
Organism: Acanthurus tractus; assembly: GCA_029783725.1. Lineage (NCBI taxonomy): Eukaryota > Metazoa > Chordata > Actinopteri > Acanthuriformes > Acanthuridae > Acanthurus > Acanthurus tractus. Next base: position 7,939,248 of record JAQNCA010000027.1, read on the forward strand.
GCAATATCCTGCTACACTCCTGCACATCATCTCCAATTTACGCTTAACAGGAAACGTGATCAATCCTGCTGTGAAGTGATTGTTTGAAACAACGTTTTCACTTAAAGTGTGGCCATTGATCTGGCAGTTTTTTTGGCTTTTGTGAGGCCTTTTAACACAGATTATCTACATTTGTAACATTGATTGATAGCACTTAAAGGGCTGTGATGAGAAAAATGAATAGGATACTGAAGCCAAAGGATATCATTAAATCTGTATTTTCCAAACTGGATCAATGTGGATTCTTTTTTTTTTAACCAGTGCTGTAAATTATAAGATCCGTAATGTCACTTAAGGCTGTTTTACAAGCTTAGGAGCAACCAGGATGCAGAGTATTTTTGAGGCCGGTAGAGTTTATACAAACCTGATGATGATGTATTGTGCATTAGTTCAAAAATCGTGCAAAATTGTGGTTAAGGATTCCTTGAAATTGTATTTTTAAAAGCCAAAATTTAATTATTTGCTTGCTTGTAAGGAGTTTGATTGAAGACCAAAAGAATTCTCACACTCATCCATTAGATGTAAGTCTACAACTGGCGGCCTGTTAGCATAGCCTAGCAAGAAATTAGCCCAGTTACTGTAAAACTCAGGTACGTACAATTCACCTTAATTTTGCATACCCTCCTATATTTGCCATTTGTCAACATTTTTACTAAAGACTACATGTCAGATGTTAGTTTCTATTATATCTAGTTTACATTATAATAACTGACCCTTCTCATTAAAGCGAGGAGGGCTTGGTGTTGGACTGACTGATTTTGAGACCACTTCAAGGTTGAGTGTTTCAATTGACAAACCGGTCACTTTAGCGAACGTCTGTATTGTGTTGGGGGATATTACAGCTAAAGCATGATCTTTTCTTTCCTCTAACCAAGTGCTTTTATCTTGTCTGTGACAACTGCTCCTTCTCGAACTTAGCGCAGCAGCCCAAGTGATTGCAGCCCTGCAAAATCACAAATGTCATTTTTACAGGCTAGCTCTTTCACCTTTTGGTTTTCTCTGCAACTTGTTTCTTTTTTAACGTACATGAAAATGGTGTTGATATTTTTATAAATGACTCTCATAAATGTGTGGAAAGGCAAAAAAGAGAACCCAAAATCCCCAAATGTCAAACTGTTTCTTTTAAAAAATCATGAGTAGGACATTAGGAAAAATAAACCTGTCAGTGCTCTCTGCTATGCAAACACTGTTACATCAGTACTGTTTTTATATATTATGTCAAAGAGCATCTTTGACATTTTTGCACTGACATTTCTTGTTACCTCTGGCGAGCATATTTTATAGCAATGTATCTGTTGGCTGATTTTAAACCAGTGCAGGAATTGCTGATTATTTTCTTTGTTGATTAATTGGCAGAGTGTTTTCCCAATCAATCAATCATTAAGTATACAACATGTCAGCATATTATGGGAGCGCCAAAAGATCATGGTGGAATTTTTTTACTTAACAATGCATTTTAAATCCCCCCTGATCCATGGAGCAAGGTTGAGCAGTATCATTATATAACATCAAGACTGCTGCTGCTTTGGACTACAGAATGAGTTTTGGCACTCTTGGCACACATGTGGCTTAAATATTTATCACTGCAGCCTGGTTAATAACTAGCAGTGATATTAGTCTAAGTTCCGTCACTGTCAGAGCTACCGAGGCTGTTTTAAACAGGCTACAGCAGTGAATGTGACCACAGCCATGGGATGACAGAGCTTTGGCTGTTGCTGTGATTGTGGCTGTAGCCATGGCTGTGCTTTGGTTGTTTTGAATATGACAGTGACACATGAGTTTATAATGGGTGTAACACAAACTGCATGCAGAGGTTGTGTGTGCAGTAAAGTGACCTGGTTGTGCCAGCTGAGCATTTTATTCCTGAACTTCTGCGGTGTCCTGGAAATAGACAAGAAGATAACGATGCTTTCATGGTTAGTGTTAATTAGAGGGGTGAAGAGCAGCAGAGTAGCCACATATCCATCGCCACAAATGCAGCCACAGTTTGCACCTCCACAGCCAGGCAGAGCAGAGCAGCTGCAGCTGTGACTGTTTACTGTCACAGCTTAGCCTTTTAGAAGAGGCAAGGAGCAAAAAACGCATCATATAAAAGTCAAATCATTGCTCTCTTTTCTGTAGCATCTTTCCCCAAACTGGCAGTGTATTACAACTGAATTAGACCAACACATGAACTGCTCTTAGATTTGAGTGGATGCAAAAATATATCACGAGAAAACACAAAGGTGTTAAAGCAAAGAACAAAGATCCTAACCTCTGTTGAAAAAACTTTTAAAAAAGTCACAATTTTATAAAGCCAAAAGAGATACTGTCATCTTATTTTTTTTCATTTCCAAACCATCATTCAAGTATTTCACTTACCTGTAGACTACGAAAGAGAATCTTCACATTTGAGAAGTTGGTTGTGGATTACTTTTAGCATTTTAGCACAAAAAATAAATAGGTAACTGATTTTGTGTGTTTAGTCTCAGATAAGTTTCCATCGATCAACTGTGAATTGAATCATCTTGTTGTTTTTTTTAAATCACTATCCAAGATACACACCACAAAATTACACTGCCTGGAAGCTGGCCTCAGACCAGTTACTTCTAAACTAATAATCCTACAAAGTTTTAAGAAACTAGTTTAGAAGCTCTTGTTGAGAATGAGATAAAAAGAGTGAAACCACTCTCGTGTAGCTTAAATATGAAGCTACCATTAGCAACATAGCTTAGTATAGAAACAGTTAACAAAGGGAAAAAGCTGTTCAACGCCTTTGTTTCTCTGTGGATACAAAGACATTAAACAGAAACATCCAACTGAGGTAATAATGTAGGAAAGGTGCATTTACATCTGCATTCATAGTATCTCCATTGACAGCAGTGTTTCTCCCATTGCTTTTTGTGAAGCAGGAATGTCCGAAACTGGACAGTTTGACCGAGCACTGCTCACACAGGCACAGAACTGTAGCAGATAAAACATATATACAATGGTTTCCTTTTACCGCTCAGAGATTTAATTAAAGATGCCCAAACGTTGACTGGACCAGGTGTGTCTGTGTGTCTGAATCATTGTTGGATTTTTAGATACATGTATACAAGTCTTTGTGAGGGAGTGCACTGGATTGCAGGACATTAAAAAAATAAGATTGATGTAATCGGTCTGCTCTCATTCTTCCCTTAACTTTGTCTTTTAGTCAAACTTTTTCCAATCAATCACTTTCAATCAATTCAATCCAGGAAAAAAAGTGTTCAGGAAAACGATGCCTCCTTGTGAAATCTGAGAACAAAAGCTGTCTTCATGCTGAGCAGCGAGATGATTATCAGGCTGACACAGTTTGGGCCACCTGCCAGCACTACACTGTAAAAACGCACATTTCTTCCCCATTAAAGTCCCTCTCAGATACGAGCGCTTAAGGCAGCGTTTAGGCATGTCTCTCTCCATGCACAAGCATCCCTGAGCGTTTAAGCCGCCCCGTTTTGTCATCATGTCATGCGTCCGCCTTGGTGATTGGCAGCTTCAAGTGGTTGCAGATGAAAGCGGGCCCCCCATGCTAATGAATAGGCCTCTGATTGCAGAGCTGCTCGCTCTCTGAATTACAGCGTCGCCCGCCTAATGAGCAGATACACTGCAGTGCCCCTCGTCTCAGCGTATTCAAATTTCTCTCCTTCCCACTGATGAGCTCTCCTCTGCACAACAGTCAACAAAACCTCTGTGGAAGATTGCAACATAGGCCATCTTCATCAGCACCCTCCTCCTCCTTCTCAAGTTTATTTCTGATTCTGCCATATGCTAGCAGGTTCTTCATATTTTTATGTAAGTTTTTTGGTTTTTTTCCTGCTTTACTTGAGGATATTTTTCAACTGAACTGCTGCTGACATGGGAAGTATCTAAAGGGCTGAGGAGCAACATGAGTATCAGTTTCAACTCTTAAATAAAAGAATTTGCATAATACATTTAAATGTATCTCACTGTACCATCAAACCGACTTCCTATACTATTAGAGGAGTAAAGTTAACTATGCAGACGACACACAACTTTACATTTCTCTAGCTCCTGATAAAATGAGCTCTTTGGATTCGATGTTTGGGGCTGTGGGCCTTCAGAAAACATACTGGAGAGAGGCTGAGGTTCCCCAAAGGCTTATTTATGTACTTTGGTTTCGTTTGTTGCTTTTGAAACAGCAAATATTAATGTGGCTGGCCAGGAACAAACTAGTATTACAGGTAAACAGGACACTAAAATGTTATCCTGAGATCATTTCAGGTAAAAAATGGACAATGCAGTAACCGAATCTTGGTTCATATTTGATCAGCCCTGCCTGGAGTTACAGTTTGATTTGAGCCTTTTTAGCCTGTTTTTCACAGAATAAAAAAACAATGTGGCAGCCGCCCACTGCTCATAAGCATTTATGCTAAAGCCAAACAGTCTACTTAAATATGATTTATGCGAAAATTAGAAACACAGTAGCAGGATCTTTTTTTCATATTTGATCATTTTGATTCAAACTTGGTGAATGCTCTCTCTTTCTCATTCAACTTCTATTCTCTTTGTGTTATTACAGGATATTCAGGGTGACACTTGAAACGAATGGTCAACGTACCTTTAATATTTTTTCTGAAATAAGGCTCTTTAGTTGTCCATTGGGAAGGGCAAAGACTGTTTCTCTATTGTGACAAAAAAGGTGGGGCTAAGCAGTTACATTACAGTTACTTCAAAATGTAGTGAAAGAGCAATTGTAATGACTGAACACATTCATCTTTGAAAACATGAACACAAGTTACTTGGGACAATGTCCTTTTTTGCTTTTAATAAGTTCTAAACTTGACTAGCATCAGTAAATGATTCATTCCATTTCTGTGGATTTCAGGTCTGTCCTTAGCACAATAAATGTGCAATCGAGCTTTAAAAATGCATTTTCTCTTTCTTTCAGCTGCTTTTTTCTGGAGGAACTAAAAGCTTCATATCTAACTGTAATGCCATCTGTCAGCTGTTTGGTGACACAAGTGAAAACCAGCAATTTGACTTCCTCTCTGTCTGACTAAGTTTGTTGCTCAAAGCTGCACAGTCTGAGGCTTCAGAGCAGCACCACGTCAACAAACAGCAGTGCGAGTGTTAACACGACATGGGTGAACATTTTTAGGTGAAACGTCCCTCTGTAGGCAAACTGGACCACAATAAGTTTACGCTGTGGCTAAGGGAGTTTTGTTTAAATGTGGATATTGCACAGGCCTACCATTTAACCCTGGCTATAAAAGTTCCACACAAATGGATTTGGTATCAAGTTTCCAAACAAAATCAAAACAAAGCAAAACGATTTCATTTGACTCGGGACTGTGGGCTGGTACAGAGTGTGCAATAGAAATTCTGAGAAATAAACAAAGAAACTTTTCACGTGTAAACTATGACTCTTACAGTAGCACATGGGAGCAGGAGGAGGGCTGATGAAAAGCAAGGAAATGGCTGAAACATATGATTCACTTCATCCAGGCTGACAGCCAACCGTTCACTATGCAAAAATAAACACAGGACTCCACAGCAGGTTCCCAGAATGTGTTTATTTTGGGGGGGAACGGCTTTTGAAATATCACAGCACTTCATTTTGATTTATAGGAAGCTGGAGCAAGACCTTAAATCACTCCCCTGTCTGCTAAATGTTAGGAACAGATGGTGGCGCTAAAACAAATCTCCTCTGAATAAAATTTTTAAATCGCACAATATTTCATTTCTGCCACTAGATGTCTCTCTAGCAAAACTCTAAAACAGAGGATGCATTTGATAACCGCAGTGAAGTAGCGTGGGATTGTGACATTTGCATGGATGTATCATACATCCATTGTCATTTGTTTATTTCATCATTAAACAACCACCATGTCAGATAAAAAATCTTTCCGGCTGGCTCAGACAGAAACGTTCACTGGTGACATATTGTAGGCTAGTAAAATTTTATTCAACTTACTTTCAGTCACATTGGTTGGGCTCCGGCCTCACTCTGACTGGCGTTAGACTGGAAATAAGCAACGGGTGACAAATTAAAAGGCACCTTTATCATGAATAAAGATGTAAACATTGTTGGACACATAACAAAGATTAGATATGCTAAAGAGTTGTCTTTAGTCGTTTTTAGACATTATAATGTTGTCATGTCACATTATGTCTGTTTAATCTGTCAAACTTTCATCCTACCCATGTTTGGGTACATGACAGTATGATACTGTCATGTAACCAAATAAGAAAGGGAAAGCAGATTAAAGCAGGTAACTTCACTGCATGCACTCAGTAAACCTTTCTCATGACATTTAACCAGCCTTTTGTAAATGAGTGTGTTGTTTTTGCTTGTCTTGGGGCTGTTGTTTTATTATGTTGACTGACTGTCAACCAAGATAAGCCACTTGCTCTCTGCTGCCATCCAGTGGCTGGAAAAAAGCATCTGAGGCAAATTACCTCTGAGTTGAAGTGCTAAAGTGGGGGGATTTGGCATACAGACCACAATTTAAAATAAGAGTTAGTTGCTGTAATAATGTATTTTCTGCAGTAATCCAAAAGCAAAACTTCCATTGGCTGGTCAACAAGGGTTTGAGTTGGCCTACAAAATAAGCCTTTATGAAAGATCTGTACTTCTCTTAGATGAAAAGAAAGAAAGAATAGACAAGAACGTAGATTCATGCAGATGTGCCTGAAAGCCTTCAAAGCAACAATTTAATGGCATCTGTGAAAAATACTACATCATGGATGTGATGGCTTTATATATAAATCTCCCACCTTGTGCTGTACACTTAGGGCTTATTGTGCATGCTTGTGCATGTGTGTGCATGAGCATGTTGTTGTATGAAAAGTAAGTGATAATATTACACATGAACTTATTAACAGTTACCCTTTAGGATCATTCACCAAAACACGCTGCACAGATTGATTAACTTCTCTTTCAGCCTTGTAAATTTTGGGTATGTGTTATGTACAAGCCATGGACTGTATATATAGATTTATATATAACTTTATTGCCTTTTTTAATTATATTTGGTGAAAATCTGCTTTTTTGTGTCTGAGGCTAAATATCCAAGTAGTGCTATTCGTACCCACAAGGGGGCAGTACATCCATACTGTATCCTTATGTGAGCTTCACCTGCATGCCTTTGAATGGTCCAAAAATTTGTGAGAGGCACTTGAGAAGCAAAACATGTCTGTGTTTCAAAGGCATGGTAATTAAAAAGGACACTTACTATACATGTAATTATGTGTTTTCTATCAAATCCAGTGCTACAAACACCTGTACAATGTTATTTAATCCGGCACAATAGCCCAGCGAAAAACACCTAATTTAAGAAGCCATGAAAGTAATTTTCCTTTTTTTGGGAGTTTGCTGGACCCAATTCAACCTCATCATTTACAGCTGGATAGAGTTAAGTTATTCATGTCATTGTGTTTCCACCCTGTGGAAGGCTAGGTGATAACTTCTGTGATCAGATTACAAACAGCACAAAAGAAACTTTCCACACTTCACAGTCCAAAAATCCAATCAACCCAGTTTGCAACGCTAAAACAGCATCTCATTTGTTTTCTCTTACAGACTGGATTTAACTGAGGTGATTATCTAAACACCCGAAAAATCATTTCTTATTCTTTTTTTTCTCTTTTTCAGTGTTGGTTGTTGTTATTTGAATGTGTAGGGCTTGAATGGGCGGGGATGGGTGTAGTAAGAGACATGTGAGGCACGAAACCAGGTCAGTGTCACGGTGCGATCTGATCCTACAGAGAAAATAATGCTCACCGGAGAAATTTTACAATACAGTAACAGGGGATTACATACTTTATAACAGCAAGAGAGGGCTTAGAGATAGTTGACACCCATCACATGCACAAAAAAGATGCGTGTATCTGTCTGTGTTTTTGTGTGTGTATGTGAATAAAGTAAATTTAAGCCAGGTTTCCAGTTCAGCTGGAACTACGCCCTGCATTTCTCAGGGGTGTTCTCTTTCTTTTTATTTTGTCCCTCCATTGTTCCTGCTTCCTCCTGTTTCTCTCCATCCCGCTGGGCCGTCCTCAGGAGGAGCCAGCACTCAGAGTGCATTGTGTGCACATTCAATGGGCTCACTGTGGAGACAGTCCCTGTTTGCACCCTGCTCGCCAGGCTGATGTGTCCTCCTCCATGTGACCTGTCACAATTCAGGTCAGATGAAGACCTGAGGAGGTTGATGCCACTGTGTGCACGTATGAGGCCACGTAAAGCTCTCAAGATCAGTGTGTGTGCGGAACTA
>JAQNCA010000027.1:7956682-7983876 GCA_029783725.1 Acanthurus tractus
AAGATGAGAAGATTGATGGCTTAGCTTAGCTTAGTGTAACATGAAGACCGGAGACACAGTACAATGGCAAGTTCCTATATGTTGGATTTTAAACATTCTTCTCTTCTACCTTTTGACATGAAAGCATATAGGACTTTTCTTAAAACATTAATATATTTCCTTTAATTCTTTCAAAAGATCTTTTTTGGAAGATGGAGTAAATATTACTGACTGAATTTTGTGTAAATTAAATGCAAATGCTCCTTAGAAAATGACAATATACTGTTATGTTATCTACACTGTCCGATAGTTTCACTGTAAAATGGTGGTAGAGAAGAAGTATGCTCTCGTTTAATGATAAAAGTAAACAACTTAAACATTGCAGATGTGCGGATTCAATAAAACAGTGTTGTTAAAGAGTGCATCTGTCATTTAAGAAAGATATAAGCTCAAAATGGAAACTTTGAGTGCTACTTGAAGAACATAATAGAGCAGAAAAACAAAGAAAAATATATCTGCACCAGGAGGGCAGAAACTACAGAACATACATACAGTAGTGTCAGGTAACACGCTTTTGTCTGTGCGAGTTCTGTGTTTCAGTGTCTTTCTCTGTGTCAGAGTGCACAAGAATATATTGAATTAAAGAAATAGGGACCTTAAGATAATACTGGAACATAGAGTCACTTTATATTAAGTAGACATTTTAGATGTGAACCAAGTGTAAAAGCAATGAAACAGGATTCAAAAAAAGAGGTCAGGACTAAATGCCGTGGTACTGTGAGTATCAGCTACCATGCAGTCATTCTGGGTCACAGTGATAAAGGACCGCATCAGATGTCATGGCAACACGAAGACAATAAGTCCACAGTTAAGCCTCAAAAGTTATAAAATTTGTGTCAAAGGTGCATGTTGTCCACCTGAGACTTTTGCAATAGACTGTTAGTTGTTGGCTCACAGGTTTCTGGTGATTTTTAGTGCGAAACTCGCCTTCTTTTTTTCTTGTTTAATGAAATTTTAAGGGTTATTCAACCATGTTTCATGCAATTTTTTCTTTTATGGTTTTTAGATATGTTTTTTAAATTCACCTAGGAAACGCTTTCTGCGGTCTTACTTACAGAAAGAGATTTTTTTAAAAAAGGCTTTTGTTAGTGCTGATTTGGTACAGCTTTACGTCAGTGTGAGCGTCCCAAAGCTTGCCACTTCAGTGTGAAAAGTTTTATTGTGACGCAGTAAAAGCACATTCCCAAAGTTTCAGTCTTAAACTGCACCCTCATATACACACCAACTTCAACACCGAATGAAACTCCTCTTGTCACGTTGATGAGAAACTTGCAACATCCAGGTTTCGATGTTTCTTATCAACCTTTAAATCTTTTCACTTTAAAATGCCTCATGAGGTCAGATTTACAACTACAGAGAGGAGATAACACTTGTTTTGTGAAACAAGGAGAAAATAGGTGGGACACAGTTATTATCCTACGCTTGTTTTCAAAAATAGGACATCAAAGCCACTTTGTGAGATCTTGTTCAAACTACAGTATAACTAAATATTTAGTTAATTCTTTTTACAGAATTACCTCTCATAGAAGCAATCAAATGACCCAGTGTTTGTTTGATTCCATCTTATTGTTCCATGTTTAAGAGTTGGTAACCTTGAATGGGAATGATTGGCCTGTTCATGGTGTCTGCCCAAATCAATGAACATCCTACATCTAGCCCAGGGATGTCAAACTCGTGCCATGGAGGGCCGAGAGGCTGCAGGTTTTCTTTCCAACCGAAAACTCCACCAGCTGATTTCACTGATTAGTTCTTCCTCTCTGCTTGAAGGTGAGGTAATCAGTGAAATCAGCTGGTGGAGTGTTCGGTTGAAAAGAAACCCTGCAGCCTCTTGGCCCTCCATGGCACAGGTTTGACATCCCTGATCTAGCCTGTCTTTTGATGGTGTAGTAAATAGTGCCCCCCCATGGTGAAAAGCATTCAGTGCCCTTGCAGGAAAAAAAAAACGGAAAAAAATGATAGGTTTTCATGAATACTTTCAAGAGAATTCAGCAACAGTGTACTGAGCACTCCAGGATTTTAGTATAAGTAAAAAAAAAAAAAAATACAGTGTACAAATACTCTGCTAAATCCTGTTAAGTCCTGTTAAGTCCTGCATTCAAAATCATACTTGAATAACAGTACAAAAGCATAATCACCACCACATACTTAAAATACCAGATGTAAATGTACTCAGTAGGCACTCGTTATGCAAAATGGACCATTTTAAATACCCAGGTAGGTCTTGGTCCTGAGACCATGAGACCGGCATGTGGCGATGTGCTTTGCGCATGCGTGACAGTTACAGCGAGTAGCGCTTTTTAATTTGATTGGTGTTTGCTAATAAACTATCAATCTGCTATTAGCTCCTCGCCCGTCCAAAAAACAAAAAGTTAACCTTACTCGTTATGTAAGTTTGATGCTCACCAACATAGTCTGATTATTTACGTTATATTTGTTCAAACTGTGGTGTTGAAGCTTAAATTGCAAATGAGAAACGTTATGAGTTATTTTTTTAGTTTAAGGCCGTAGTAAATAATTTAACGTTAGCTATGCAATGCTGTAGCTTTGCTTTGAAGACGTAGCTTAGCTAGTGTAAACACTGATGTTAGAAAGCCATGGAGGATTTTATTAGAGCTAGACAGACGGTGGTGATAAGTACCAACTGCATGTACTCCAGTAAGCTGACTGGTACTTGAACCTTGTTTAAGTTTTTCAAGGTTATGTTCAAATACACTTCCATCTCAGTGCAACCTTTTAGACTTTTCACCGCTAACGCTATAAATAGCTTTGGTAAACTTGCAAGCAGATTCAGATAAATGGTATAATTGAATCTACAGTCAACCAATAACTTAAAAATGTTTATTTTAAGTTCAGATGTGACTTAATTGAGCCTGGGGGATAGAAACAAGTTGTTCAACAGTGACAGTATGACTAAGTCAGCATCATACATACTAGCTGTGAAACTCGTGTACATACGAGGGCGACGATAATTAGAGTCGATTATATTCATGATTCTAAGATTAGACACACTGTATAATAAGTCTGTTCTCATTTGTCTGTTTCTAACTTTTGGTGCTTTAGTTTAACGTCATTGTAGTGCGTTTTGTATTGCACTGTGGCATTGCTACTGTTACTCATAAAATAAAGATCATCATGCGCTTCCCGCTGGTGATAGACACACTCATGAATGTTGTCGAGGTTTAATGTTAAGGACTGAATTGAATATTAATAATCGTTTTTACCTTGTTATTGACATATTGATGAAAAGTATCGTCAGATTGTTCTCTTTTTTTCCTCATAATACGCCTGTAAATATTTGTATTGCTCTTTTTATGTTGTTTACAGGTCTGAGAACAGTTGTTTTACCACTCAGATGTTTTCAAGAAACAGATATAAAGCTCTGGACTTTGTTTTTGAGGTGAGTTCCTGGCCTGTTGATTATACAAGTGAGTATTATCGTTAAACTCCAGTGCTGTGTTGTCCTGCCTCTTCAGCTTTTTCCCTTTCTGTCTTTATACCAGACCACAACCAGTCTGAAAGTAATGATGAACTTGATGTCACTGCCAACACCTTACTTTACTGGTACCAGTGACCTGTATCCCCACAGTGGCAAGCTGCCTGATGACACCTACAGAAAATCGTGGATCAGAGGTACACAAGTGGCCTAACATTGGTTGTACAGTTAGTAGATTGAGTACATGGGTTGTGGTTGTGGCATTTTTGATGTGTCATGTCAAAGGGTTTTGTTTGATGTCAAAATGATGTAAAGCCCAAGGTACTGTAGCCCAGTCCTCTTCATGCTAACTACATAATTTATGAGTAAAGAGAATCAATTTTGAACCTTGTCTTTTAAAGATATACAGTATTTGATGATTTAGGACCTTAATATGACGTAAAAATATAGGTTATAGCATTTCCATATTAAAATGTCTAAATTCAATGTCAACAACAATCAATTGTAGTATGTACGAGTGTTATTGTCACTTTATCATTTTCACGCGACAAATGATTCTCCCCTCTCAGATTTGTACGTTTAAAGCTTTAATGTTACCCCTCATATGTGCAGTCCCTAACCATGGCCCTAATTATAACATTTATAACTTATAATATGAAATGTTAAATTAATTAAACTGATTTTGCAGTAAATAACCTGGGAGAAAACACTGCCGTCTATAAAGTATTCAAACATGTCTTAGTTCATTTGGCTAAGTGTTTTTATTTTATTTTTTGTTTTTTTTGTCTTTCACAGCTTTTCAATAGAGTCATATTGCTCTGTAAGGAATATTGTATTGAATTCCATGCAACATTCTGATCTTTACTCTCTTGCTCCTCCAATACCTAAACATGTGTTATTAAGGAGTAATCATACAGTAGGATGTAGCTGTTCTGTAAGCTGTAACTGCATCTTTTTTTATGATATTTACATGATGTTACTGATTTCCAAATGCAGGGTTGTTGTTCCTCATCTGACGTTCCAGTACCAGTGTAGAGAGATTGATCATACAGACCAGCAAAGATCTTTGACTGCATGTTTGTTACAGCTAGATAGCAACTTCTTTTGCACTTGTTACAGGAAAAGTGATTTCCTCCTGCAAACTCTTCACTGGTGATTCTGTAGTCGATGAGCTTGGAGAAAAAAAGCAACTGATTAACTCACCAGAAAGGTTCTGTCTTTTCCAAACTTCAGATGCTATCTCACCGTGAATCTTTTTTCAGTCTTTAATGACTGTTTGAGTAATAACCTTAATATATACTTGAATGTTAGGTTGTTCAAACTGTGCTGAAAATTTTGTGCTCCAGATTTAATGTGACTCTCAGAGAGGTGAAGGAAAATGTGCAGGTGATACCGAGCTCTAATCCTGAGTCCTTAAAGGATTTAAACCAGGATGAGTATGTTTGGCTTTTAAAAGAGTCGCACATCAGTGATCCGTGTCAGGAATCCTTTTTCAAGTGGACTACTGACAAGATTAAGTCTGAAGAGGAGACCATAGGTGATTCAACATTTCTGCCAGCCCTTAAAGACTCTCTGTGCAAGTTATTTCATTTCAGCAGCCCCAGTTTTGGCTGTGATGCTAATTGTCTCTCCCCTAAAAAAGTGTTTTCTCCTCTCAAAGATCTCTTCCTGCTTGAGGAGCTCATCGTTGTTGATCACCTGCCACAATTTAAGAGACATTTACCAACACTGAAAGCCAAACTGTCCAGGTTGAGGACCCTTCCTGTAGCTGACCCTCTGCGGAGCTCAACAGGAGATACCATCTCTGAGGACACCATACTGAGGTATATATATTGATTTTGAAGTTTGATTCATTGTAAGATGATCAAAGTGATTGTTGTATTCTGAAGAGAACAAGAGAGTTACTTCACTGGAACATCCATTTTCTAATTTGTGTGATGAAATTGATTTCAGGCACTTTGACTCCTATGAAAAACCGCCTGATGTAAGCACCATTGAAATTGAGAAATGTGCCAACATTCATGAGAAGTTTGGGAAAGAATCACCAATAAAGGAAGAGGTAACTCAAATTGGTAATGATAAATGTACTGCTTTTAAATGAGGTAATTTAAATATTTATTATTTTTTCTATGAAGTGTCTGCTGTTGCCAGTTGTATTGGACACTGTGAATCTGAGCCAAGACAATTACACCGCCTTTTCAAGCATTTGTTGCCATATAAATGTTGCTCAAGAACAGCTGAATGAGCAAATTCCAGTCAAGGAGATGCTTCATAAAGGTGAGGACAGGGAAAGGATGTTAGATCAGTGTCCATGTGTTCTAGATCAGAAACAGTTGCTGTGTACCACAGAAAAAGTGAACTGATCATCATATTTGTCTCAGCTTCCCTGTCTCATGGTCCACTGTCCGTTGACATTTCTCAATATGAAACACCTGAAGAGCCCAGTAAGAAGAATGAAGACCTGATGGAATCTGAGTTGACAAGTAAAAGTTACAGAAAGCAAACAAATGTTGCTACATTTGCTGATTTAACAAAATTGTAACTGTCAGTGTGATATTTTTGGATCAATTTTAATTATGTATTGACATATAAGAAGTACTTTAATGTTGTAATTTGAAGTAGTAGTTTTTTGGGTTGTTTTTTCTATAATAATAAATAATAAATTGTAAACTTGTCCAAAAAGTTATACAGCGAATACAGTGAATTAAAGAAAGTAAAATATTTGCTTTTAAAAGTAGAAATATAAAATACCTCCCAAACTCTGAGAATCAAATAGGAATGTGTGATTATCTTTCAAAGTAGCTGAAAGAAAACCAACCAAATTCAACTACTACTTAAAGCATTTATCTGAAAACTGCCCTGTGCTTACACATGATCTTCCTCAAAGGACGTTTGATGCTTCCCACTGAAATGGAGCTTGATTTGACTTTGATGTCAACTCCCAAAAACAGTCAATCCTCGATCTGTCTGTCTACACAAAAACTTCAGAGAGAAGAGATGTCACTGCTCGATAGACCGTGAGTCTTGATACCAAGTTACCATGTGGCCAACCTTCATATAAAGCATTTAACCCGACAAAGTTCAGTTCACTTTTCAAATTTCAGTGTAAATATACATAGAAATGAAGTCATTAACATAGCCATATATATGCCTTTTATTGGAGTAAAGGGAATTTTTATAACTGTTTTCAATCACTGTGCACAAAAATAAAATGCTAGTGATAAGTCACAGTTATTCTCCTTTTAATCTAAGTGTTGTGCTTTGTGGAAAGGTTCTTGTTATATTAATGATTGTCTTGTAGATCTTTGGTTTCAGAGAGAGCTCAGAAGGAAATGGAGGCGGCTCTGTGGGAGGCAGAGAAGCATCCAGCCTACATGGCGGGCTTCCTTTTGGCAGGTAATTATAAGGTTTAGTTATCAGTTTTAGACTGACAGTAGCAATCCACCAATGTGCTATTTGGAGTGAATGTATGATAATAAATGCTTAAATAAACACACCAAGTAATGATTACCTCAAGTTTTAACCTAATTATACTGTGCTTTGACAAAGCAGATCTGCAAACAGCTTTTCTACTTGTAAAAGAGGGTTTAAAAGGATAAAACATACAGTATGAGCATTATTAAATAAGTATCTACATCAGTTTTTGTATTAGCATACATACAAGGCAAACATGCTATTCTAGATATGTCAAACCTTCTTAAAAGATCTCCATATCTTCTCAAAAGGGAATTTTTTTCTGTAATAATCATTGGTTGGTTGTTTGTTTAAGTACAGTGATGTTTCATGTCAATGATAAATATTTTATATGCACAGGTTTTACATGCGCATTCAGTAATATTGTGGCATTGCACAATAGTATTTGTTAGTTAGTATTAAAATTTTACTGCAGCACTTCCGGACATCTGTATTAAAAATCTTATTGTATGTGATTAGATTTCATTGACTTTTAGCTTCCTGGACTTACATTATGCACACACATGCACAAAATTTTAATTCCAAAAATCTGAGTGGTGTTTAAGCATTTTGGCCTTTATCTTGAAGGGCTGCAATAGGTTTTACAAACCACTAGATGTCAGCATTCTGAATTTGAATCCTCAAAGCTTCTTGAGGCTTCATCACTTCTCACTATTACCACAGTTGTCTTATGTTTAATGAGGTTCAGGGGAAGCTTTGTTAAGTCTCAGAGACTTAAGTTTTAAAGTTTTCTAGTTTAATTTATGAACAGTATCAGCAAACCCTGTTTATAAACACTTTTTTGCAAATTTTGTTTTTCGAAAAACACACAGTGTTGACATTTACTGAGGTAAATAATTTTTATTTTGTTTTTAGAGGCGTGCAAGTAATCCAAAAAAATGTAATTAAAAAAATGAATCTTGTGTATTTTCATACAGAGCCTCAGGTGTGTGAACCAGCTGCTGGTTGTCAGTCTGTGTCTGAGGCCTTGGAAATCTTAAAGTTGAAGAAAGAAAACTTTGCCTGCAATAGTGACAAACTGCAGTCTCAGATGGGAACGGGAGCCTCACAGTTGTATATGTGCAGAAATTGTGAGTTCACAGAGAACATGAGACCTGAGTTTCCCTCCATCAATCATGAAATGACAGAAGACTTTACAAAGTTCTCGTCTGAACATGAAGAGTGTGAGTGCTCTGCTCTTTTTTTCTGTGAATTGGTTTTGTCAGGAATATGTGAATGCCAATGCACATTCAAATTTGTGGTTTTTATTAGCAGGTGAATAGATAATATATTGTGTGCATAATTTTATATAAGTAACAATGAAATTATCATCTGATGGAGAATTTAGTAGTTTGATAAAATAAATATTAGTATCAGTTCAACAATTAGTTGATTAAGCAAGAATTGTAGTCCTAACACTAAGTGTGATGAGCTAATCACTATTTATATATCACTTTTTATGTATTGCTTTAAACCAATATTAGTGATTCAGAGAAAAAATGTTGTGCTGTAGAGATTATCTCTGCAGATTTCTGACATGTCGTCTTGTGTTCTTTGGTCTTAGTCAAGTCCATCCAAATGAATCCCATAAATAAAAGTCCGTCACCTCACCAGAGGAAATGTGTTGCTTTTCATGATGAAGCTCCTGCAGATGATCCCATTCTTCAAATAGAAACAGTTGTGTGTCAGAACACCTTCCCGATGCACAATGTTGGCACAAACAATGAGAAAGCAGAGCATGCAACCTCAGTTCTTTCAAAACCAGCTGCCACCACCGAAGGTGAAGCAATGTTTTCTGCTTGTAAGTTGGATACAGAAAAGGGTGACTGTAAGACAGAGCAGAGCGCCCAAACTCCTGAGCAGGCTGACTCCTCCAGACTGAATATCAGAGACAGAGGACTTCAGATTTCAAGATGTCTACCAGAGACCAACATGGACCCTCTGTCTACCTTCATCATACTGAGATCTCAGCCAAGTGTTCCAGTTGCTGCAGTACCTCAAAACGTCAGCACTCCAGGTACGTTGCTGGTGCTGCTGTGGCTAATTTGGTTGAAATAATAGAGTAGATTATTAGCTGTTCTTCTCATTAAGCCTAAAACTTAATTTTCATCACCTTCTCAATGCTCTCACAGTGTTTCTTTTATTAAAAAAACATTACTTATAGCCTAGAGGTCGGTATGTAGCCTTGATTGAAAAGATTCCATTGAGATACTATCACTTATTTTTAAAACAATTAAAACTGCCGTTCTTCAGTTCAAGCCTGCACAGTACTTGTAAGTCTGTGACAGTAATTGATTTTTGGGGTAATAGATTGTTTCTCTTCTTTAGATAAATCAGAATTACGCCCTGACTGCACTTATACAACTTTTTTTGAGGTTTTGGTTTTTAGAATTTGGTACCCTCTAGTGGTCATATAATGAACATGGCCACCTGACCAAGAATGTGGCCACCTGATCTGGACTAGAGCAGTCAAATGTAACTGTCCACATAAAAATTATATGTTTTTGCCTGTTTATGTTCAGTGTCTAGTAACACTGAAAATGTTTGGATTTTTGACTGTTGGACAGACATAAAATTCAATGACTGGATACTGTGATTTTCAATTTGCTGATACTTTACAGACCAAACAATGAATAGATGAAATGAGAAAAATATGTATATATATCAATAACATAAGTAATCCTTAGTTCATATTTTATTTTTTGAATTCAATTGTTTTGGAGTTGAAGTTTATTTATTTTATTTCAGTATTATTGTACTTTTGATCTGATGACACTTTCACATCACACCCTTTGATCACGTTTCTTCTTCTTTTTATCAGCCCCACAGGTAGATCAGCAGACAATAGAGCCTCCACTGGTGCAAATACAAAGATCAGACAGTGGGCCAAAATATGTAAACGGTGTTGTGTCAGAAAGTATTATAAGAGAGCAGAAAGGGGTTTTTCAGTCCATCGGTCAACTCATCATTCCCTCTGCTGGTCAGTCCAAACAGGACAGCAAAGTGATACAAGTCCAGGCTACTGGTATGACACTTTCACAGCACCTTCACCTCAGTTATACAGAAACTTGTAAGCATAATAATCCTTGCTGGAGAAAAGAATGGCTAAGATGGTGTTTAAAGTGTGCCTCCTAAACCTCTGTGAGCTTCCTTACAGACAGCCAGCAGCGTGCATACTGTGAGCTGCTGGCTTTCGCTCAGCCTTGTTTGAGTTCTGCCAGACAGCAGGGGCTCAACTTCCCCGCTTGGGAAGACTTCAGCTGCCTGGACCCAGACCAAACACACTTCCTCCTCAAGCAGCAGGAAAAGGCACTCTGCAGAACACATGCACAGAGCACAAAGCCAGTCAGAGGTAGGAAATATGTAACTATCAGGAAAAACATTGTACAAGTATACACTACTTTTAATTGTAATACTAAGATGTTAATTAGTAAATCAGCATTGAGAAAGGTGCCAAAATGCTTGTTTTGTGTTGGCTTCAGATCAAGAACTGCTTTTCAACCAGGCAGCTCTGATTCATGTCCTGGTGACATTCAAGGAGCTGCTGCTAAAGTGCAACCTCAGTGTAGCACTGCGTAAGTCAAAAAATTCACTCTAATATACTGGATGTTGAATGATTATAATGTTTGTTTGTTTTTTCAGAAAGTTTATTATTGATTTTTAATATTTTCATCATTATGATCCATTGGCAGCCTTGGAGTATAGTATGTACTTCATTATGATGTTTACAGTCTTTTTCTTATGCACTTAAGAGTACCTGACCCAGGCAGCTGAGACGTGTGCAGAGTCGAGTCTGCAGCTGCTGGTGAAAAAGCTTAAGATCATCCTCTACCTCAGTCACAAGAACCAGGAGTCCAACCTCAAGCTGCTGCGGTTGCAGCAGCTGCTGGCTGGATGGCAGCAGAGCAAGAAAGGACAGGACACTACAGAGAAAGTCAGTCTCCACAATTATGTTTCACAAGTCAAAAATCCTAATCACATCATCCTACGTGGTGTTTCAGTGTGTATTCACTCCTATCCTGGCTGATTTGTCTTCCTGTAGATTCTTGTCATAGTGTCAGTTGAATGTGAAGACACCAGATCTATAATCATCAACAGCTTGAGCCAAGTTGCTGGTGAGCAACCCTTGATCTCTTTCAGCTAGATTAAAAATCAACTAATCTACAGTACTACTGTGTAAATAAGTGTTGTTGATAAATAAAAACAGGTTATTTGATAAGGTACTTTCTGTATAAATCTCAAGCTAAAACAAAAGTTAATAATATTAATAGTAAAAAGTAACATACATGATCAGGAATATGGTACGTATGTTTGTGTTTTGTCATCTTAGGTGATGCTGTAACGACAGTTTTTCCTGAGGAGAACAAGAAAAAGTTGAATGGTGCCAGTGTTGTCAGCAGGTAAAATGTACAGATGTCACTCCTATTTGTTTACATTGCATAATTCACTATAATTTTTCAGTATATTTGTCATGAGTCACATCCACAGTTAATATATATTCAAAGATATTTCGTGTCTTGGCACAAATAAAACATATGCAGCACATACTGAACTACTTGCTCTCAAGGTTGAGGTTGCTGTCCCTGAGGCTTTCATTAGGTCAAATAGTCAGTGTATACTGCATAAGGAAAGAGCAAGATGCTGGTATGCCAAATGCTTTGGCATGCTAAAGTAGCTTTAATTGTTTGCTGTGCTAAAGGAAATGGTTGAATTGAAGCTGCTGTGTGCTACGTTAAACACAGTGGTGTTTTCATACTCCCATCCTGTTCCTTCAGCATATGCAGCAGTGTGTGTGTGGTGGTGTGTGAGCAGCACGTAGGTGCCGACTTCCCCTGGAACTGTTTCTCACTGGTGGTGGAGTACGATCATCCAGGCCAGTCACCATGGGCCGCACTCTGCAGAGAGAGGAGCATCAGTCACCTGACCTTCAATGCAATCATTTCTGACACTGGTCAGCTGCTGCTAAATATATTATTATTATATCATTCATACTGGTGTACAGTGATGTCTGGTGTTTTTTTTCTAAATGTGTTGGGGGGTGTTTTTTCCCAAAAGAGATGGAAAAGGCCTCATGGTGCCTGGAGGAGAATGTGTCATATGTGCTGTTAGTGACAGAGGGGCTTCTCAACTGTCCACTGCTGCTACAGACACTTGAGTCAGGGTATGTTTTCACATTCATCGAGTATAATTAAATCATATCCAGCTGAAAAGAGGGTCATCAATTTCAGTTGAATTTGCTGTTTGTTTTTCAGTATCTTAGTGGTATTACACAGAAAATTAACATTATGATCATGGCAACCATTAACAAACATCATGATCTGGAATTTATGTTATCTACTGGAAGAGAATGCATTATATAAGACAAGATATTGAACAACAGTGTTGATGGAGGCAAGATTAAGTGTTATTGGACCTCGTTTGGGGACTCAGTCAACATTATACCAAACCTTCTGAAACAGATAATTGGGTTAGCTGGTGGCTCCTAATATTGTAATCTGTAAAAGTAAATAATAAAAAAAGAGGTCATCAGAGACCATGTGATGCCCTAAAATATATATTTTGTCTTAAATTAGTTTCTATAATTGTCAAATGAACAGTTCACTTGCTGTCATCTAGATCCTATTTTGCTTTTTTTCTTCAAACCATTTGGTAGAGTTTTAGTATGTGTAATGTCACAGGTTAAATATAACTGTGCTGGAGAGGAGCCACTGTCCATCCCTGCAGATGCTGGGAGGGACTCATCACTACGCTGTGATCACAGTGGATGAAAGCACAGCCATCTTTATTCAGGTACCAGGCAGCAGCTGCACACATATCCATGATGATGATGATGCCTGTCTTCTTTTTTTACCCCCCTCTAAAATGCTTCTTCGGAAATGCTGAAAAAAAAACACTTAATCAAGTATATTTAACTGTATGTGTGTGTGTGTGTGCAGGAGGAGGATGAACTTGGTGAGGTACGATCCAGTGAGGGAGTAGTTATGAGGCTGACTGCTCTCTCTCTGCAATACAACTGCTGTTGGCTAATCCTGCACTGCAAAGACAGCCAGGGAGGAGGGTCAGTGTCCAGATACACACAAACACACACACACACCTCTTGTGAACAATGCTCAACATCACTGCCTCTGTTTGGCAGATTTTCCAGTGAAACCTTCAAGAACTTGGTCCTGATTTATTCATCCCTGGTGCTGTTCAGTGTGAAGTTGAAGGATCTAGATGTCAAGGTAGAACACAAATTACTCAAGTAATTCAATACATGTGATCAAGTACTGTTCTGTGTTTGTGCTGAACCACAAAGAAAGAGTGTACTTTTTCACTTGTTTACATTCATCTTTCAGCCTAAGTCCCTGGCCTCCCTTTGGATCGTACCTCACATGAAAAACGATCTCCAAATTTTGTGTTTTTTGTGTTTTTCTGTGAAAAAAAATCTCCAACTTCTAAAGCTAAATAAAGTATTCTCAGGAAGGAACTGACTGCTGTTTTGCTACTTGTTTCTGTTATAAAATCAAAGTCAGGAAACACCTGAAGTTAAATGCTGTCATTTTTTTGGGTCATTAAAATGGAGTTACTGCCACAGATAACATTTTCATTTGGCCTTCTCTGACCACTACATCTCTTAACTAAGAGCTAGTTCTAAGTTATGTTGGTTGACAAATAATATAAATAACATGAACCGCATCTATGGTGTTTTTTAGGTGCTGATTGTGTCAGACGTGATGGAAATAGCCAAATGGATCAGTCAGATCTGCTTCCACAGCCTGATGACCAACAACAGGGACCCTCAAGACTATCTTGACAGAAACTGGCTGACCGTGGTTTCCTCAGAGGTGATCTGACCACAGAAAGCTTTTTACCCTGGATTGGTGTCGTATTTTGTTAAGAGAGTATTTCTTTGGCATGCTGGATATCTGTCTGATGAGAGGCTCCTGTCGAGGCTTCAGCTCTTTTCCTTCAACTTAGAAAATACGTAAATGACTTTTTTTTTCTCTCTCCAGGAGGAAAAGCTTTTATTGCAGTTTCCATGTATTAACCCTCTGGTCAGTCGGCTTATGCTGAGGAGAGCGCCATCCCTGCAGTGGCTCCTGGGGGCATCACAGTCGCAGCTGAAGGAACTGCTCCCTGAGGTGCCACAGAAAGTCCTGAAGGTGATCTGAGACACATCACTTCTCTCAAAAAAACATGCAGGGTTTTGTGGTAGATATATTTTATGTCAGTAGCTCTTAATATGGGGGCTGAAAGAACAATAGAGTCTGACACCCCAGTTCATGAAATCAGTTCATTGCTAAACTACAAGTTATTTATTTTTAAGGGCACTGATCTTCTTCCAAAGTAAATAATCCTATGACTGTAATTGCAGTTGTATTGTTACCGTCTGTCAGCATGGTGATTCCTCTTGGCCCGTATTCAGACATGCACCATCAAAAATGCTGGATGAGTCTCTCAAAATGATCATTTAACTACTCCTGCTTAAATACCTGCTAAAACAGTTTCATTTTGAAATTTAAATGATGTCTGCATTTTGATAAGATAATTTTCTCATGACTGCATAAGGCCAAACAAAACAAACAAAACCAGAAATTGAGAGGAGGTGAATGAATGAAGTGAATGGATGAAGTAAAACAATGTCCAATGTGATTATCAGAAGTTATTCTTGTTACGCTTGTTCTGGCTGTCAGGTTTATTTTAGGCACCACATTTAAGAACCACATAAACCTACAGTGCAGTGTTTTCATGTGCTGACATTCAATGTGAAAACATAAAACAGTGCATTTGATTTGTGATATTTAGAGCAACTGAACTAAGAATATAGATGATTTTGATCAATGATTAACAATCTGGTTATTTTCTTATTGATTGTTCAGTAAAATCAGCTGTGGAAAGCACAAGATGTTGTTATCACATGTGACAAAGAAAAGCAGAAACTAATTACTAATTACCAATTATCACATTAGCATGCCATAATCCTCGCACTTTAAGATAACCATTTTTATATAGGACAGGTCATGGATTGTTCTTAAAAGTACTTCACAAGGAAAATAAAAATCTTTTAAGCATTTAATAATCTCTCTTCTTCTGGTTTTAGCTGTTCAGTGATACCACCTCCCTGTACACTCAGACCACAGACCCAAATCAGTCAGAGTCTCAGACAGACATTAGTGACACAAACCAACAAACTAGCCAAACAAGTGGGCCCTGGACCACCACTCCTGACAGCAAGTACATGAACGCTGACCTACAACAAAAATATGCCAACTACCCTCTTCAAGAACCATTCACCACAGAACACAACCCCAACTTCCTGTCCAGAGGTGATCGCAGATTGTTCGATCCAGACTCGATGATGCAGGATGACAACACAGATTTTAGACTCCACTTGAATTCTTCCTTTGGCAGTCCAGATGTTTACCTCCAGAGTTGCTGGTCCAGCAGTGATCCTCAGAAAGAGCAGGACGGCAGCGGAGAGCAGGTGAAGTTTTCTGGCCGGAGAGGTAGAACGGGAGCGAGTGGGGGGGTTGTTCAAAGAGTGAATGATGAATGGACACAGGGGTCTCCGACAAAGCTGAATTGTCCTTTCAAGCTGGACTGCACATTTAGTGACAGCCCCATCCTACAGCAGCCAGCCAGCAGTCACACGTCCATATATTCTGCAGACCAGCATCCAGCTACCCATCACATTTCCTATGGACAGAGCATTCCTGCAGAGGTCATGCTATGGGGCAGAGGTCAAAGCAGTGAACAGTGCCTCTCCAGCATCAAAGGACCAACAACAGCATCAACAAACTATGGATCCACATTCTGGATGGGACAAGAGAGGAAGAGGAGCGCTGAGGCTGCTGGTTTGGTTAGAACAGGTGAATGATAAATTGGGCCACTGATGTGTTTCCATCCACCTGTGCGGCAATACAGTACATGAAACTCAAAAGTCATGTAATTCACGACGTTCACCAAATAGCTTTCCACTGTTTCATTCCATCATCTTCTTTGACACTGTTCTCCTTCAATAATGTAATGACAGCTGTCTGGAAAACCCCTAATATTCACACAATGGTAGTAGGTGGAAAAGTGCATCTATTTGCTTCGTTTCTAAGTAAACTGGTTAAATTTTAAAGCAAAAGTGGATGGAAACCCAGCTAATGTCTGCTTTTGACTCAAAGGTTTATTAAAAAGTTAATTCTCGGTTTGTTTTGCAGCATTGACACCACTGAAGAAGGGCAGGCTGAGCTATGAGCGGGTGCCTGGAAGAAGTGACGGACAGACAAGGCTGAAATTATATTAAGAAGTGTCCCTGTGGCCTATTTTGAAAACAAGAGAGCGAAATGTCCTGAAAGTTTTGTTACATTTAAGTGGTTACTTGCATAATTCATATTTAACTTATGAGATTTTATTCAGATTGAAAGTTGTAAACGGAGAATAAAAATAATAGAATAAATTCTGTTCAGTCAAATTCAAATAAGTAATTTAAAATATGTTGTGTGTTAATGTTGTAGAGTTTATTATCAGTTGTTTTAGGACTTGTTTTTTATAAAATCCAAAGTTCCAATAATTGTTAGTTAATTTATGGTATATATATCAGTCCTGTACCATGTGACTCTGTTGGGCAGTTACTCATTGATCCTGGTGTAAAATGATGACGAATGCCGATGTAACACTGTTGTTAATATGTCTTCCCAGAGGTTAAAAAATACTGCTAATTATTAAACATTTTAAAAGTCTTATATTTGCTTAAATATGTATTATCTTTTTATGTTACTATGGTTTTATATTCTAAATAAAAAAGGGGCGTGTTGGCAATTTCTTCTTTGCAAAATAGGATTAAATGTCAAGATAACAACTGTGTGCACATTTTGCTTTTTGTTTTGTTTTCCCACCAACACTGAGCATGCTCAGTTGTAAAAAACAGGCTGTGATTTATGGTTGGAGGAATGAGATCGAGGGTCTTTCCCAGCTAAACTGATAAAGCTTCTCATTTTAGCAGCTCCAATGGCTGGGTTATTTTTTTTTTCTTTTTCATTTAGTGAAGCAATCCCCTTATCATCGTCTCTCAGCATGTGGAGAGAGTGCTTATCTTCACGAGCCAGCAGAGTGAAGCCAGCTCCCTCAGGAATGATCCCCAGACAAAGACGACCCCCGGGGACATCGACTCCAAGCCTTTCTGCCTCTGGACAGCCATATCCAGCACTGGCTAGCCACCATCAATAACCTGCCAGGTTTTTTTTTTTTAAATACATCTCTCTCTGTGTCTCTGGCCTCTGCCTTCTAACAAGCAGTGGACAAACAAAGAGACAGACTAAATGGTTTGTTTTTTATGGCACAGGGACAAAAGCTGTGGATGGTCAAAGGAGTCCCCATATGAAGGCAAGGTAAATAGCTCAGTGATGGTGCAGTAATTGCCCCTGACTATACTTCAGCTGTGGACTGAATGGGACAAGAGAAATACTGTGGGAGTTAACAGGCTGTTTAAACCGAAGCCATCCTACTCTGACTGCAGCTGTAAAGGTCACACAGCTTTTATCTTTATTCACAGGCAGCAGTTAACTCTGTCACCTGTGCGTTTTCTCTCCTCTGTCAAAAAACCCAAGACCCAGTGAGGAATCCACAATAACAAACAACACATGTTAATAAGATGAGGAAATAAAGAAGAAGGTACCATGTGTATCTTTTTTAGAGATAGTATTTAAGTCATATTGAGTACTTCCAGCAAATCCTACTTACATACAGATACAGAACATACAGATAAACATTTATAAAATAACTTCCTTTCAGTAATTTTCGAAGAAAACAAAGACAAGGTTTGTTGAACAAATGTATGTCTTCACAATTAAAAACATAAACCAATTTTAATGATCAACTTCAGAGAGACGATTATTGTAACACTAAAACTGCATTTATTTAGAAAGCAACAGCTTTTACTTTTTAAGAAGAAAGGCCGAGTCATGAATTGAAAACTCTTGTGTCAGCTCAAAGGAAATTAAGGTCTGAACAGTCACAACTGGTCCACAGTTTTTGAAGGTTGTTTATCAGTTCTACATTCACAGTGACCATAAGACCATAAGCGCACTGGTTAAGACAATCTCTGTCAGCAAAAAAGTCAGACAATAAGAGCTCCTGTTTCTCTCATTTATCCAGAATTTATTAGAGCAGTCAACTTATCTGTGAACAAGTCATTTGTGTAGTAACATTCACTGCTGGATTCTCTAAATACATTTTGACAGTATATACAGTTGTGTAAATATGTATTTATTTATTTATTATTTTTATTTCAATCTGTATTATCTCTAAGTTTGAAATAAAGCTGCAACTGATTTTCAGTATCAACTAATCTACCAATCATTTTTTTAAACTGTTAATCATTTTTCTACAAAATTCCAAAAAAATGTAAAAAAAAAAAAAAAAAAAGCAACCATTAAAATATCTTGGAGAGATTCACTCAAATGTTTTTTTCAATACTTCAAAATTCCCAATGACAAATATTAGATGAATTCTTTTTAATGAGGAACACTATTAACTTATTAAAAATAACTATGATGAATAATTAAAAATAAATTCTAGAGCTACAACTAAGGATTATTTGAAAAAATTTATTTACCAGTCTTTTGTCAACTAATTAATTCAGTAAATAGTTTTAAAATGTAAGAAAAAGTAGCAATTAAGTTTAGGTGAGGTTTTCAAGTTACTTGCTTTGTTTGGCCAGCAGTCAAACACCCAAACATTCAGTTTTAATAATAAAAAGGAGAGAGAAGCAGCGTGTTCTCCCCCATAGAAACTGAATGTTAGACATTATAGCTTGAAAAATTATTAAAACAATCAATAAATGCAATAATAAGCAAAGCGGTAATGTCTGTGAGCCAAACCTTCTGCTGCCATATTGAACCTCATTAGACTGACTCATCTCATGCTGTACTACAGACTCACAGAGTGCTTACATATCAAAATGCTACACTTAGTTCAATGTGAGTGATTCCACAAGTGGCTTCTGCCTCCAGCTTAAACTTTACAACAGATATATTACAACAAATCAGTCATAATTTTCACCCGGCCCCATCCGTTAATGGTGAACTGGCCAAAGGTCCTGTGTGTGTCTGCAGACCCTCAGCCTGCAGCGGAAGCTGGACGGAGCCAGAGAGCTGCGACAGCGCCTGGCCTGCAGGTGCAGCCTCTTAGACGTGCAGGAGGGCCCATGAATGCCCGATTCAGAAAACGGCCCCCATTGGGCCTGTTCTTCAGGCCCGGGGCTAATCCCAACCCCTAATCGGATTATGTAAATTCCTACTCCACACAGAGACTTTTATGGAAGGCTGCGTCTTTGAAACAACACTTGAAGGGTGTAAAAAGAACAGTGACAATTGGTTAAACTAGACTTGTTTTTTTTATCTGAACAGAGGTTGAAAGTGGGAGGCAGAGAAGGGGGAAGAGAGGGGGAGTGGGGAGAGGTTGGAGAGAGGTGAGTCAGTACGCTGTGCTCTCCCTGTTTCCTCTGTAATTTATGTGTGGCCCCTTGGAATGGCTCAACAAGATTACCATAGTCATAACAAAACCCATATTGTTCAACTGTCAATCTGGATATGGTATTTTTACCTTTTGTGGCCCAATCAGGCTGAACTCAATGGCAGAGCAGACAGTGATATCAAGGTCTTTTCCATGGCGGAAGGGAAGGTGGGTTGTCCATGCCTAATGTGAAAGCAACAGAAAGGAACAAGTGTCCAGAGCAGTAAGAGAAGGATCAGAGAGATGAACGTCTCAGTTTCACCTCAATGGGAATTTATTTGTCACCTTTGGTGCGAACCTTCAAGGATTAAATGAGCAATGAATCATAAAAGCAGCACAAATAGTCACTTAAAAGGCTGTTGAGAGCTGCAAAAGAAGAAGAGTCAGAATCCCTTCAAATGTTTCACAGAAACACCCATAAAAAAAAAATCTCTGTGATAATTTATGGACAATATGATCATAAAGCCACCTGCACTGGTTCTAAATAATAGGGGGAGGGGATTTACCATTAACCTTAAACAATGCCACTGAGGCTCCATGACAGCGTACGTCACACAATAGACTTCATCCTGCTATAAAATGTGGGATGCGAGCATGCAGCAGTCTCACCCTTTCTCTCTCTCTCCCTCTCTCTCTCTTTCTCTCTGCTCCCTATCCCTCCCTCCCTTTAAACTGTCTTGCTCTCTCCCTTCCTCTCACTCATAAGGACCTCTCTCAGCGAGCATGACAAGACATAGCTGAGTGGACAGTCACGCCGGACTCCTGGACAACTGATGACCTGTGGGGGACGACTCTGAGGTTTTACTGCACATTTTTACTCACATATACAGGTGAGAAATTTGATGTAAAATTAAAGGATTTGTTTTTTCCTTGAGGCCACATGTTTCCACTGTGGTATAGTAAATAATTAATCAACAAGAGATGTTTTCTTGCAGCTGAAGTGTATTGGAAAAGAGATTATGTGCATTCACACCAGACTTTTAATTAAGTGAAAGATTAAATTATTGGTTTATGCTAATAATTATAGAACTTTGGGTTATTATTTTTGCAAACAGAATTTCCCTTGAAACAAATCTGATATTATTTTATCTGAAATCCCTTTGATTATTATTTTCCAGCAATCTAAAGTATACGCTGCATGGTCTTAATCCATTAGATTACGGTTGTTATTATAACATCTCATTTGAAAACATATTTTATAGTCTTGCATATGTGTTTTATTATCTTGTCCTGTATCATCTGTTTATAAAACAGTATCCACAGGAGGAGTTTAGGTTGCAGACAGATATTTTCTTACAACTACATCATAGCATTCTATGAATCGTGTTTTAAGTACATGCACTGGTTTATGTTTGTGTTTATGTGAGTGTGTTTTGGGGGAGCTGAAAGGGCCAAAATGTAAATAAAAAGTGCACGGTGGATGCCTAGTGAGGATCAAATTTTTCAGAAAAAAACACCAAATGACAAAATAAATTTATTTCTGGTAATAAAAAATTTAGGACTTAAAAAATATATTCTATTGTCGATATCTGTATTTGTTGCATAGAGAACTGCAGTAATGTGGAAAGTTTTTCTCCTGTCAAACAATAACTGATCTTACCTCCTCCAGTCAGGATTATTTTCACTATTGACTATTGGTTTTGTCAAGAAGATGAAAGACAAACTTGGCTTCTTGAAATACCTTGTTTTGTCCTGGAAAGACTTTAAAACCTTATGTTATTCAGTTCATGATCATGAAGGACCAGAAACAGCATATAATCTTCAGATTTAAGAAGCTTGAAGTGTGTTTAGCAAATTTGCTTAAAGTAATTACTGCATTGATAATTCAACTGCTGAGATATTTGCTGATTAATCTTCCGTTAACTTATCGTTGCAGCTCTACTCAGCACCATGACCAGAAAGGTTTTCACCAACACAAGGGAGCGCTGGCGCCAGCACAACGTCAACACTGCCTTCGCCGAGCTCCGTAAGCTCATCCCCACCCATCCTCCAGAGAAGAAGCTGAGCAAGAATGAGATCCTGCGTCTGGCGATGCGCTACATCAACTTCCTGGTGCAGCTGCTGGAGAGCCAGAGCGGTCAGCAGGCCGGCCACTCCCCCACCGCCCTGCTCACCTTTCTGAGAGGAAACATGGAGCAGCTGCACTCCCCTCCACACCCCTGGGCCCTGACCAGCGACACAGAAGTCCCCTCACCTGGATCCAGCTGCGACAGCTCCGAGGCCTGGTAGAAACAAAATTTGACAACAAAACAAAAAAAAAGACTTTTTTACCCTTTACCTGGGTGTAAAAACGGATCCTGTCCTTCCTCAAGACTCTTTTGTCTCTGCATTTGTCACCTGTGTGTGACTCATGTTTTAATGCAGAAGCTGCAGTATTTGTTGTGATATTTGTGAACTCCAAACATGAACATGGCAGCTCCAGCCTCCAAGCCAATTAGTGTTGAAATATGATTTGCGGGTGAAAAAATTAATTTGTATTTTGCATGGATGTGTAAAAAAAAACCTGGATGTGCACTATTCCCTTCATGTCTTCATGTTAGTATTCCTTGTTGCCGGCTGCTTGGAACTAATTTAGTGTTGCAGTGAGAGGGTGTTTTTTGCCGATGACGAAAATGAAGGGGATTAAGGAATTTCTCATTACAAGCGATAGATTGAGCAAAGCATTTAAATAGATAATGGCTCAGCCAAATCTCCAGACTGCTATCCTCTCAAAATAGCCAAGGGCACTTTTTTTGTAATCGACATGCTGTTTTCTTTTTCTAGAAGGGACTAAATCTGACCTTTGTTTTCATTTATCAAGGTTATGTGACTTCAGAAGAATCAGAGAAAGACTTTTACACTATGATGCTCAGTATTTGTTGAATATTGCCTTGTGGTACGAAGAATTGGGCTGAGGAGTTGCAGCAAAACTGACAATCCTCTTTCCACAATTATATGCTCCACCACACAAATGTCCTCTTATTTAAATGTTTCGTCATTTGAGTTTCTGTAAAATACGCATGTCATATAGCCAAAGATTATGAATTGATTGTTCACTGTGAAGAGTGTTCTAATTATCTCTTTATACCTCTTTTGTAAGTTATTTTGTTTTGCTTGTGAATATACAGTATGTTTATTTATTTGAACTATTTATTTGATAAATGATTTGTTAATAAAAACACTTTCTGAATTCATGCAAATCGTTACCCACAGTTGTTTTTATAGAAATTACCAAACATTGTAGTACATCGTACATTTTAAACATTTTAAACATGTTTCAAATGGTTATGTGTTTACACTGAAAACTAACATAAGTATTCTCAAACACCCTCAATGCAATGTTGTAAGGAAACAAAATCCAGGGAAAACAAACAAACAAAAAAAAAACATTTGAATTGTGGGCAAAACATTTCTCTGTGTGACTGACACATTTAGCACACACTGCTTCGTTTCCTGTTCATATAAACAGTTTAACATGCTGATTTGTTGAAAAAAAGAACAGTAACCCAGTTAATACATAGTGTGGCACCGAAGCATTGTTGGACTCCAATGAAATTTTTCCGCCCTGTGTGAGACGCAGCTGAACTGAAGTTAAGAGCAGAGCTGCTGCCTCTTTGTCCATGCTCAGTAAGAACAGAAAACACTTGTCCACACATCCTGTGATGACCATGTGGACACAGAGCTGACCTCTTCTCTGCGTCCATTCACCGGCGGCCTGAGAGAGGGCCTCTGAAAGTGACAGCTTAACTTGTGACATCGGGGTCAGAGGTCATTCTGGAGTCAAACACTGGCCAGTTGACCAACATGCAGATGGAATTTTCTGCAGAAAAAGCATCACTTTGTCACGATGTGTTTGATAGCACTGAAGTCAAACTTATAAAATAAATTGTTGACATTACTTGATACTGTTTAAATAAATAGTTTGGGTTTTTCAAAATAAAAGATTAGTTGTTTAGTTTGTAATATGTCAAAATATAAATAGAAAATACAGTGAAAATGCAGGTTATAATCTCTTAGAATGCAAAGCAACATCTTAAAATGTGTCCATTGTGATAATCTTTCTAAAATGATGTAAAGCACAGAAAAAAATTGCAGATGTCCATGCAGGAGAAGCTGTAAACAGCAAGTAATTTGTATTTTTGTTTTAAAAAAGTGCTTAAGTGCTTAAACTATCGTCATAACAGTTAGTGATCAATTTGCTACAAATGGACAAACAGATAAATGCACAAATTTACCTAAGCTTCAGTTTAAACATCAGCAATTTTGTTTGCTGGCACCTCCGTATAAACCGAGGTCAGACATTTACATGCCTAATCGCCCATTGTGGCTGTAGAAAAAGTACCACATATCAAGGAAAGGGCTGTTACTAACTGAGCTGAAGAGTAAACACTGAGTGGGTTTCGGCTGCTTTCACCCCGGCTGTTCAACTCTGGCTAATGGTGTGTAAATGGAGCAGAGGGCAGCTGGACACACTGACTGGAGGCCTGTGGGAACTGACAGGTGACTGTTTGTAATCCTGCAGAAAACACCAAATAAAGCATGTTGTGCTTGGAGAGTAAAAAAACTGTACAGCAGCAGTTTGTCTCTCCCTCAGCATGAATTTTGGTGGGTGTTTACCTCTTGTGCAATTTCACAGTGAATTGAGCAATTTCATGGCAAGCTGATATAATACCAAATAAATCTTTCTGCTATGTATTAAGAGCTAGATTTCCTGGCAATATAAGGTGCAATATGCAATATTAAAAAAAATGTTCTTTGCTTGCTCAGTGTTTTAGTATAATTCAGACTCCCTAATGTTCATTATTCAATCATCATTTGAAACTGGATAGGAAGGCTTGTGACAGCTTTTGCTCCCATGCTGTCAGGCTGTGAAGTGCATTTTGCTGACACACTTTATTTACAGAAATCACTCAATCACACCACCATCATCACTCCGACCTCAACTTTATAGCAAGATTATGAAACCCTGTATTGAAAATAATAACAAATCTGTATGCTTCTCATTCCCTCCACCAAGTATTTTTGCCTGATTGACTATTCTCTCCCAAGTATGTGGGTAATCGTCTATTGAAAGCACATTTCCTTATCAGCGTCTAGCACACTGTCTGAATCTGTTATCACAATGGGCCAGATCAGTGCAGGCAGCCCCTCGCTCTCCCGGTTGAGGCGCCCATGAAAAAGAATTTCTGGAGTTGGGTGCCAACCGATAGGCCCTGAGCTCTTTATCCCCTTAAAGCCAATTCACACTCTGCATGTTTAAATATCTCAGCTCAACCCCTGCCCTCCCACTCTCCCATCATGCACTCAAACCTCCCCCCTTCTCCGCCTTTCCCTTCACTCACCCCTCCACTGCTGCAAGTCCAAGCACGAGCTGCTGACTGACCTGCAGCCCGGATGGATGGGTGGGTGGGTTGCAGGTGCAGGTGCAGGCTTGTTGGAGGGTGAGAGAGAAGGGGAGTCATCCATTGTTGGGCTGGACAGCACCCTCTCTCCTCTGGAGCACCCTCTGATGGGGAAGCCCACAGACAATCACGCATCCTAATCAGATTATGCAAATATCTACTTCAAAAAGCAATACGCTGTAACCCTTGCGCTGTGGTGGAAAGGCAGAGCGAGGAAGAGGAACAGAAGGGGGGGAAGCAGCAAGAATGTAGAAAAGAAGAGGTGCATGACTTATTCTTGACTAAAATTAAATGCAAGTAAAATACGAAAACACACAAATTCAATGACTTTGCAATTTTGTCTGCAACACTCTGATATACCTATCATTAGTTTCTCTCACACAACCTGTGTACTACCAGGGAAGTCTGAGAACAACACAGTATACACTTCCACACTCTGAATGGCTGCTGACTCCCTCAACAGGGCATTGAATTCAGTATTCAAATGCTTATTGTTTTTCCAGACGCTCTTGAATCCAGTTTCAAAAGGAATCTACAATGTTAATGAGGGGGCCAAAGTACCCAGAGTTAAGATTTGGACACCCAAACAGTTGAGGGTGACATTTCCCAAGAGCAACACAGCCCCAATACCACTGGTTCCCTAAGACGTGGTCGACAAGCCCCGCAACCAAGCTGACCTTTGTGACCTTAGCCGGTTTCTGAAAACAGCTGCACTATTCTGCTGTTAGTTCCCGCTCTAATGCTGTGCTTCCACTAGTCACATTACTTAGCAAGTTAAGCTGACCTGTGAATTCTCACCCATTCAGAAAAGTGTTGGCTTGCCATTTCTTGAATGATCATAAACTGCTAAGTATACAGTTCACTACTACTACTACAGTGGAGATGCACTGTAAGACAAGACCACAGCCATATTAGCACCTCTGTAAGACTCTAAATGATACTATGAGCTAAATGCTATCATCAGCATGCTAAAATGCTCACAATACTAGCATGTTGACGATTAGATTTTTTTGTGAAAAATCTTGGTTAAGAATGCTAGCATACATTTGCTGATTAGCACTAAACACAAACTAAAAAGCTGATGGGTGAGACAATCATTTTGCAGATATCTGGTCATAAACTAGAGTGCACAATGGCCATCAGCACCAAATATTTTACATTAATTCATCTAGTTGCTGTCCCACTTTAGTTGTAAACAAATCTGGCTCTGAAGGGGAAGTCGGCATGCTTCACTCTCTCCTAACTATAATATGTTAGAACAAAATTACATGGCAAGTCATCTCATAGTTGAGATACTAAAGCCTGATGAAAATGGAAGATAAAGTGTTTTATTATATAGAAATGAGAAATACATGGAAATGACTTAACTTGTTTGAAAATGTTCCCTTAAAACAGGATCTATGAGCACTTGTAACTCACTATCTTAACATCCTTATTATTTTTGAATAACAATAACTAGCCTCACACAAAAAACAACACATTTCACACTTCAGTGGTATGCTTGGGGAGTTCCTGCACAGGCAGTGAAATCCACACACAACTTCCTCAGATTGCACAATTGTGTCCAAGCCCATTTGGCTGATGTCATTTTCCTCCCGTCATTTTATTTCATCTCTACACAGCCTTGAATCACAGTCCAGAGATCTGAAGGCTGGTTTTCTTATTGGTTTGTGGATTTCTAGTAAAGGTCAGAGATTGTTTTATTTTACTTTTTTAAATATAATCTACAGCCATTACCTTTTATTTCAACTGCTTGCTTGTGCTGGCTCTGTTACATAATGAGCAGCACTGCTCAGAGTTCATCTATGTTTAGTGAATGATTGTGTTTCCTAATTCCTCAGTTTCCTAAGATTACACCTCGGAAGACTTTTCTCCTGTCAAACAGCCAACATGAAGCTCATCCGTGTGCTGCTGGTACTCTGTGTGACATGGAGTGCAAATGGAGAGAAAATCTTGGTGTGGTACACTGAAGGCAGCCACTGGATTAACATGAAGCCTGTGCTGGAGGCACTGATCGACAGGGAACACCAGGTGACGGTTCTGGTCCCAAGCACATCCCTGTTCATGAACACCAGTGAGCCTTCTCGCTTTCGCTATGAACCTTTCAATGTCTCCGTCTCATTAGAGGTCTTAGTGGAGTTCTTTGAGGAATTTCTTCATTTCTCCATGTATGAGATTGATAATATGAACTACCTGCAGATGTGCATGAAATATATTTACATCATGAAGAGAGATCTGCAGTACTCTTTGAAGTTTTTGGATGGCCTGCTGAAATCAGAAACTATCATGAAGAAGCTGAAGGACGAAAAATATGACCTTCTCCTGTCTGACCCCATCTACCCCGGCAGTGACTTAATAGCAGACATTTTGGGCCTCCCCCTGGTCTTCTCCCTGCGCTTTTC
>JAQNCA010000027.1:8002334-8030531 GCA_029783725.1 Acanthurus tractus
GTAGCGTTTCTCCACTCCACCTGCAACTTTTGACTGTTTTGGATTAAGGTGATTATTAAACCCTTTGTATCCTTATTGATCCTTTGATTAAAAAAAAAAAAAAAAAAAAAACACTTTGTATACTCACCTTTATTCTTAACTCCTTTTCCATAGTGGTAATTACACTCCTCCTTACGAATGTGTTTGCCATTTTGGTGCACAGAATAAGTTGCCCCACATCGACAGCAGATCCTCTTGAGGGCTTTAATCAACAAGACAGAAGGAGGGGATCACCAGACAGAAAAATACAGAGAAAAGAAATCCTCACTGAGGTCAAGCATATCACAGATTAGGTGTGCCCTCTAGTGATGAATGAGGAAAACAGCACAAAGTCTTGAAGCTTAGGTGTCATGTTTTCACTTACAGTCTGCAGAGCCTTTTTTATTTTCAGCAAAAAGAACAGCACAGCCAGGTTTCTCCGGGTGCTGGACAGGATAGTTGCTCTCAATCAGCCTCTCCTCAGTCAAAATATATTCCTTCAGACTCTCATACAATGTCATATCATCTGCTGGAAATAGAAATTCACTCAGCAGCTGTTAAAATATTAATTAAAAGACAAAGAACACAAATCCACCTCACCATTCCCTTTAAACTTCTTCTGGTTGAGTGGAATGTTGCCTTTGATTCTTTGACTGCTGACGTCACTTGCATCTGCAAAATCCACAAAAGCATGAATGATTACAGGAAATGACATTATGTCTTTCATGAACTGCATGGGTTTTCAAATTTCTCACCTTTGGCAGCAACAGCACTTTGGTTTTTCAGTCTCTTCAGTGCATTCACAGCAACACTCTGATATTTGAGTTTGTTCACACTGCGATTATACACAGTCCTCTCTTCTGCAAGCGCCTATCAACAATAATTCAATAATTCAATTCAGTCACGCATGTAACTGTAGTTTGTCAATGAAGAGGACACTAAGTGGTGCAGACCCACCTTCTGAAAGGCATCATTGACATTGGCTGTCATTTTGAGGAGCTCCTCAGTGAACATGTTGACATAACGCTGTCGGATGTCATGCGGCACCTTATCTTTATCAGCCTCGCTCTGCTGCTTCATCTTACGTTTAGTAGGCAAAGGCTAAAGAATAAATTCATTATTAGTATTTGATGGACGAAATAAGTCCAAGTTTTTTGAAAATGGCTCCAACAAATGTGGTTCTCTCATTCTTATCACCTTCACAGCAGCTTGAGAAACAGTGGAAGCAGCTGGACTTAAATGTGCAGAGGCAGAAGTATGGGGAGGTTTACGCGTTGGTGCAGGAATGAGCACGGGTCCAGTTGTGCGGTACCTTTGCACTGGGGTAACTGCAGGTGGATGGTATGTTTTTGTCACAGCAACAGCACTTGTCTGCACTTGACTGATTGGAGTCAGCACTGAAGTAACTGAGTTCAAACTGTCAGTACGAGGCAGAGGAAAGGCGCCCTGTGGAAGGATCAAGTGCAAGTTGCTGCCCACTTCAATTAAAGCAGACCCCAAAGGTATGTAGTTCATGTAAGCTGTGAAACAAGACAAAAACGGCAGGTCTTAATGTGTTTCCTGTTCAAACATAAGCAGACAATATGACACAAAGGTAGTAGCTCAATTTTTTTAAAGCATCAACATTAGTATTAGACAATGAAGTGCTTTGTACTAAAAAAATAAATTAGTTTGCATTTGGACACCATTGGATGTCAGCATTTGAAGATTTTTTTTTTCTTAAAGACAAATTAATCATACTATTGCTAACAGATGCTTACCATTTTGCACAAGAGCGGGTTGCAGGTTTTCAAGGGTCTGAGCTGATGAAGAAGGTCCAGTCTGGGTCTCTGGCCTCCTCTGACAGGTTGAGGAGACAAAAGCCTGACCTCCTTTCAGTGAAGTGGTTAGCATGGAGGCCCTCTGCTGTACCTGGTGGATCTTGGGGGTTACGGAAGTCTGGGAGCCAAATCCTGACACTTGAGGCCCACATAGGGGAACCAGCACCTGGGGCTGAGGTCTGCTCTTAGCCACAGGCTGCTGAATAGAGTATGTAAATCAAAAAAATGTGCTTAAGAATTGCATTTGAGTTGAAATTCTTATTTGTAATCTCAAGTGAGTGGTTACCCAGGAAAAATAGCCAATCTGAAATATCAATCTTGTATTTTTAGTATCTCTGCGGTTGAATGCACCATATCGTAAAATTTGTGAATTTACAGTAGTGAATTAAAGTTGCTCCTCTAATCAATTTAAATAACATTTTTTTTACCTTGACATATCAATGGAGGAAGGTAATGTACTTGATTTTTTGCTTTATTCTTTTTTTTCAAACCATTTTATTTAATTTTTCTATGGAAAAAAATATGCAACATGAGTATTTTTAAAGCAACATATATACTTTTTTACAGAATTTTGCATATACATACACATAAAGAAATGGAGAGAGGGAGATAAAGAGAGAGAGCGGGAGAGAAAGAGAAAGAGAGAGAGATTGAGATTTAAGATAAGCCATGTCATGTGTATGCAGCGTGTACCTCTGTATGTTTGGATTCATGAGCCACCCTCCTCTTTCCCTGTAACACTTGAGGTTTGATGTTTAACTCTGGCTGCTCCACATCAATAGGTCCAACCTAAAGATGATATGGTGAGGAAAAATATCCGTACACTGTGAAAGTAATGATTTCATCTACGGATCTGGAATGTCTATAGCATACTTACACACACATCAGTCTGCTCATCATCTCCTTGATCTCCATTGTTTGCCTCCATGAAGATCCTGTAACATTCCTCCATTGGATCACTGTCAGACAGCTCAATCTCTGAACCACTGAGCTGATCCTCGACATCAGAGCTGGAATCGAGGATTATAACCTCCTCATTATCCGCTCTGTCCAAAAGCTGCTCAGTTGATTCAGCTCTGTTGGTTAAATTTGATGCTGAAGAATTGTGCAGGGCCAAACCTCGGCTGCGGCCCAAAACTGGCTCTGCAGGCTCCCGGTGGCTTTCAGGTGGGACATGGTAAACAGCAGATTTACTCTGTGCCAGTCCTGGGATTTTGCCTGATGTTTTTTGGCTGTGTGGCAGCTGTGATGGTACATATTTCGCAGAAGGTGACTGATTACTAACTCTGTTCTGGGCTAGTGGCTCCGATGTCTGGACTTGCTTGGTGTGTTTCTTGTACGGTGACCCAGAGTTGGCAGCTTGAGGTTCATAGAAAAGTGAATTCTTTGATGGTAAATTTAATGGCTGCAGGGGATTCATTTTCACAGCACTACTGGGCAGCTTACATTGAGATAATTCAACGAGAAGTGCGTTTTCTTGCTTTTCCACCACCAGACTGTTTTGGCTTTTAGGCTGTTGTTCTCTGGTGGTATAGGGATTTTCCACAACTGTGTCAGAATCCTGTAAGAGTCTGATTTTCGGGCTCTCTTTCCCTTGGACTTCTAAACATCTATTCAAGTAAGCTATATTCCCATTTACTGGTATATTTTTGCATTCTTTGCTTTCATAAAGTTTGGCTAGATCTTGTTTGTTTTCAGCACTGCAATTACTAAAACTTCTATTTCCTTCTATCGTTGATGGAGGTGAAGATGTGACCCTGCACACCTCAGCATGTACAAAGCACAGCTCTGGAGAATGAACATGTGCTGTTTTAACCTCCTTTGAACCTAATTGTTTATCCTTGAGGGAATTATGAACCACAGAGTCAACAGGTTTCTGAACTCTTCCTCTCTTTTTGTCAGGTGAGGGAGGAATGTCAATTATCAGGACACCTTCCTCACTAGAGTCATCAAGTTGTTCGGACTGACTTGTGATGTGCTTCTCTTGGTCACAAGATGCACTGTTTCTTGCTCTTTTTAAACTATGTCCACTTTTCACTTTTTGCTCCTTACCTGATGAGCTATATGACCGCAAGTCAGCTGAAAAGTTGGATAAAGGGTCATACTCCAAATCAGTTCTCGGTTTGGAGTTGTCAACCACGTACTTTCTTGCTTGGGAGTATGTTTTAGTAGAATTTGTGCATGAAGACAACGCATAAGTATCTCTGCCTACATCTTTGTCGTCATTCTTTGACTTAGAAACAGAGGAAATAGGCAAAGTGTTTCCACTTTCTCCCTGTATTGTCTGGTAGCGTGACAGTCTCCTTTGCTCCTGCTCCACCTCGTTCCTTACGGTTTCGATTTCCTTGTTGATGCGCTCTAGCTCCTGAAGGCAGTCGTCTTGGGCCCCATCATTCGCTGGTAGTCCGCAGTCAGTATAGGTATGTCGGCTTTGGACTCCTGTTCAAAAGAAACGTGACAAAGAAAACAACTTAAAATTCTACAATGTATTTAAGTGTGTTTTTATATTTGAACTTGAGTACTGAAAACTGACCCCCAAAAAAGTAATGAAGTCATTTGAAATTAATTGGCTGAAGGACAAGAAACAATGACCAAAGATTTTTATAAACCCTACCTAAAAAATGAAGAACCCACAAATGTGCTCAACTTTGATGATACATAATTACCACAATGTTACAGAAATCAGGACAAAGGATGATTAAAATATTCCCGAGGAAAACGTGAAAGCATTTAATTTTACGTAAATTCGGACGCTTATTTAAATACAACAAGGTAATGATGGTTAACCTTTAAAGGGGAGTTGTTTCATCTTCAGAGGCAAACTAGTGTGGTCAAAGTTTTAAAATTATTTAACCAACATCTAACTAACTTTATTCTTAGATCTATACCTTATTTTTTAAAACATATATGCAATTGAAAAAACTTACAGGCGACAGTATCGACAGAAGCTAACTTCGAGCACATCTGAAAGAGAAGCTAGCTTGTAAACCTCAAAACACCAACCTTCAATGTCAACTATCGATGATTTATAGGAGGTACCAAACATATCGCGCAATTCTGTGGCATGTTTGTACAAACAGTGAGGCCGATCACAAAGGTCACGTTTAGAGAAAGGACAATTTATATCGTCAAAGAGACTAGACGAGGGAAACATTAGCAAAAAAACGCGACTTTTCACGACACGCAAATCCGCTTGGTTTAACGTTAGCTAGTTGACAAGCCAACCGTTAGCCTTCAGGTGGAAACCCCAACTCAATTTCAATCGACACATGACACATATTTATAGGTTCTGCTCAAATCGCCAGACAAACATCAAAACACAAAAAAAGCTTGATTATTTATTTAAATTATGTCATTCTTATTTTTCGAATTCAATCTCCAAATAAAAATATGACATAACAGGCCACGGGAATTAGTGTAGCCAAGCACTTTATCCAGTCTAACTTTATTTAATTGTGTCACAGTAAATCTTCCACGTCGGCAGATGGCGCTGCTTCACACATTTTGAACCTAACCTAAACTAGGCTCTACGGTGAAAGAACAGGTGTGTTCCATTTTAGTACACTCGTGCACCGCCTAATATCCAAAGGTAAAGCCGGGGAACAGTGTGCATGCATTGTGTCATCCAAATAATAATAATATAATAATAATCCACAGTGTCAACAAGCAGACGGTCATCACATAACTGTAAGGGGATACAACAAATAGCAATGTCGGCCTAGACGGGGCTAAAAACATGGGATCTCAGTAGTAAAAAAACTCGTGATACAATTTCATGTAAGCTTAAATGACATAAAATATGTTTCTGTCTTAGTACCCTTGAATTATTTCTGTTTGTATGGGCCATGTGTGTGTGGCGCCAGGACAAATGAAATATGATCCATTTTCGCCTACACGCCGCGCCACCGGCGTACGCTGGTGGAGAACTGCGAACTCAACTCTCAGTCTGTGCACTTTCGTCACTCCAGTCAACTGCGTGTTTACTGCATGGGTGTAGAATAACTGGCATATCAAAACCTACACAACCTCATTAACGTTGGTTAAAATGGAGAGCGGTGAGGAAATAGAAGAAGATGAAACGGAGTGGAAGAACAGTTTCGTGGATTCAGACCCTCGTAGCCCCGCTGCTGTCTCTGGTAACGTACGAAGGCAGGGGCCATGTTTCGGAAAGCATGGGAACTGTTTAGTTAGTCAACACCGAGAGGAGGGAAACCCAGGTTGTTCCGTTCTGAAACGGAGATATCTCAAACCCTGGGACTCTGCGGAGCTGTGGTCGGCAGGTTTTCTTTAACAAATCCAGAGTTGTCTCCTCCCTCTGACAGAGACACTCTGTTTTTTCAATCTTACGTATTCATAAACGGAGATGAACAGTATGTTTGCATTTTATCGTCATGGTTCGATATCAGTTTATAACTCAGGACTGTCTCAAGGCAGTTTTACGCGCCGGTAGTCGTCTCTTGGGTTTGGCAAACAGGCTATCCAGTGACAGCGTTAATTCACCCTCAGCTCAGAAAGAAACCTCATTATGTCCTTTTTGTGACACAGCGACTTGACAGCTGTCAGTTTGTTAGGGTAGCATCACTTTAATGTTTATTGCACATTATGTGAAATCTCAGTTTAGATAATGAAAATCAGTATGAAGCTGCAGGCAGGGGGGATCCACTTTCAGAGGTGCTGAATTATCACCACGATATTAAAAGGTGTGCGGTATTTTTAACATGCTATCAATATTCCATTTAGTAAGTTATCCTTACAATACTAGTATAGTGCTGTAGGATTTGAAATAATTTCCTATCTTACTCAGAATTTGATATGATTTCCAGATTAGATTGTTGGTTTACAATCATGTCTCTCTTTCTTTTCTCTGTAATTTTTAAAACTCTCAGCTATGTCTTTTATTTCAGCTGCAGATTCCAGTGTTTTATGTCCAACAAATAGATGAGGGCTTCAAGTAGGCTACAGACTGATACACTCATTCCACCACTTCATTATTTATTAAGTAAGGGAATGTAATTCTATTAAGTGATGTATGAAAAGACAACACCAAATAAAACTTGTGAGTTTTCCTACTCTTGCTTA
This sequence comes from Acanthurus tractus, assembly GCA_029783725.1. Classification (NCBI taxonomy): domain Eukaryota; kingdom Metazoa; phylum Chordata; class Actinopteri; order Acanthuriformes; family Acanthuridae; genus Acanthurus; species Acanthurus tractus. Next base: position 8,009,252 of record JAQNCA010000027.1, read on the forward strand.
AGAGCTTGTATTTAGTTCCATAAATGCTCTTTTGCTTTTGTTTCACAGTTATTCTATCCTTGGTTGGGGAAAAAAACATTTATAAATGAGAAACAAACTCAAAATGCCACTTCTGATCTACTGACCCTTTTAATCAGGACTGAATAACATTTGAACAACACCAAACCCTATTAACAATTGTATGTGCAATCTCTGTTTCAGGTCCAAGTCATAGCAAGATGTCAGGACTAACGCATGCACACAGGGTCATTCTGCACTTTGACCTTGACTGCTTTTATGCTCAGGTGGAAATGATCAGAAACCCAGCACTGAGAAATGTCCCTCTGGGTAAACATTAACCACAAAATATCCTCTATGAATAAAAATTTACCTGTTTTATGTTAAAGCCCACAATATGTCTGTTTTTTAATGATATTCTCATATCTATAGGCGTTCAGCAGAAATACATCATAGTCACCTGTAACTATGTGGCAAGGGAGATGGGTGTCAACAAGCTCATGTCTATTGCTAGCGCAAAGGAGAAATGTCCTCAGCTGGTGCTGGTTAAAGGAGAAGACCTCACACACTACAGAGAAATGTCCTACAAAGTGACAGGTAGGGAGGAGCAGTGTATTAGAAAGGAATGCTTCATAACAAAACTGTACTCTACGCACAAAATGTGGTATTCAGTAAAGTAATTGAAGTATTATTTGATATTTGAAGAATGAAATCTGCTTTAGAACACATGCCTAGGTCAAGACCTTTTAATACTCTCAAAACACAGAGTTCGGTTGACTGATACTTCAGACGATGGAAATTGAGGTGGCATTTTGGTCTGGTTTAATGCAACAAAAACACACACAAGATGTGGCAAATAAATCTTGTCTCTCAAGCTCATCTCATTGTTTCCTGTTAGGTGACAGCAGAGAGCAATTAAACTTTGCTAAAACATCAACAGAAAATAACAAAATGTAAAACCATGAACCATTTTTAACATTTTAACACTCACTGTAACCTAAAAAAGCCAGAGTACAATGCAAAATTAAGACATTTTGTACTGAGTAAGGAGTCTTTTTCCTCAATAATCTCTTGCTACGCTACTTACCTCTATTGCTATTAATACTATAACTATTGCCTTAGCTTTCCTTTTTTCAAACACATTATTAATCACAGCTTATGCAACAAGCTCTCACTTACATCAAGTATATTTCTGTTTGTGTGTTCTTCTTTCTTTACCTTTTTTTGTCTTCTATCCAGAGCTTCTGATGTCTTTCTGTCCACTGGTAGAGAGGCTTGGATTTGATGAAAACTTCATGGACATCACAAAGATGGTAGAAACAAGGCTTGCAGAGACAACTGAACCTCCCAGCCTTTCATTTAAAGGACACATCTACAACCGTTTCAGTGAGTCACATCTATGCATCGTGTGTGTAGCTGCGCCTTTATGAACATCTGGCTCATGGAAACCAGGATATGAATTTTGAAACAAGCTAAAAAGCTATGAAATTTGCATTGCACTTGTAGTTTCCCAGCACATGAGAAAAGTACCTTTTTGATCCTCTTGAAGAGTGTCAGCTTTACAAACCACAGATAACATATGAGTAAATTTCAGTTTCTCTTCTCTTGCTCAGGTGCAGATGCTGAAGTCAGTGATCACCTGAGGTTGGCCGTAGGTTCACACATTGCAGCAGAGCTGAGAGAAGCCATCCACAGCAAACTGGGTCTGACTGGCTGTGCTGGCATAGCCACAAACAAGCTACTGGCCAAACTGGTGTCGGGCACCTTTAAACCCAATCAGCAAACGACCCTGCTCCCTGAGGACATTGGCGACATCATGAGCTGCCTAAGCAGTCTGCGCAAAGTACCGGGTATAAAGATCAGCTGTGGAGCTGTTTTTCAATTTAAAGCTCTTTGATGCGTTTTTTGACTCATATTTTTTATCGCTGTGGTCCCATCATGTATTCTTAGGGGTGGGTCACCAAACTGCAAAGAGACTTCAAGCCCTGGAATTGGTCAGCGTCAAAGACCTACAGCTCTTCCCACTTAATGACTTGGTGAAAGAGTTTGGAGCTCCCACTGCTCAGCGCTTAAAGAATCTGGCTCTTGGTGTCGATGACTCACCTGTCACCCCTACTGGGGCCCCACAGGTAGGCAAGAAAGGACCATCATCTGCCTTAAGTGGTTTATAAATGTATACAGCATGCCAGTAGTCAGTAGAAACAGAGTTTAAACTGGGTGGAGCCCACTGCAGCTCAGCTCCACTGACATTCAAATTGCGTCATTGTGGTCTGTTTCACTATGACAATGTTGCCAACTCTCACATTTTTCGGAAAATGGTTCATGTTGACAAATGTCTCTGTAAGTTCCTTTTTTTGGTTCATTAAGTAGCTGTGGCCATCACACACCAGCCAGATCGTTCTGTCTCCCCAAATCGAAAGGGATTGGTACAATTTATTAACTGTTAAAGTCCAAATATCTTTCACTGACATGACCAAAAAAAAAAGAAAGAAGGCTAAATGGAAAATATTTTTGTGTCTCTCGGTGTTATCTAGTCATTTTTATTGTCTCTGAAATTTCACCAGTACAGGAAGATAAGAGTTTAGTTTGTGTATTTTTTAAAATTATTTATGAAGAGAAAAAACTTTCTTAACCTCATGCAGCTGTCTTATAGTACTCCCAGTCCTCCTTTTCACAACTTTAAATACAAGAAGTGTTAGTTGGGTGTTGGGAAATCGTGTGTTTTATTTATGCCTTTTGTTGTAAAGATGGGATATTTTAGCATATATTTTGTTCAATCATTTTCCTCTTGATGTTTCAGTCTCTCAGTGATGAAGACTCCTTCAAGAAAATGTCTTCGACTAAAGAGGTTGTAGAAAAGATTCAAGAACTTCTGGGCAGTCTGGTGGAGAGGTAGGACACTGTTGCAGTTTGTGCACCCAATTTTAAACTGTTCAGAGTTCAAACTCAAAAAGTTGGTTCCCACATGGAATCAAAATCTTGCAGGTTTTTTTTCAACTGGACGTGGAGCCAAAGTGGGCTTGTTAAATTCTACAGTTTGTTCTTATTTGTGCAACATTTTCCATTCATGAAGTACCCTTGATTACAATGGTTCCACTCAAAACTAATGGAAACACAGGCTGATTCACTAGATGGCACCAGTGTTCAACAGAACAGAACAGAACAGAACAGAACAGAACTGGTTAAAGCACTAGAGCTATTTATGTAGAAAATCAGCCTTTATTGAAGGCAATGAATCTAACCTTTTTCATCTGTGTATAAAAGGATGCACAAAGATGGCAGGCAGCCTCAAACGTTCCGGCTTACCATCCGTAGATATTCAGCAACCAACAAGTGGTTCAGTCGGGAGAGTCGGCAGTCTCCCATCCCCAGCCACATCGGACAGAAGATCATCTCCGGTGAGCTGTGACATCCCAGATGCAAACGTACAGGATGGCATATGTAGACACCATATCAGAGTTTCAACTCACAGTAAAAGTACATTAAAGTATATTTATTTTTTAAAACAATTGAGTGATTAGCATTTATTGCAATGAAACTTGATTCTTTCAGTTGAATGTAGCACCGGAATACATGGTATTTTGTCTGGACAAAAGCGGTAGTGTATCCACAGTCACCTGTTATAAAGCTCTTGCTCTTTAGTCTGTGCTATCATACCACCAGACTAAAGAGAAACTTCCTCTTCAGGCAGTGACACACCTCATTTATCCTCAGTACCCAGCAATAAAAAATAAATGGGATTTTCATGATAAACCATTTTGATATTCTCATGGATGGTCTCATTTCCTCAAATTGGTCTATAAAGAGGCATCAGTATTAAAGTGAGACTGTTTCACAAGCAGTTTTAATGTTCCTCTCTCATTAACAATGCCTATTAACCTTTAAAGCGGCTCAGTGGTTAACTATAATATAAAAGGAGTTGCTTGTTGAGAATATTGAGAATAATATAGATCATCTTAGCATCTTTCAGCTCACTGTTTAACCAGTTCACTATAATTTCTTGTTTTGACAAATAACACAAAACAGAAGGCTCTGCATTGTCTTTGAAAATACTCAGTCAGTCAGGTCATGTTTTATCCAAATGTCTAGATGTACCATCTCTTAGCCTCTGTAATCTCTTGTATTGTTAACTAATAACTTGGAGGAATATAAAGTCTTAAAACTTCCAAAATTATTGTGTAAGCTTGTTCTGTTGTATTTTGGTCTCTGTAGCTCTGCTAAGATCAGCCTGGTCATGTCTACCTCCTGGTATCAAAAGCTGCTATCGAAGCATTGTTTTCTGTATTTTCCCTCCAGGCAGCAGTGACGATGCTGTGGTCCTGCTCGTCCCGTTGGCCATGAAGCTCTTTCACAAGATGGTGGACAGCAGTGCTGCCTTCCACCTCACACTCATCAACGTTTGCTTTAGTAACCTGCAGACCAAGGCAGCTGCCACCAGTGGAAAGGGCTCCATAACATCTTTCTTCACACAAAGCGCATCTCCCAGAAAAACACAGATCTCAACACAAAGCCAGGTAATACAGTGAAGTCATGCTGTTCAGGTCATGGGATCTCTGCAAGTCTTTTGCAATGAATTCAGTTCTATGCTTGACTATTATTACAGTTCTAAACTATAAGTGGTAGTTATTTTAGTTATCAGTAATCAGTCAGTTGTTCAGTTGCTCAATGAATTTTCATTTTCAAGAACCAAAAAAAGAATTTCCAAAATCAAGAGATTCTCTCTTTACTTTTATTTGATAGAGGGAAGCCAAAAGTCCTCATGCTTGAGAAGCTGAAAGCTGCATTTTTTCCCATTTTTTTACCCCACAATTTTTGCATTAAAATCAAGGCAAAAAAGCAATTAATACAAATTTCAGATGCTTACAGACTTTTTTTTTTAAAAAACAGTGAAATAGTTTAATATACGAATTATCACAATGGACTGGTGCAAACAGTGGATTGTAGTTAAAGTTGAACTATCAGACCTTTTACAAAAACCCTCACTGCTGCTCATTGCAGGGACTGGAAATATCCTGGTCTCATTTGGTGCAAATTGATTATTTTTTATTGGTTAAACCCATCCATCAATTATGTGATTTATTTTCTGGGTCCAGGTCACATAAATCTTATTAATTATACTACAGATTTTTTGTTTACAACTGGAGAACACAAAAAAATTGCTATATTTTTTTATAATATTAAACAATTCTTATAATAATAAAAAATTCTAGATCATAACATCTCCACTGATTTTCTGCCTTTTTTTATTCTTCAGGGGTTCTGGGTTTAATAGGCCTGTTTCACAAATTGCATTTATGTGGCATGAGAAAGATGTAAAAAGTCTTAAACTGGTGAATCCTGGTGACACCCCACATCATATTTATCATTCTGACACTGAGATCTTATCCTCTTGCCTGACGCACATGATGCCCTTAAAACTTCCTTTCTTAGAAATTATGAATATCCTAAAGTCATTTGTGCTCCTCCTGTTTTATTCTCCAATAGGATGACTTAGCTCGGAGTGACTTCATGGATCATCAGTTCAGCACAGACAGCGTGATTACTCAACATATTTCACAAAAGACAGTAACCACAAGTAGCCCCTGCAGCTCTGAGGCAGCATTACATGGGTGCAAAAGAAAACAAAACCCCCTTGTCGCTGTAGGTGACCATCCTCTTCAGAAGGTGTCCTGCAGTACAGCGAGGTCAGACTTTGATATAACAGATACAGGAGTTTCTCATCAGTTGCCCCCAAACGTTGACCCAGAAGTGTTCAGGATTCTCCCTGAGGAAATCCAGAAGGAGCTGCTGTCTCCTGCTTATACAGACTCTTTAACCAGCACTTTAGTGAGCTCAGCTCCTGTTGCTGATGCTGATGCCTCTCACATAACAAAAGACAAGTCTACACACTCATTTACAGACTCACAGAATATTAAAGACAGAAACAGGTTTGAACACAAACTGGATCCATCTGACGGACCAACCACTCACCAGACTCCTGCAGGCACAAGCACATTATCAGGAGAAAATGACCAAGACGAGGGGACATCATCATCCTCCTGGTCTTCTGACTGTAAGTTCCCAGGGAATGTGGACCCCAAGGTGTTTTCTGAGCTTCCTGTAGATGTTCAAAAGGAGTTGATTTCTGAATGGAAGCAGCAGAAGCCGATCCTGAAGAGCGCCTCATCCCGGAAACCAGGGAGAAACTTGATGACCAAAGACAGAAAAACTGCTGGAAAAAGCAGTCAAGCAAACAATTTGTTGAAGTATTTCAAACCCAGTTAAAGAAGGATTAGTTATTTTGTTACGTTAATTATCTTAAAGAAAAACCTTTATTTTTTTATTGTTGAGTTGTTCTCGTGATATGAACAGGAATGGACAACATAGAAGAAGCACTTTTAAAAAGTCATTAGAAGGTGAGACTTTGGCAAGAATTTTTTTTTGTAAAATAACTGTAAATTGGTGAGAGGTTTCTGTTTTTTTGTCCTTCCTTGTAGTGAAAAATTTCTTTTTTCAAACTATAAAAATGTTTATAGAAGTCAATACTGTTTTCGGAACGTGTGTATATATTAAATTTTCCTTTACCTAAAGTGACCTTATTATGTCCCCCTTTGTGAGCATGGATTAGAATGAAATGGATCAAATAAATATTAAGGGGAATGTTATTTTGAGTGTTTCATTGTTTTCATATTGTTTTCACATTGTTCAAAGAAACAGGATTACTCCGCTGAGCTGCTAGAAGTCGGGTCAGATCCTTGGTTTCCCCTGAAATCCACAGAGAGGCACATTATTCATCAACGGGGGCCACAGTCCAGTTTTCAAAGAGCCCTTTTTTTTCTCTCTCATGAGAAATACCAGAAACTCAGGGTCTGTAAGCACAGCCCCGCTTAGTTCTCTCTGGCACCAAACTCCTCCCTGGATCACATGTAACCAGGGAAAAAGGCTCAGGATGTGCCATCGCATCATGACAGTGACTGTTTTATTTATTCAGGACGAGCTGAGCAACCTCTGAATGGACGTTGGCTCCTCCTGTAAATAAACAGGTAAGGCACTTTACCTTTTTTTTACTTTAATGGAGCTTTGTAGAAGATCAGATGATAGAGAACGTTCTCCCTGTGTGTGAAATGTGTGTTGTCAGGTGAGATTGCTGTAGGTTACAGGGTCGATTACTCGGCCTCTCTGCTGAATGCAAAGAACACAATACCATTAATCATGCTCATGGGAAATGACTCAGGATTTCATGGTAGTATCCAATGTCTTATCACTGCTGCGGTGGTCAAATCCGAGTTGCATGACAATGAATATTTACTAAATGCACTCACACGCGCCAAATGTTTTCCATCAAGTCGCATTTAGAATATACTGAAGAAAACAAACTCTTCTTCAGGATTGTTTGTGTCCTCGGAGGCTCTCACCCATCTCTTACGTAACCAAATCTGATTTTCCATGGCAACTTCATTTGCTCGCTTGGTCCCAGCTGCAAGTGTAACTGAAACATTGCAGTGACCTGTGTGGCGTCATGCAGTGTTGAGCTGGCTGCCCAGAGCCCTTCAAGGCAATGAAAGGGGTTCTGTCTGCCAAACAGACTTTGTTTTTTTGCTCAAATTTGAGAGACTCTGCCGAGGCATTTAACTGCTCATGTGGAAGCCAGCTCCAGTCATGTGATAGCCCCTCTCTGATCAGCGCCTAATGAGCGGAGAGTCATGACGTCCAGCTAAGCTTATGTGATGGTCAGGCACCCTCAGACTGAAATCTGCAGCTTAGATGGAACTCATCCACTTTTTCTTTGATAATTTACTCACTAAATATTTAGCAGGTCTGACCCACTTATGGTTTTTTTAGATACATCAAACTAGCATAGCACTGTACTGTGAGTTTAACTCTGTGGCAGGTGGAGCACTCAGCTGCACAATGGCTGACTGGGACTATGACTATCTGATCAAGCTGCTGGCTCTGGGGGACTCAGGGGTGGGAAAGACCACCTTTCTCCACAGGTACACTGACAACAAGTTCAACCGCAAGTTTACAACCACAGTGGGCATCGACTTCAGGGAAAAGAGAGTGGTGAGTGATGCTTGTATGTTTGGTTGGCACATACATGGCTTGAAATGTTGTTTCACCTGTATGATTTTTCACCTTAACTTCATATTACTCAGTTTAGATTTTGGGTGGGTTTCATGCTTTTGTGGTTTGCTTCAGATATACACAGGGACAGGTGCTGATGGGACGACTGAGAGGAACTACAAAGTCCATCTCCAGCTTTGGGACACAGCGGGACAAGAGAGGTAAATCCAACCTTCATGTTTGCAGTAAATTTTATTATAGTATTGGTGTGGAGGAATTGAAATGCCTGGCTTTTATGCTTCCTAGTGTCAGAACTACTGTTAAAGTAATTAAAAAAATTGTAGAATCACAAAAACAAAGGGTAAGAGTACAGTTATGCTAGCTGCTCTGCAAAAGCTGGGCTGAGGGCACAGTGTACCTTTAAGCCACTTCCACTACATCTTAGTTTAGTGTGGAAACATGATGAGCAGTTATTCAGTTATGGGATTGGATAGATTTAAATGTTAACTTGATGTAAGTGCCATATTTGCAAAGTATGATAGTAGTCTGTTCAACAGTGGCTGAGATTTTTGAGTTTGAAACATATTTTGACTGACCATTTGGCTTTAAGCACAATGTGTAATTTCTACTACCACAGATCTCTCAATCAAAACAGTGAAAACAAAGATGTAGTTTGATGATGTTTAGAAGTAGTGTGGGATCATGGGACTTTGTTGATGTCATTGCTGAACAGATGAAAATCTGTTTGACCTCTCCAGGTCAAGTGTTCACAAAAAAGATAAAGTATAAAAGTTTTGTTCATGTTAAGTTTAGTCATATTTTCCAACCTCTTTTTTTCAACTGGTGTTACCTCAGATGTGACAAATTGAAAAGCACCATTACCTTCAATAAATTTCTGTATGTCTCTGAGGTTGAATATTGTTTGAAACATCTTGAAAAATGGGAGTATACAACTTAACAAAATATTTAAATCAGATATAATCATTTTTAGACATTTTACTGTAAAAATGTTACATATTGTGTGCTTATTCTATAAAACAAATGTTGTCATCTGTTTTCAGGTTTCGCAGCCTCACTACAGCTTTCTTTAGAGATGCCATGGGCTTCCTGCTGATGTTTGACTTGACCAATCAGCAAAGTTTCCTCAATGTCAGGAACTGGATGAGTATGTGCCACCTCAGCAGCCTGTTCAGCATCAGATAAACACTCTGAGATCAATGTTTTCTGCCATGCTGCCACAAAGAGTGTGATGCAAAGCTGCCTTTTCAAGCTTGATTAAGGGAATTTCTGAACAGTGTTTCAAGTTTGTTCATGCATATTTGTTTGCATCACATGGCTTTAAATTACTCCCTCTGTGGGTGTTCAGGTCAGTTACAGGCCAACGCCTACTGTGACAGCCCAGACATCGTGTTGGTGGGAACCAAGGCAGACCTCCGAGACATGAGGGATGTTCATGCCAGACAGGCCAGAGATCTGGCAGACAGATACGGGTGAGGAATTAAATACTCACAATTGTGAGCAAAGGCAGCGTGTGAGGTGCAACTGTAGTGCAGATAAATTTTATATTTTTTCTGCAAAGCCCATCTTATACAGGTTTTTGTCTGTTTAACCTGCCCCACATGAGCCCACACCACACTCAGATGCAATAAAAACAAAGAAATTGAACTTTTATAAGACTTTTATAAGAGGAATTGCTTTGTTTGTTTTTTGTGTTAATTCAACATTTATTACATTATAAGTAAAAAAAAACAAAAGATCATTGATAAATAGTTTAGTGCTGAACAAGTGCAGGATTTTTTTTTCATTTTTATTTATTAAACAGATGAATTTTTTTCTTAACTGAGTGAGAATTGAAAATCCCCCTGGAATAAAGTTAACATCGTGATTTACAAAACCCCCAAAATACACCTGAATTTTATAACCTCAATTTAAATGTCTAACACAGTAAAAACCTGCCAAAAGGTGTAAATATAGAGCTGCAATGATGAGTCAAATAACTTATCAACATAAAGTTGCAAATGTTTTGATAAATGCTTAATTGTTTAACTTACTTAAACAGAAACATCTGTAATTCGCAGACTGATTCTCATAAAAATGAAAGGATTTTCACTGTTTCTATGATAACAGTTTTTTATGACAGTAAACTAAATATTAGTTGTGTTTTACTGTTTCATGCTGTTTTTTGGACGATCAAGTTCATCGACTAGTGAAGACAATAATGAACTAATGAAATGCTAATGCAAGTGGACATCAGTTTGTAGCTTTATGTCAGTGGGATCAGAGTTATACAATCATGGTGTCTGGCTTCTGCTTTTGTTTACATTTTGATAATATTTTGTGCCTCTTTACTCCTCTGTTTGGTCTGTTTGGTTTGTTTCAGTAAGTTTTTTGCCCTATTACAAACAATTATCCTGATTATTTTGAGGTGTCTTCACAACTCAAGTTATATTGCATTGAGTGTCATACTGTTATTTAATTAAGTATTTACAATATTTTGTCAAAACACAGATGACATGGCACCAAAAAAATCTTTTTTTCTAGTACACCACAGGATGGTGCTAGTGAGCTGTTTTCAACTCTTCCTCACAAATCGTCCTCATTGGGTTTTATTTCATTTAATTAAACAAAGTGGTTTCAAACCTATAAATCCCCCCCATCCCCCCACCTGAGCTAAATGTTGGGTTTCATGAGTTTAATCTAAGGATAGAAACACATTTCTGCTTTACAAACTAATGTTTCCTATTTCAGATTTTGGAAAGTTCTGGTCTATATTATTTTTTAAAAAAGAACAGTACAGGGCTATTCGGACTAACGGATGCATTAAAACTATAACATGTGCACCGAGTAGATTCAGGAGTCTTTAAAAGAACACATGCACATGGTCACTTAACGTCATCTCATGTTTGATCCTGTCTGTTACATTGAAAAATTTGCTCTCTGTTCTCATCAGCATTCCCTACTTTGAGACGAGTGCAGTGACAGGTGTTGATGTGAGCCAGGCAGTGACCACCCTGCTGGACCTGGTGATGAAGAGGATGGAGCACAGCACTTATAGGGGCTGTGGCTCCGAACCCAACGGCAGCCCTGTCGCCAGCCATGAAGTGGAGGAGGCCCCTGTCAGGAGGAGGTGTGCCTGCTGATGTTAACACCAGAGGCCATTATTTTCATATTTGCTCCAAATACAACAGTATTTTTCAAATATCATTGTTTTCTGGAACTTGATGAAGGCACCGTCAAGTTGACAGAAGCTCATTTAAGATTGTAAATTTACAAAAATTGTGATGCAATAGCAAGCAATATTACACTGTCAGTTCTTAACTTGGAATATGCTGTCTGTAATATTTGTTCACAGCCTGTGTGTTGCCAAGTAACAAAAAGAAAGGAAAATAAGGAGCAGAGACTTTTTAAAATTGTATATAGTTACTGAATATACTTATTGTTTTAAAAACATTGATTAAAGACCCGAAGCTGATGGTGACTTAGCAAGAACCTCCTTTAAATTGGTCCTATCAAATAAAAATACTATTTTTATTTGAGACATTTTAAGCATTGATGGAAGGAATATGCAGGCACATAATGTATATTTATCATGGAGCATAATCAAAAACATTGAAGACATGGTCTCATTTCTTATGTGGATGGTCCTCTCTGTTAGAACATCCAAGATAGCAAAGTCCCTTACATGATTCTTGACCTTTATACGACATGTACATATGCAGCCAAGCTTTTTTATGCAGTATGGGACAAAGTTGCCATGCAGATTGAACACAAGTACAGGAATGTTAAAGGGTTGTTGACACAAATCCTGTATAGTGCTGCAGTTTGAATAAAGACATTTTATGTTCAGGGTTATGTATGTCAGTGTCTTGTCATTTAAATGTAATGCACAAAAAGCTGTAGTGTTATTCTGACTTGAATCACAATCCTCACAGACTTGGTTAGCATCATTATCATTTACACACATTCTACACATTGAATTTAAAATAATTAATAAGAGAAAAATATCCAGTGTTAATGTCAGCGCCAGTAAGTTTCAAACAAATGGATCTGTAGGAGAACATTCATGGAGTCACAAAGAAATTCTACCACGTTACTTTGGCTGAATCCATAAAAGCAAAAGTTGTAAATGATTTTTGTGCCACAAAAAGTGATATTTAACATCAAATTCAACATCAAAAAAGAAGTATTCCACATTTTCTACAATGATACTTTTTGTTAGTAGTCATACAGCTCCTAAAATCGCAAATAATCCTCCGGAGACATGGTCTTTGGTGTACAAAACATTCCTAAAGGAGGGACTACAGAAATGATCTTTAATGCTTACATCTATGACATCGATAGAATGGCCAAAAATTCAGCTCATCAGACAGTTTCATCAGATATGTGATTTCATGGTTGCTGTTACTGTGCTGGGACTTGGAGATGAGACAAAAGAGTTCACTATCTGAAATGCTCCTCCGACCCAGGCGGACAAAAAACACTTTGTGTGGGAGAGGATGGCAAGCAAATGCCTATTAAATCTAAATGAGCACAAAAGCACACACTATATCCGGTAAGTGTGAATGACTGCCCTGCTCTGCGTATTAAACCTCCACTTTAAACCAGAATGTGCAAGAAGGAGCACATGTTGCAGGGTCATGAGACGGTCATGTGGCCAGCTTTCCCTGTTTGGGACCAGTTGTTTGAACTCCATGGCCAACAGTCCACTTCAGTCTACCATGATAAGGGGGCTGTTCATGAGAACTCAAGATTATCTGCATTTACAAAAAAATAAAGCTTGTTTGTTTTAAAGTTGACTTGTTGAGGTTTGGTCCCATGTGGAATATAGCAATAGGGTTTTCTAAAGGAATACACCATCAGAAATACAAACAATAGCAAAGAGCTAAATGTTACCATCAAAACAATCTTTAAAAAGGTATAAAAGGATTTGTTAGTGTTTCACATGCAATGCTATATAATGGATCATGCTCCTCATACAAGAGAGAGTAAGTTGTGTAACATTCATTCATTTCTCTGTTTTATGTCACAAATATTGGAGTTGATTTGGTTGTATTATGAATAAACAACTTTCTCACAGTCAACAAAAGCTCTGTAATATAGAAATGATCTACTCTCTTTAATATTCTTGAAACTGAAGTACTGGTAAAACTCGTGATTAGTTGTTGGTACGTATTAAATAACTAATTGAAGAAACTGTGTCCAAAATGTTGTTTCCTGATGCTTTTAGCCACGCTAGCACCACAATTTAGGTCACAAGATGGTAGTACTCTGGTATTCTCTCATAAGTTTTTATGTTTTTCTGGGTATTGGTAAGAATTAAAAATTACAAAATGGTACCTCTATTTTCATTTATCCAACAATTCTATTTCTGTAGCCAGTTGCAGCTGTTTACGGAAGCTCTTTAGGGCAAATTAAAAAAAAAAACCTGTTCATCCATTTTTAAGTGCGATCTAAACTGTTTCAGGTCCAAAAAAAAAAACTTCTGCCAGGATTATTTCTATGGCACCAATTTCACCTGTGAAAAAAAGGTGGATCAATTTTTGGCAAGGTTTTTTTTTCTTTTTTCCCAATCAATTTTGATTTTAGTATTTGGTATTGCAATACTCACTTCAGCTACAAGAGGCTCAAGTGCACCGCACATGTAAATTAGAATTATAGATAATTAAATTACTTAATTATCACAAGAAATTACTGTTTCTCTGAAAAAAAATCTTTGATAAAAAGCCATGAGATTGTTTGAACATACAATCTGTAATTTCTGTCACTTGGAATCTGTCACTAGTTACTATAGATTTAGTTTGATCATGTTGTGAGGTAGCGTAGAATCATGAAAGTTATCTTCAATGTTAAACAATCACCATTGCTATTTTTAGTTCAGAAATGTTTTTTACTACACCTTTGTTGAAAAAATTACCACTGCACTGAAGGTGTTAATATTATAGGCTACGACATGAAATTTTAACATAATTTCAAAATTTCTTTCATTTGTTAAGTTTATATTACATTCTCAAACAAAATAATGTTTACTTCTAGTGCTTTAAAAGACCAGTTTTTCATTTCATCGAGTAACAACTTTGAAAACAGGCGGAAAAATTCTTTGTCCTCCAGCAAACTAAATGATTAACTTTGAACACCTTTGGTACAGCGGGAAGGGATATTAAGGAACATTTTGGTTTTCCTTCAGAAAACCGGAGCATTGTGACTCAAACGTAGCAGCTAGCGTGGCTGTAGATTTGTAATTTGTTGGAAGTAATTCTCATAGTCAAATGGTCTTAGAACCTTTTGTAAGCCAAAACCACTTCCTAAAATTCAGTAATGACAACACACTTTTGTCTGTCCATGAATTTATGGCTTATTGTTGGAATGTAGGTTATTATTCCAAAAAACTTGAGGAATTTCAACAAAATTTGAAGTGGACAGTCACTGTCTTAAGAGAATAAAAAGACAAACTATGTATATAAGTGTATATATATGTATAGAGTATAGAGAGAGTATAGTCTTGTAAACAAATACCATCTTCCAGAGCAGTGCAGATTGTCTGACACCTCGTAGGGGGAAAATCAAGGCTTAAAAACAGGAACTGCACCTCTCCTGAGGCATTGAATCTGATTACAAAAAAACACTGATCTAACTCCTTCCCTGAGATAAGGCAGTGATTTCAGTGTACAGAATCAGTATACTGTTGTAAAAGGCGATTAATCAATCAATACTTTGTTGAACAGAACAACTGCGTTTTCACAGCTGAATGCCCTGTGGACTCCAGTTAAAATAGACATTTGTTTGTTCTGTTTGAGCTGTTTGAGCCGTTGAGCTGTTAAGCTGCAGTCTGCACCCATGCAAAGGAGAGTAATGGAAGCAACTAAGCAGCAAAAAAAGTCCTAACCTCACTAACAAAGACAGCAATGAACCGAATGAGCAACAACACTGTATTGAGTCTATGATTTACATCCCCAGTGAGCCTGACAACCTGTGTAATAACAGCATGACGTGAGTGTGTTTCTGCAGAATGAGGGTGTCATAAATTGCCTTAACACTTATCATGCACTGTGGGTCACAACAGAAGTTTGAGCTGAGCTGATGTATCAGGTTCAGGGTCTCTGGAGTCACCTTTAAACCATCCAAACACTCATCATGGGTTTAAGTGCAGTGCGTCAGGCTGAGTTTAATCACGCCTTCCCTGTGCAGCTTGTAGAGCAGCTTGAACTCGCTGGGTAGCTGGTGGGTCTCCTGCCACTTGGTGGTGAACTTGGTCCCTTTCTTGTCATAGTAGTGGTAAGGCAGGTCCTTGCCCGTATTGGGGTCCCAGCCAAAGGGCCAGAAGCCGTAGAGATGGATCTCGTCACACATGGCGGAGGCCAGCGTGTACATGAGGATTCCAGTGCTGAGACGTTTGGGGGAGAGGTTTTTAGTCTTCCAGTACCTGTAAGGGAAAGACAGGTCAGTCAGTCAAAAATAAATCCAAATGCCTCTGATCTTTTTGTAGAAGAACATTATGATTAATCCCTAAAAACCTGGCCTACCATAATCCCACTACTCTTGTGATTGCAAATTCTCCATCTGGTCTTTTTGATTTTACCTATTAGGATATGTATGTGTCTATGATTTTATCATTTTTAATAATATTATGTAGAGCCACTTATATCCAGTATTTTATAAATACTATGTTCACAGGTTTCCCAACAACTACCATCTGTAATTGCTTGGGTTTGTTATATTTTAAGCTACTATTATCAATATTTTTATGATAACACTGATCAAATGACTGTGCATGTGAAACATCCGTTGTAGTTGTCGAACCCATAGATATTATCACCCAACAGCTCGTTGTCTTGGTTTTATGGCCCTGCAAGTGGTGGAGACCAAAACCCGAGATTAAAAAAGTAAATATTAGATTGAATTCATCCTGCGGACATGCAGCGAGTAACATGGCTACAGGTGATGGCTACTGTGACTGAATCTGCACTTACTTGTTGACATCATGCATGATATTTCCTGGCCAGGCCAGTTCAACCTTCAGTTGGCCCTTGTGCTCCACAAAGAAGTCCACCAGGGTTCTGGTCACTGTGGCTGACGTATGGAGGAAGAAGGCAGGGATCCACAGGATGGCTCCCTCCAGCTTCTTCAGGTTAAGGAAGAAATTATTCCTGTCTTGAATGGTCAGCAGATTATTGTAGTACCTCTCCAGGATGCTGGGGTTGAAGGTGGTCAGGTTGGTCTTCCTGCCCACGTCCTTGGAGTACACCTCTGTGGGGGCGAAGTTGCAGCGGAAGACAAAGTCGGCCTGGTCGATTTCTTGGCCACAGTGGCTGCCTGTCAGGATGCCACTGTTGCCCACCACTGAGCATATGCTGTAATGCTTGTTGTGGATAGGAGAAGTGTCAGGCAGCAGGGATTTGAAGTTGTTGCTGATGGAGAAGACATACTTGTGGCTTGAGTAGTCAAAATGCATCAGCTGGCCGACACGCACACTGTTCTTTGTGAGGGAGAAGTTGTTGGGAATGTCGATGTAGTTGAAGATATCTTTCCTGGAAAAAGAAAAATACTTGATCTATCAGAAGTGTGTGCTTAATCGTCTCATTTTTATGTTTGGGGTTTTACAGTTTTAGTTCTGTAGGTAATTAACCATCTAATCCAATACCATCATATCTTCGTAGTATCATCTAACCACAAAACATGAGCAAAAATGAAAAGAACTCTTAACACCTGACCACAGCATCAACTAATAAAATTATGATGCAACCAGAGACAAGTGCCTCTAATTGCATGGCTATCACTTACTATGCAGCTATTATAAACGGAGTTGTATTTATTAATGGATTATGTGATAAGTCTATCCACAGAAAAGTATTTAGCAAATGTATTGATAGGCAGTTCATCATTTAAGAAAAAGACTTGCTGCTTTTTCTGCAGCTGAAGGTATTGGTGATTTGAGTAAAGAAGCTGAATAATTCCTCTGCTGATTCTGGGACTCTTTATCCTGCAGGACTGACAATACTTACAGGCAGAAAAATCTTGTTGATTTGTACAAAATAGTTAATTCTCTTACCTCTGCTGATAAAAAGCAGTCTTGTTGAACTTCCATTTTGACGGTTTTCCTTGGAGCTCCTCGTTCAGAGCATTAGTTAAAGGAATGAAGGAAGGGTCCAGGAAATTCATAGCAAATTGAGACCTATAAACAACAATCATTGAAAATACAGTTATGATACATTTCTGTGCATAATGTGTGAATAAACTGAAGGTTTACTCTGTAATTTCTATATGTTTGATCTTGTCTCTGATAGGATTATTGGTATTGATTATTGGTATAAGCTGATGTTTTTTAAAGGTATATATTGTTTGTAAAGGCAAGTCTCATCACACGTATTTCAAATAAGCTTTAACGATGACTCTCTTAGATTCTGATTCTCAATGTCTAGAGTAAAAACTGAGTTAAATGAAATGCTTGCTAACCTAAAAAAGGCTGCATCCATTAAATCTAAAACACAGAAAGCCTGACGAAGCCCATTTTGAAACCCTTACATTAATTTGATTTGTTACCACTTTCCAATAAGCAGTCCCTAATAAATTGCTTTGAGGTTGATGGCTGGTGGCTTTATTAAAGGATATTAAGTCTTTTATCAATGCTTCACAGACAACCATTTTTTTTTGCACAGATTGTCAATTTCCCAGCCAAGGAGGGACAGTTTCATCTTCATATAATAGCACAAACATTTGTCACATGAAATGTCACATGAAACTTAGGCCTACATGTACTGCTCAGCAACATATCCTCACAGGCCTGCTTCATGTGCATAAAGCAACTCACCCTGTTACATTTTACGTTCAATGTTTATTCTGGCTCTCCTCGCACTCCTGTTGCCTAGCTTCTAATATAAGTTAAAAAAAAATGTGACTTGCATATATGGACAGATTATATTGCTGTTTACTGTGTAGACTGTTGTTTTCTATATATATTTATAATAAATCTATTTTATTAATAATCTTTTTTTGTGAAATATGCTTACTTTTCAATGCTTTTCTATCTTTATTTAGCTTTTGGTCCTTGTTTTAAGCCGTAAGTCTATTTCTTTCTCTATTTCTAATTGGAGATGATGACCAGAGTGAAATTCCTCGTAGGATGTAAATACCATTGAAACTGATTCTGCTGATGATGATACATATTCTTAATGCTGTACTCTATGTCAAGCCATTCATCGCCCATGGCAACAGCATCAGCACCTCGGACAGCTCAGTGTTGATTGACAGTAAGCATACTACTGTATGTCTCAGTTTGAAGGGACAGTAATGTGTTAGGCTTGTGCATCACATCCAGGTTAGATCGTGCACACTAGGCCTGCCTCCTCTGTTTATATTTACAACACTTCTCGCCTTCACACCCACTACCAACCAACATCTCTCTGCTAGAAAAAAAAAACACCAGTATGCCTACTCACCGAAATCCAGCATGGAACATAATCCTCGGACCTCCCATGTAGTATTTAGAGGAGGTGAAGAGGCTGTCTTTTCTCAGGGACACATAGCTGATGAGTGACAGTATGAGCACGGCGACGCACAGAATAACCAAACCCAAGGCCTTTGCGATGCGGACCATCTTGGGAGCGTTTTCATTCCTTGCGCGTAGCTGCAGCGAGGCGTTGGCCTATGTTGTCATCGCCGGTACTGCACACTGCTGCCGTCCGCCTGCAAGTTACGGACAAACTGGCGTTCATTAGCTCATATAATCGTATAAAATGGACGGCTGCTGGTGGTCGGCTGCATGGCGGAGATGCCGCGGCTCGGTCCGCTTTCATTCCTCTGCCTGCCCACCCCCCCCTGAGCCACTGCTGCTGCTGCTGCTGCTGCTGCTGCTGCTTCACACTCAGCCGCGACTTCCCTCCAGGCTGCCGATTTAATCAAGGAGATGGAGCAGAAACGCGTGTCAACACATCCAGTCAGCTAAAAGACGACAAGCCCCTTCCACTGCGTCCAGCACCAGCAGCATCACCTCCACCCCCTCGCTCGCTCGCCCGCTCGCCTCGCACACGCACGCACTCACGCACGCACGCACGCACGCTCGCGCGCAAACCCATACATTAAGAGCCTTTCCGCAGCTCGAGGCATAAAGACAAGCTTGTGCAATAATGAAATGAATTGGACAGAAATGGAGAGATCAGAAAAGACCGTCAAATCCCAAGAGAAGTGCAGCCTGAGCTTTGCTCTGGACAAGACTCGTCTAAATATTAGGTGCTTTTGCTTCGCTTTACTAATTCCATTTTATGCTGCTTTATGTTTCACTTTTTTTTTTGCAATGTTTAAATGTTTTACCTCGTACTGTTTCCGGTTGATTTAACTTGGTAAACATGCATTATTGGTGATGTTGGTGCTGTTTCATCTCTGCTTGACCTGGTTTATGCTGCTCTGACGTATAAGTTTAAACGGACTGTGAGCATAGGTTTCTAATGGTAAAGTCAACTACACTACATTACTCAAAACACATGCAAGTGAAATGAAAGAGGGCGAAAACAAGTTGTAGATAAAAAAAACACATTTTTTTTTAATTGGAAGGATTATTCCAGTTCCTTCCAACATATTTCACATTATAATCAAATACAACATGTATTATGTAGAATTCACAAAACATACATTTTTTTTCTTCTTTTTTACAGATTATGTACATTTTTTTCATCATTTTTTACAGTAAGCTTATCTTGGTCAACATGAACAACATCCATTCATAATCATATTTCAATATATCCATGCATATACAGTCTGGTATTTTCACACTTTAATGTCATATATGTCACATTAGACTTGTGTATAACATACATTTGCAGAATACTGTTTATACTGGAATATCGAGTATAAAAACTTTTAAAAAAGACTGAGGATGTGCTAGTGTGTTAGCTGATATTCAACAGTATGTGTACCTTATGACTGACATCCATAAAATCTCCCTTGTGCTTCGCTATTTTTTCCTGGAATGTGCCGAGTCCGGACACAAGTAACACAAAGAGAACATCTTAGAGACATTCAGATGAATTACCATCAAGCTGCCGAGATATTGCAATTTTGCATTATTACGATATGTTTTTTTTTTCCTAAACAAACAAACAAACAGTAAACTGAAGAAACACAGGCACTTGATGATCAATACCTGGCATACCTGCAGTGCACATGGTATGACAAGTAAAAACACACAGTTAGCTCTGAAACATGATGACCATCTTAAATCAGTAACAATTCAGGGGACAAATATACACCCGTTGCTACTGCACAATGACAACTCATCACTTTCCGCTCTTAAGAAAGGCAGATGGGAAGAAGGCTCCTTCGCCGTCACTTCCTGGAGAACCCCACGGGCTGTCTTCTCCACAGCTCATGTCCTCACAGGAATCCTCGCTATGGGAGATGAGAAAGTCGTAAATACTGTGCTTGAATGTAAAATCTGCATTACAATCTTTTATTATTATAATACACCGTTGCATTACTAAACTATTGCAATAAAATATATTATGATTTGTTTCTACTGTATAAAAAAAGTAATATAGTATAGCACAAAATTGCTGGAATGCCCCTTTAATCAGAGGCAATGTCAATAACTGATTCAATCTTTACATCCTATGTCAAGAGAAAATATGAAATGCCCTCTAGTTCAAGCTTCTCAGTCATTAGAGCTAAATTTCTTTGTTTTGTTTGAACTGTTTGTTTGATGAAACCACATTTGAAGATGTCAGCTTGGCCTATGGGCCCTGTGATGAACAGATACACTATTATTTGGCATTTTATAGACTAAAAGATTGCATGAAGGGCATGAAGGAGATGGAAAAGTGTTTGTTTTTTTTCACCTTTCACTCTCATCCCATCTCCCCTCTGGAATAGTTGGCAGGCCAGGAACACTGAAGTGATTTGCCTGAAGACTCTGCGCAGTCCTCCTTGACACAATCCAGACAAGTTTTTTGTTGTCTGGTTTAATGCATTGGCTTGAGCAGTATTCAGTCATACACTTGGCCACGAGTTCCTTCCAGTGGAGCAGCTCGCTGTCGCTAATCTGTGACAAAGACAAAAAAATAAAGAGCAACATGTGAGAGGCTGCACAAGAAAAATGCTGACACTTGTTTTATTCCCTCCACAGACAAAATATGTTTGTGGTGTTTTTAATGAAAAGCAAAGTACAGTGAACCCTCGTTTATCGCGGGGGTTACGTTCCAAAAAGAACCCGCGATAGGCGAAATCCGCAAAGTAGTCAGCTTTATTTTTTACA
>JAQNCA010000027.1:8031895-8044416 GCA_029783725.1 Acanthurus tractus
ATATTCTCACATTTCTCTCATGTTTAAACACTCTCAAAGTTCAAATCTCAGGACGCAGAACACAATGCGCGTTCATATGCTGTAAAAAAAGCATGCAAAATTGCACAAAAAAATCCGCGAAACAGCGAATCCGCGAAAGGTGAACCGCGTTATAGCGAGGGTTCACTGTAATGTGAGAAATGATGAATTGGAGGGTTCAAGAAACTTAACTTTTGCAAAGAAGCTAAAAAACAGAATCATAGGCTGCTCAAAACGCCTTTCTTGTCACACAACATAGTGTGTTTCTACAATAGTAATATAAAAGATGAGTTATGGAAATTCTCAAAGTCTGACAGCAGTAGATGAAAAGGTCTGGAGAAAAACAATAGTACAAATAATATATCATATGTGGGAAAATAAATTAGTTGTTGCAGTCCAAGCAACCTATAGCCATGACAGCCGTGGTTTCTTCATACCTTTAGATATCTTTGGAATTGATGGACGACCTTCAACAAGGCAAAGGACTGGAGGGCTTCAAACTCTTGAGCAATGAGGGACAGTGCCAGCACTGATGGCTGTGAGAGAGAAAACAGCAGGACCGTAAGTTTCAAGATTTAAAGCGGTTGCTACTATGCTCTGAAATTGTCTCCTGAGTACAAATCCTTACTTTTGCTTTAGAGAAAACAAGCCGGCATAAGCAGGCTTTTAGCTGGGCTTCCAGTCTCCCAATGCTTGGGATCTCCTCCCTTAAAATATAGAGGGAATCCTGTGATCCGCCAGTACAAACCTTATAATGCAGAATCTACTTGACCAACTCCATGCAAACTGGGGCAATGCTTTAGCAGTCACAACAGAAGTAGGCTAAGTATGAAATGTTTACCTTCCAGCAGGCAGGGATGCAAAGGCTGAGTAGTAGAGGTGTAGAAAGGTTAAGGCTGTGACTGCTTCAGGCTCCACACCAAGCTTGTCTGAAATGATCTTCTCCATGCGACAAAGGTCTGACACAGTGAACTTGCTTTGGCTGATGCGAATGAGTTCATGGGTGGGTGAGATATTGCTCTCTTCCTCAACCATTTTGGCTGCAATGTGAAGACAACAGACTCCAATACAGGGCAAGTGTTTGGGCTGCACCTATCACAATAACACAGCAGTCACAAATGTGAGTCAACATCCCATGATTCAAAGTCAAGCAAGGTCACTGTTAATGTGCTTTTTTCTTATTGATAAAACTACAATTAAAACATGCCAAGTTATAGATTGGGTTTCAAAAACAAAACCACACACAGATTCACGTTGTAACTTGAAATAAAATATAACATCTGTGCATTTCTTAAATCCTACCTTCATAATGGTGAGGAAACGGTCGAGCAAATTGACAGCCTGAACAAAAGTCTGGGTGCTGTAGGCAAAGAAACTGGTGAGGCCCCACAGCTCTTCCACTCTGGTGTCTCTGCATTTTGCAGACACTCCACTGTGATTCTGAAAATGCACCATTGTATTCAGTACCAGACAGACATCACCAAAAATAGCATTTTATTTTAAACTGACCCATATGTCTGCACAGACAGCCAAAACCGAAAAAATTGGGTCAGTGGGTTACCTCCGTGGGGGCTGACTCCATCAGCTTCAGGCCAGTCTCTCTGGGAAGAAAGTTGTACTCCCTCGCACAACATGACTTCAGCTCTTTCAAGAGCAAGCTGTCAATGGCTTGAATATCCCTCATCCTAGAAAGACATATTTTAATGGTTTTGCGTTGCAATCCAAGATAATACGACTGTACAGACAGAATTACTTGTGCAACAGACAGAGCAACTAACGTTTTGTCAGAAGTCTCCCTGACCACACCTACTGAGTGTCAGGTATCACTGGAAAAATCCCTCCACCGCCCCAAACCCTGCAAATTCCTGCTGTTGTGTATCTAATACTGTTGCTACAACACGTCAAGCTGTTCAACAGCAATAACGAAATACCCTGTTGGGCTTTTACTATAATAAATGCTGATGTTAGTTGAGGTAGCATTTAATGTAACTAAATCTCTAACGTTGACATTATTTAAAGTACCAACTAATACAAACAAACACTAAGTTCGATAATCAGTAACTGACGTTATAATATCATTTTGAAGAGTTTGAATGTATAGACTTAGACGGTACACTTGATTCGGCTCATCAAAACTAAAATTCGTGCCAAACAATATTTATAAACCGAAAACGTAGAAAAGCTGAAGCCGTCATAAACACAGAGCGTTACGTTAAAATGTCAATGTTAGCTAACTGCGCTAGTTTGACGAACGGTAGTCTTACCTTGCCCAGAAGCCACCGCCGTGCAGGGTAATTACAAGGCAGCTAAATCCCGCTTTTCACTTCTTCATATTTTCATTTTGATTTCTGATTATGGGCGGCAAATGTTAAAAAACAAGCTCTTTGACCCCTTCCGAGACGACAGGGTCCGCCCTGAATAAACAAACAACCGCCGATCTCTCCCGAAACTACGATAACCATAATGCACCACTGGGAACGCTTTTACGTTGCAACAAACTGCAGGAAAAGGCGGATGTTAACGGATAATTTCAAAGTATTGGCGCTAACGTAACTTCTGCTGTCATTTTAGTGTAAACTTCACAGATTTTAAATAAACCAGTTCAGTCAACCAGTGTTGATTAGATTATCCTAACTTTTAGCGCCAAACCCCACAAAATTATCACGATAATAACGTGACGCTAGCTGGGAATTAGCCTACGGTGCTGTTTCCATGGTGATAACTCTTGCTATGCCAACCTACTAGCTAGCTGCTGATGTTAGCTTTGATGAGGTATTTGGAGGCAAAACAACAACTTAACGTAACTAATTTAATGTGAACAGAAATGTTATCGGATTCCAATGACAATGGCGCTCAAATTATACAATTTGAGTCACCACCAAACCATACACAGTTTACACAAGCGGCGACTGGGGAAACAGGTAAGTTGTAGTTAACCAAGGTTAGGAAAATCTCTGTTTGCTAATTTTACAAATAGGTTTTGTTGATTTAGAGTCATTTCATTTTTAAGGCCTTTGTTAACTGTCTTTACAGAGGCCCACGACGCGTCTCATCGGCTGAGATTTAACAGCCTCACACTGGATGAACTAAGGTAGCATAACATGCTAAAACTGTAGCTTAGTTCTCTTTCAGCTGCTGGCTTGACCGCAGTCTCTTACACACAGATACGGTCAAAGTGCCAGCCGATTTTTACAACCGGTTCATTTGCGTCTTTAATACTTAGCTCACTTCCCAACTTATTACCAAGGTAACCGTAAGCTTTTGATTTGATAAAATAATCGCTCCACAAAACAACAATCCAAGGGATGACAACGTGTTTTCAATATGGTCCCACGTTAATGAAGGGAGAGACTTGAAATATGTAACATAAGGTTAGCAGTAAAATTAAAATAAAGCTATGGATCGATCCAGGTAACTACTGTATCAACACACCTTCTATACAAAACCTCTACACAAAGTGATGGCTAGAGATGATGATGAATACTCAGTGATAGAAAATTTCGTTGTGAAGAATTTGATGGAACACGAGAAATTTAATCAACCGATCAGTATAATCGGATATTCAGTTGCATTCATCTTGTTTAAAAGGTCTAGGCCTTTAGATGGGTATACCTATCATGGGCTATACAATACTGTCAGAGACTATGCAGCATTTTCCCGTGAAAATGTAGGTTTGATTGAGGAAATAAAATGCATTTGGTATTGTTTGGTAAGCAAATTGTTTGTATTTTTATTGCAACTTATACATAAACTGATTAACAAATTTAAGATTAAGGAAAGTAAAAGCCTGAAATTTGAAACACTTGTATGGCTAATGCAACATTTCCCTAATTTTACTATCCTCTGCTAATATCTCAAGACTATTTTAAGACTGCTTCATATTTAGAAGAAGTCTCTGCTAGACTGCAATGGCATCACAATAAATTATCCTCTCTATCCTTCCTAATATCTGTTTTGTTTACAGTGAGGAGCTTGACAGGCGCACCAAAGAAACCCAGAGGCTTCAGGATGAGTTGGAAAATGCGACCAAACTCACCTTGGAGAAGTTTGGCTGCACATATGGCATCCAAAGCCCACCTGGACAAAGCTGCCACAACAGCAGATTTGGTGTTTGTAAGTACAAACGTCAGCGTGACCCAACGATTTTTTTTTGTAGCAGCACAGTAGCCAAACACATAAAACAAATACTAAGTTAAGTAAGGGTTCATTTGTTTCAATTTTTATAAAACTTTAACTAAAAGCTCAATACAAAAATCTTTGTTATTTGACTTTGTGTGGGGAAAACATTTTCAAGAGCAAAATATTTTGAAAAGAATTCTATATAAATACACAGATGACATACACAGTGTGTATTTTATTCTTCCTTTGGTCTTTTGACAGATGACTCACCTGGGGATTCCACTGTTCTTTCAGTTCACCAGCAGGCAGCGACTCAGCCCCTGGTCTGTAATCTGGATTGTTCAAACCAAGTGGTGACCCCAAAAATGATCAACTCGCCAGGAGAGGAGGTTTTTGAAAAAGCAATAGATGATTGTCTTCAACATCTGTCTGACTTGCAGCTTGACAAGGTCCATAGTTTTATTTCAACCATCAGTCTTATTAGCTTGATGCTTTATGAATAAGTGAATTGGTGAAGCTTTTTTTTTGTCCTGTGAAACATAGACAAATGATCAGCCTGAACAAGAGACATTCAGTTTTGACAAAGCCATTGTGAACCTGCAGACTGAGTTGCATAAAGTCCAGATGGAGAAGGAAGTCCTGTCTGACCTCAGGTGAACACACTGATAAAGTTTGATTTGTATAAAGAAAGTGTTTAAATTCAATTTGACCCACAGATCTTTTTATTTGTAGATTGAAGGATTCAAGGAAACATGCCGATCAAATGGAAAAGATGCTGTGCATGTTGGAGGAGCTCCAAGAGATCAAAAGGGCGGGGGACCAGAAGCTGCAAGAGTCGGAGGAGGAGGCGTTGGCACTTAACAGGAGAGTAGAAACACTGGAAAAAAACATTAAGGAGATCTACTCTTCACTGTTATCTCAGGAGAAGCAGCGTGGAGGAGAAGAAATCACCAGCACAAATGATGCCACAAGTTCAAGACAGCCATTTCTGGCCGCTAAGCCAACGGAGAGGTTTGACAATAAAATAGACAAGATACAGGAGAAACCTTTTTTGGTAAGTACTAGAAGTCAGTTAAACTTTTAGACTTAGACTTTTTCTTTGATTTTTGCTGATTTCCTTCATCTGTTTTGTAGCAGTCAAGAGAACATTTGGGGACCGAAGAATGCAGCGGAGTGGAAAATGAAAGGTAATATAATCTAGAGCTGTAAAAACCAGTTAACATGTGGAAAATCTTTTTAAAAAAACTATTTGAGAATAAAATAATAATTCCATTTATTTCTTGCTTTTCTCTGTCATACATGAGAAAAATACAAACATTTTTAGGATATGGACTGTTGGTATGATAAAACAAAGAATCTGAATCAGTAAGTTAATTGAGAAAAAAAAAATCATTGAACCGACTTGAAATGAAAAGTCATTACAGTGTTACAGGCAACAGATCACTGGTCCAAGTGTTCTGAACCTAATATCAAGTTATCACTGGTCAACAGAGTAACATTATGGTGTTTCTCTGTTACTTCCTTTGCAGCTATTGTAATCTGTATCTGTAGTCTGTATGCTTCATCTAATATGACCAAAACATAACAAATGCCTAAACCATAAAAAAAATTTAGTTACCTACCATAGAGGTGATTGTAAGCATTCTTCATTTTGCTCTGTTCTAGAATGGGAGAGCTAATTTCAAGTCTTGGCCAGGAGATGGTGCTGTTGACCAACAAACTGAGCTCAACTAAACACAATAGCATCACCTTAACCGTCAAACTTGAGTTGCTGAAGTAAGTGTTGTAAATCATCATGTGCTTGTTTTGTACTTGAGTTTAATTTAATAGAAAATGCTGACTTTATGAAATAATTTATACCTTCCTATAATGTTTTAAAATTTCTATTTCCAGGAAACTTGCAGAAAGACAGACATCACTCCACCAATGTCAGGTCAGTGAACTTGCATCAATTCTCTTCAGCCATAAAGAAAAGGCAAGGACCAATTTGCAATTACATCATGAGTGATACTGTAAGCCATGAGGCATTGAGACTGCTAAAACTGAATACGTATCCACTTCACTACTGTATAGATCAGGAAAACTATTATGTAACCAACCACAAAAGCCATCACATGAACTTTACCAGGAATGTGCTGGTCTTGAATTCCTGCCCTGATTATAACTGTAACTCATGGAGAAATAACCCTAATGAGCCTCCATCTTTTTAGGAATGCACAGATGCATCCTATTGTTTGTGTAAATGAATCAGAATGAAAACAAAAATATTAATTATGTGATTTGTCACATTGTAGGTTAGTTGTCTGGAGCAACAGCTCTTTCAGACTCAGTCTCTGCTGGTTGATGCCCAAAGAGAGAGGGAACGATATTCACAACAAGCAGAGGAGCTTCAGTCCCATTTTGGCCAGTTGAAGGTGCTGCATCCAACACTGAATTTCAAACTAGCAATTTCAATTTTACCCATTTGGTCCTAAGGTGTTTTAGATCATATTGTTTCACACTTTCAAAGCTTATTATTTTTTGTCCTTTCAAATGCACTCATCCTCCTTTGCCTCTTGCTTTATCCTTCAGAGGCGCAGTGAGCAGCAGCAGTGTGAACTCCAGGAGGAGGTAAAGGTCCTGAGAGGACAGCTGGAGGCAGCCATGGTGCAACTTCACAGAGGCAGGGAGGAGAAAACCTGCTTACAGGCCCAGCTGGAGCAGAAGACCAAAGGGTGGAAGATTTCCAAGGAACACCTGGAAGAGAAAAACAAGGAGGTCCAGCTCAGGCAGCAAGAAGCCCAGCAGGTAATAAACCAAAAAGTGTGTGTGTGTGCGCCTGCATGTGTGTAGAAATTATTTATGACATTATTTTATGTTACACAACAAAAGTTGTTTTTTTTTTTAATTTAACATTAACATGATATAAAATGCAAGAGCCTGTGACCTGCCCATTTTGCTAATGAACACTGATTCTTCAGCATCTTGCCAGGTTGGAGGAGACTCAGAGCGAGTGCCAGACCCTGCATGCAGACAGAGAGACACTGAGGCTGAACCTGGATGACCGAGAGAAGCTGATAGATGTTCTTAGGGTGCAAATGGAGAGCAGTATCCAGATGACGGTCCAGCACAGTTGCGCTATTGAAAATCTTAGCAAGGAAAACAGTCTTCTGAGCAACCAGCTAAACCAGCACAAGCTGGAAATTCAGCAGCTCAGGGTTAGGAGCATGGCAGAAAACTTCACTGATGTGAATAGAGAAATAAACTTTCAGACGCCACTTATATCATTGCTAACATCCTACTCTTTTTCTTTTTGTCTTTCTCATGTGCAATATGCTTATTAGGCAGAGTTAGACCAGCGCAAGTCAGACCTGGTTGCTGCAGAGCAAGAGAGGCGGCAGCTACAGGCCTCTGTGGCTGAACAACGTCAGTGCGTCCGGGAGGAAACTCTGGAGAAACAGCAGCTCAGCACCCAGCTGGAACTCCACCGTATGCAGTTACTCAACATCACAAGTGAGTTAAACTTTACAGAATATAAATCACTACACGGGAGAGAAGCAAAACAAACTGTAAACTGAAAAGAAACTGCATCTTTTGTAATAACTGATGGAAAAAAAATTTTATTTCATTCCTGGTTGATTACACAATGAACATAAAGAACATTCAAAAATACAAAGTCAGCAGCATCTTATAAATACAACCTCATAAAAATTTGAACAGCCTACAAATGTGTCCCAGAGATGGATAAATATATGTAGGTGAAGCCCTGCAGAATAATATTTATAAATATTAAAAAAAACACAATGTAACATTAAAACATCATTAAATTCAAATAACAACTCCTTATGTCTCATTCAATCAATGAAAATTTCAAATAAGTTAAAAAACATCATCTGTAGTCCATAGTAACTATAAAACTTTTGTCTTTTGTTTTTTACTCCTTTTAATTCATTCAGAAAATCTAAAATGTTTTCCAAAAACCTTTAAATTAGATGTCTGTCCTCAATTCTAATCAAAAATTAGAACATTTTGAAACTACATTTGTTTCAGTAAATGATACAAAGGACTGTAGAGCATAAAGCTGATGCGTTTTCCTCCTTTTTTATGATCACACTGTTCTTTTGGAGTCCTCCTAGATAATAAAAGATTTGTGTTTAGTAATTACCACATAATATAGTGTTCCAAGAGGATTTTACCATATTGAACTGTATTAAGTTAAGCATCCACCTTGACCTGCAGGACTTTTGTTATCTCTGAACAGCAGACTAGTGTAAACAGGCTTTTTCATTCATCACACATTGCTCTTTGTTTCTGGAAAAAGCTCAGTTCTCACAGTATCCTTGCCAAGTCAAATGCTCTTCTTCTCCTGCCGTGTTAAAAAACAAAGAACTACGTTTGGTATGTTTTCCCTGTCAACCAAGCCCTTCAATTGTTGTGTGTGTTTGCTCATGTGGTAAAATGTGTTTCTCTCTGAGGACGTAATGCATTTATTTGTCCGGGCACAATTTCAGAGGAGCACAAGCAGCTGCAACAGCTCCACAGCTGTAAGAGCACAGAGCATGAGGGTGTGGTGCTAAAGCTTCAGAGTCAGCTAAGAAACGCCCAGGACGAGCTTGACCAGGTCAGGGGAGCCCTGCGGAACCTTGAAGAAGCTGATGGACATGGTTAGATGAGTTAAACTGATACCTAATTGTAAGACGGCATAATAATTTCATGTACAAAGAAAGATTTGAGAAAAATTCTTAGATTTACATCTCGTCTATGATCAAGTTAACAGATAACAGTGATTTACAGGAATCTTAATGAAATCTAAGAATGCCAATTACTCTTGCACACAACATAATCCCTCAAGTTAAATGATACTAAAAATATTAGATTTCCTCCTTTGCTGCATTCCAGTCAGGGAGATCTCATGTTACTTGTGTAACCATAGACATATGTCCATGACATGTGTAAAGCTGCTCCCTGCCCTCTGTCCGTCTCTATGTTGCTTCATCATGTGGGTGTGTCTCCTCCTCAGGCCTCC
This sequence comes from Acanthurus tractus, assembly GCA_029783725.1. NCBI lineage: Eukaryota > Metazoa > Chordata > Actinopteri > Acanthuriformes > Acanthuridae > Acanthurus > Acanthurus tractus. The sequence goes on from JAQNCA010000027.1 coordinate 8,041,038, forward strand.
AGGCAGCAATGCACATGCAGGAGAAGATCACTGCCAGGAGAGAGCAGATTGACTCCCTGCAGGGCAAAATCAAACATTTAGAGGAGACTATTGAGAAGCTGCACCAGGTGAAAAGCTTTGTGTGCCAGTATTTACAAAGATGGATCAAGTTAGATTTAGATCCCCTTATATTATGCAGTTTATGTTACGCAAATTACTCTTATTGCTAGTATTTTGGATTTCTTAATTAGTCTTTTATCTTTTTGAAAAACAAATGTAATGTCATTCTACTTTTTTTATTCTTACCTTGGCTGCAACTGTTCGCAATGTTAATGTGGTTGATGAAAGAAACGTTATTTTTTTTTTGTTTTGTTAATTTTTTTCCTGAATGCCTTAGCTGTTGATAAATCAGATGTGGACATCATGGGGTTCTTAACATCTTGAGTTAATTTTAATGACAATTAAAAAATCTTCCAAATATACATGTGGCTTTAACTCGTAACCACTCAACACCACAGTGAGTTCACTGAAGCCTTTTAGGGTCCGTTCAGTTTAAAGCTGGGCAGCTATAAGTGTTATAAAACAATCCTTTTTGCTGTCTTTCCCTATACTATTCAGGAGAAGCGCTATCAGAGTCTGGAACACAAGCGTCAGCTTCGGGAACTTACTGTCGTCAGGGAGGAGAAGAGACAGCTTGGCGATGAGCTGGAGGCCCTTCGCTCCAAAGATAAGCAGTTAAGGGAGCGGATTGGACAGCTGGAGGCAATCCTTCACAAGGTGGTTCTGTAATTTATTTCCCACCTCCCTCTCCCTTCATTTACTGTCATCTCTTTACTATCTGTTGTCTTATATGGCACACAAATGCCTTAGAATGGGGAAGGGATGTATTAACAAAAAAAGTTTTCAGTTAGAAAAGGTCCTAAAGACTGGCTGATCCGCAATCAGTAATTGTTTTTAGTTGTCCCTGAGATAACATAAAATTTGAATTTATATGTTTGGATTTTTTTAAAAAGCCTTATCAGTCCTGTTCTGTGTCTGTGTCATTTGCTCTGTGTCCTCTCAAAGATGTCAGAGAGCTTTGCAGACTGTCAAGATTTTATCCAGCTGCAGGAGCAGGAGTTTTATCGTCTGAAACTCCAACATTCCTTAGACTTGAAGGTAGAGCTACTTACATACAAAGAGTCTTCTTGTAAGACGCAATAAGGCTTATCCACCACTGTACACATATATCCATGTGTCTGTAAATATGCCAATATTAAACTGAGATACTTCGTACTAAGCTTCCCAGCTGTTTTCTCCTCATCACACATGTCTGATAGTAATGTCCTAATCCAGCCATAATCACTCTTTATTAAATCTTGAGTTATAACCTGTTTTATGTTCTCTGGAGGAACTCCAAGGTCAGAGTTTGCACACAGCTCTGAATCCACCTTCACCTGACCTGGTCCCTGTGTTCTCATCTGCACTCAATGCTCCACCCTACTCCCAGCATGCTTCCAACACCCAGATCACGGTACAGTCAGGAACTCCTTATATCTCCCCTGTATCCTACAGCTCTAGCCCATCATGTGCATATGTGAATCATTGTTTATTTGGCTTAACTGATACAAGTTCAGCACATCTGCTCTGCTTTTGAATCAAAAACATACACGTCATTACATTCCTATGGCAAAGAGAGAAATTTTACAGTTAAAAATTTCAACACAACAGTGAAATACTATTTGGTATGGTTTGTTTCTGTTCAAACGCAAGCTAATCAGCTACTGATAATACTGACATCACTACAGCAGTGCATTGAACTTTTCTTTGCTTCCTCCCTCCTCCTCTGGCTGCTGAAGCCAAAGAGGCAGCCAGAGAGCCCTGCTCAGGAGCTCAGGTCTCTTGTCAAAGAGCTGAGAGAGGTGCTTTCGGATAACCACAGACCACACACAGATGACAACGGCGCTGGCAGCGGCTTCCACAGGAGGAGGTCTGCTCCAGAGAAAGTACACAGAACCACATTGTACGTCTGGCTCCATTCCCACACACTGAAAGGATTAACTTTGCTCTTAGGCTAGTTTAGGTCACGTCAGAAAATCATGTGATGCAGGAAGTCACTGGAGTGGATGATGAGTTGGTAATCCATTCATGAGTGGTTTTATCGCATTGTTTCACTGCTTATCCTGCAATATACCTTTGACCTTGTGTAATTCAAGATAATATAATAAAAAACAATATGTAATTTAAAATCTTTAAGTGTCTTTCAAGTTATCTGTTATAAACTCATGAAATATACGATGTTCTTGTACAATGTCTCACTTTGTGTTTTAATTTTCCCCTACCACCTACAGCAGTACTGACATGGCTAAAGGAGTAAAAGCTGGCTTCAGATTTAGAAGAAAAACCTGTGGGAGGTAGGGAGTGCACCCAAACCCAATCAAACTCAGTGTTTTGTTTGAATGCTTTGTGACTGACTTGCCTTAAGGTTATGAGATGGTCGAACCATCTACCCACGTGATCTGTCATCCCTCATGCAAAATGCAAGGCGCAGCAAAGTGCTACAGGCTGTGTAATATGATGTAACACATGTCTGTTTGTGCATTGTGCACTTTGTCCAGTGAGCCACATTTTCTGAAGACAGCTGAGCTGAAAGGGAAAATAATAAACAAATCCTTCAGTGAGAGTAAGTTTTTCGAACTACTTTGTCATTTTCATTAATTCATTTTTTATCAATTAAAAGAAATGACTTTTTCCTGAAAACACATTAGTTAAATTTGCGTGGTTTAGTTAGTCATCCTCCATATGACATGAGATTAGAGCTCCCACCTTTTGATGATCAACAGAAAAACTGTTTTTTTTAATTTATTTTATTGCAAGGTAGACAGTACAAACAGTTTGAAGACATCACTCACAGTGAAAAGAAATGTAATTGGCTTTTTTGTTCAGGCATTTTATAGACCAAATAACTGAGAAAATGATCAGCTGATGAATCAGTGATGAAAATAATCATTAGTTGCAGTTTAAATACAATTGTGTTGTTTTTCTCTAACTTATTCATGATGACTTTACTAGGCCTGGCGATATTGAGACCAGCGACTGCACAGCTACTGTCACCAGGCCGCAGGTCACCCGTCCACTCTCTCCTGACATCTAATCCAAACAGACAGTGATTGACATGACAGACCTGAGGCTGACTTCTCTTGTTGATTTCTACTGCGTTAATATTGTACATTATATATATAAACAGTTTATTATGCCGCTATGAATACTCTAACATACTGTGATTTATTTAAGTATTGTTTAATAGTCTGAGGAAACAGGTTCCATGTGGACTGATTTAGAGGATTTAATTAGTAAACAAGAGCTACCTGCTGACAAGAAAAACTGAGCCTTTTTTTTTTTTTTTTTTTTTGGAAGATTC
>JAQNCA010000027.1:8051526-8103675 GCA_029783725.1 Acanthurus tractus
AGATAGATAGATAGATAGATAGATAGATAGATAGATAGATAGATAGATAGATAGATAGATAGATAGATAGATGTTGCCAGAAACAATAGACTGACTCTGAATTAATTTATTTATCACTGTAGGTGGTTTGAAACCTCTTCCTCTTTCCTATAGATTCCTCGTGCTGTCACAAGACTTTACCGCAGCTCATGATGCAGTAGAAGCAATATGTCATTTCTATGAATGGATAAAGAAGTCATCAATGTGTAATAAATCTCACTATTGCGCCATTGCTCCAAGGAATTTACAACTTTGAACTGATGAAGGGACTTCCAACATGCGACTCTGAGGATCTCTCGAGAGTGTTTTAACAGCTTTGTCCCACATACCTAAGTCAGACCGGGTGACATACAGTGACTTGAAAAGTCAAGTCAGGAGTTTTTTACATTCTCCTTCCTCCTTATGGACTGCTGATGACCCAAATTGGCTGTTTCTGTGTGAAATCTTCAGCATGCATCAAAACTACCACCCATATTGAGATATCATTTGTTTGTTGACATTTGAAACTTTTTGTATGTGTGTATCCATCATGAAAATGCCAGCTAGTGACAACTTTTACCATTTAAGCACTTATAACTAGCTTTGAAACTAAACTGTCTAACTGCAGTTGTCAAGGCAAAAAGTATAACTCTAATAAATAATCATGGTTTTCATCTTGCATTAAAAGCACTCTTGGCTCTCATCTCAGGAATTTAAAATTTCTGCTATGTTTGGATCAACAGAGGTGATTTATTCCTGTCCAGATAAACTCAAACACGGTGGGCAAGCTATGAAAACATCTGCCTCTAAGATCCTAAGAAGTTCTTATTGTTAGATACAATTTGACATTTAAAAAGCAGTTGCGTTTGGTGTATGTGCTTACAAAGACCATCATACCAGTGTGATAGTTTTTGATTTTGTTTCCTTATTTATCAACTTGATTGCAGTGAGGAAACTCCTGAAACGTGTATGTATGCGCCCCACCTTTCTTTCCTCTGCAGAAGGATTTCCGTCTCATGCATCCTGACTTATAGACACTGAAATATGACACCTGTGTAATTGGTCATTGTCTTCAAAACGCTCTCTAAATGGTTGCAGAAAGATGGCCTGACTTGAGAAAGCTCTGCCCCTTTGGCAGAAAAAAAAAATATGAGAGTAAATATTTGGATGTGGACAACTTCAAGGCATTGTGTTTGCTGATATGTGGTCAGTGAAGAGGCAGTAATTTGATACAGTTTTAAATTATAGCATACTTTTATCCATAAACAAATCCTAAATGATGCCAAATGTTACAATTTAGATTCATCACTATATTTACAATTATCTCATCCAGAAAATTTAACAGCGAATTACACTTTTGATTATTTGTTAATGTTGTGCATTCTTTTATTTGCTTATTTACTTACATATGCACCTTAAAGTACAAAATTAAATAAAAAACAAAGGATCAGGACAGAATTTATTTTCCTCTAGAGACTTTCTACTTCAAATCAACAAGATAAGTACAATTGAGGGAAACTGGTCTGATACACAGGAAATATTTTTGTTTATGGTCAATTCAGAGGGCTTGGCAGCATGCTGGCTTTTAAGTGAAAAGAAGCTTATTGCCATTTTTAAAAGTCCTTCACAGCCTTTAGGATGTTGAGAAACTTTAGAAAACAATACAAGGGAGAGGAAGTGAGGAAAATAACTCCCTAACTCGCTACCTGTACAAGGCATAAACAGCCAAGGCTTTGACCTTACTTGGCCAGGCCATTAATACACAGTATGTTTCATTTTTGTAGAAATTAATTGTTACTCTTGTCCCTAGAGATTATTTTGTTTGTTTGTTTTGGGTGCTCCTCTTAACTTTGGTTTGGTAAGCAAACTCTTTTTTTTTCAATAGCAGTCTGTTCTAATGTGACTATTGAAATAAAAATTAAAATATCTACATTTAAATAAACACATACACACAGGGACACAAAAAAGATAATACAGTACAATTACAGTTAACAGTAATTTTCATTATTGATTGTTCAGATCACTATTTTAGGATGAAAAGCTTTTCTTTAGCAGAAAAAGGAATGTCCATAACAGTTTCTCTGAGCCCAAGATGACATTTTAAAACAGTTAAATAGTTCCCTACAACAGTCTAAAGGAAATCGATCGCTTTATGATCGATTACAAGTTATGTAAAACAAAGAGCTGTAAATTCCACGTTTCTGAAGCTGAAACCAGTTTGCCATTTTTGTTTGAAACGTGACTAAAATTTCCCAAAATTTTTGTTTGATGCATAACTTTAAAAGTGAATCAAAGTCATACAAGTTGTTACCACAAGTGACTCAGTATGTTAGCTGCTAAAGTTCAGCCAGATTATATCATACTTATTCTTGATACTACTGTGTGTCTACCATTGCTCATTAAGAAATAATGTAGTTTAAAGCTTTTTACCATCCCTTATTCATTATTTATTGGCATTGTTACAGTAACTTAGCCTTACAACACCACGGTACATCTTGCAGCCTCAGTTTTCTCTTCACATTTGAATGAATAAAGCTAAATTGTGAGCTGGCTTGGTCAAAATGTGCACAATGCATAGATTGTTGCATAACTCTCCTCACAAGCCTGGGGACAGCAGGGCTCAGCAGGGTCACTGTGAAAAATTTAAATCATGAAGAACAGTTTGCGTGTTTTCATAATAAGTTTTCCATTGAGAATAACAGTGTTATACATCTGCAATTGTAATGTGGTGTGACAGTAGTTCTTCCTCGAATTCTTAAATTACCACTGTGGGAACAATGACTCGCTGTCTCCTGTTTCAAAACACATTAGTTGAATGGTGGGAAATGAACCACACCTAGGAGGACAAAAGAGTTCTATGGTCAGTTCATCACTTAACTGTTGTTAAGTAAATAAACACAAAAGTCGTACCATGGGAGAATGTAAACACTACATGCAATGAAAAAAATATATGTTAATTGTTCTCCCAGTGCAGAGTCCTGAAGAAAACATACAAATACTGTGAAGTAAAAAAGTTTATGACAGGTCCAGAACTCTATATCCATCTTGTTATTCCTGCAGAATAATGATTGATATTGTATAAAGCACATATTCAGATAATACTGATGCATTCATGCATACTGTGAGAGTCATGTTACTGTTGCAGTTTACTGAAGGGCACCAATTTTCATAACTTTGTATGCACATTTTTAATTTTGGAGTGGCTCCCAACCTGGAGTCAGGCAAATATGACAAGTTTGCGCAGTCATGAGATTAATAATGAGGGACTAAAGTTCAGCTGCACAAAAACAAGAAACAAAGAAGGATCTTTTTTTTGGAATTAGTTATTGCTTTTAAGGTTGAGTATCCATCCAAATTTAGCTCAAATTTCCAGAAATTCAACAAAAGAAAGGTGATTTAATGCATAATTACAGCCAACATGTCATCTAAAAGGAACAGAAGCTTCAGTGGAAAATTTAAGCCAAATCCTGAATGAATGATCTGACATATTCACAATTTATTTGCTGAGACTCCTTCCATAACACCCTGTTGTGTATTTTTGTCATTTGATAAACCAATTTTTCAACCTCTGTTTACCTCAGACATGTACATGAAAGAAAATGTAGGATTTTGATGTGCTTAAATCATACTCCATTGCAGTGTTTGAGTATGTGTATGCAGTTGTGTTTCAGTACTGCATAGTTAACGTATGGGGCATTGGGTCCAATTTTGTCAGCTTTCTTCTGACCACACCATTTAGATGTCTTATGTTACCTAACATTTCTTTTGTCTGCGACAACACAGCAAGTTCTTTTGGTCCCTGTGATCCTCTCCAAGGAGAGCAAGATATAAATTCTGTGTAGTGTAGTCTTCCCTTAGCGCTTAATGGCTCAGTTTGCATTAATCACCTCCAGTGAAACAGTCCGCCACTCCTCGCAAATCTCCACTCCCAAAACTATGCGTGTACTGTATATCAGTCTGTGGCCACACAAAGACTGTCTCAGCCTCGAATGCCGTGCCGAAACCGTGACTTAATGTTTGGTACCAGGCTCCACCGTGGTGCTGCCCCAGTGGGGTGGAGGACACCGCTAACCATGTCAAGCAGTATTTACAGAAAGAGTTAATGTTGTTTCTGTTGCATTGATATGAGGAGGGAGCTGCAGATAGGGAGGACAGATGATGGAATGTGACTGGTGGAGCATTTGGTTTGTTTTCACATTTTTCACATTGTACGGACTGTAGATTGTTGCTGTCAAGCAAGAAAACTTCTCTACAATTTCATGCTCAAGAAAATCTGCCTTGCAATGTGCGTAGTTGCCATGTTGATTAGGGCTCCCCTGGTTTACACATGGGGTTGGGAGACTTTTCAAACAAAGTTTACTGAATTGTCTCAAACAATTAAAGCTACAACTGCAACATTTAAAGCTGATATAGATCGTTATGTTGTATGTAAACTGCAGCTTCACATCGCTTTCATTGTGCATTAACTTTTATGTCTTCTTTAAAGATGCCACAGCTTTGTTTTCAATAATTACGACAAACATTTAACTTTTTACTTTTTTTTTTTCTTCTTTTTTTTCGCTATGCAAGCTGCAGGACTTGAGGGATGATGATGTAAGTCATTTTGTTGGTTATCCACTTTGGTCCAAACTGAAATATCTTAACATCTATCGGATAGGTCATTTTGAATCTTGCTACATTTGGTGATTCTCTTATGTTTTCAATTGTACCACCATGAGGTTGACTGTTGTATTTTTGAAATAAATATTCTGACAATTGCTATAAATTGCCATGAAATTCGGTGCACACAGATGTGTCCTTCTCAGGATGAATTTAACAACTTTGTTAAAACTCCAGTTTTCCATCTCCCACCATCATTGGGTCAGATTTCCAATTTTTCCAACAATTTGGTGCTTGACCCAGTTCCCCCCAAACCAATGACATTTCCATCTGGCTCAGCTGTAAGCCTACTTCTGTTTAACAAATTAAGAATTTTTACTGTTGTATTTTACTGTTACTGTGTATATTAACATTATACCTGTTAACCATTTTCATATCAGCACTGTCATTGTGAGCATGTTAGCATGCCTTTGAGAGCTTTTAGCTTGAAGCATCCCTGAGCCTGCATAGTCTCATAGAGCTGCTGACATGGCTGCAGTCTCCTTTTTTGTTTTTGTCCCAGTTCAAACACGCCATTTATACAAATTCATAACCTCAGATAGCTTTGTTAACCAGGGCGTTGGCTTTTGTACAGTGAAAAATTATAATTTGAAGGATGTGTTAGTCTGAAAGATATGAATCATTGTTTGCATACTGCGTGTGTTATTTATTCAGCACATGAAGAGCATTTACATTTGGCTCTTGCAAAGTACACTGCGAAGCCGCCCATCTCACCTTAAACAGGATTTTCTGTTTAGTTGGGAGCATGTCTGATGTCAAACCAAACTATGCCACAAGGATCCCAACTGTCTGGTTAGGAGGAGGAAATAAACCATAGCTAGTGAGACAGCGACTCTCATTCAGACTCCTTATTGGATGTGTGAGGAAGGTGATCTCAATTTATTCCAAAACACAATTTATTCCAAAACACAATGGGAAGTCAAGCCCACATGAGTTTGCAGATACCCCATTTTGCACGGTTATCACACATGGCTCCAAAAGAGCTGACTGTGCAGAATGTATGAGACATTCAGGGAGTACTTTCTTTCCCTAACTTGTGAATGCACATTTGTGTCCAAATAAATGTGCTTTCTGTTCAGTCCCATTCGCACTTCGGCCATGTCTCCAAATTGTAAATCAAAAGGTTTTGGTAGGGTACAAAATTTGTTGGAACACAATGAATGATTTGTCAGGACAACAGACATTACTTGGAAGAACTTGTCCAAAATTATTTAGCCCCTGAATGGATGAAAAGTCTCCTTGTTGTAGTATGCAGAAACGCTTGCCTTTTTCTCACAATGAACCCCTTTAACGACACTGTACATAGAGATACTTGCATAAAAAACCATCTCTAGTCATCAAATAGCTTTGTGTAGGCCTTCAAAGCTGGATTTCTTAACGTCTAACAAGTCCAACAACAAAAAAACAGAAAAAACCATCAGTGTCGCTCTGCTGACCAAACATAAAAAGAGACCATTACAAAGGTTGAGCTGTTTTACCCCTCTTCACCCTCCCATCCTCTCTTTGGCAGGAACAATGTTTCTGCATTACTTGACTGTTATCCTTCCCCCCTGATGATTTTCTTTAGCATTTTTCACTTCTCTTGTTTGAACAGATGCCGCCCCCCTCTTGCAGCCCCCATCCCCTGGGACTGCCATAAGGCTTAGTACAATGAGGTAACACTCAATTACATTAATGTTAAGAGTCCAGCCCAGCCAGTTCCTTCCAGTCAGCAACATCAAACGATATGGTGTATATCACTTCCTAAGGGAAAATTTGCAGTCTTTTGTCCTACTTTATTTATGAATGGGTTATGAAAGAAGCAGCTGCATGACCGCACTCACCTTGCAGGTTGTCCATTACTGCACTTTAAGCATTTTACAGCCAGGATGTATCCTAACTTGTTGGCCACCAACCAAGCACCAACTAAAGCCAAGTCAATAAGTTGGGTAAATATCGGAATGACCGGTTCAGATAGGGAGTCTAAGCCTGCTTTCTCATCTTGTTAGATAACTTAAATATCTGAACTGGCATCTAGTCTGCTAGAATTCTGCATTCTGCATGCCGAGATAAGCAGCTGGTGTTGTCAGTAAATAAAGATGGTGGCCGCTCACAATTCCAGGTGTCTTGTTTCAGCTTTACTCTGGTTAGATGCTTAGGGTGTCACAGAATCTAAAAGGCACTGAAGAGCTTCAGAGAAACTTTACCCTTGACCTGTTCTGTCATGAATACACGATCGTCTTTCCGCCAAATTCTGGTGATGCATTCATGAGCTTAAGGTTGGCTTTTAAAACTGTGAAATATCATCTTCAGCATGCATTAGGCTGCACTGATAAATGTTCAATGTTAATTTCAAACACAATTTCAAAGTGGCTTCAAAAGTTGCACACACAATGGTGCTCTCTTAATTGTATTTCAAACTTTTGCCGTTTACCTTTGTGAACAAAGCATCATTGTGCTTCTGTTCTTGCTGCTCCATGACCAAATCATAGTGAAAATTGTATACCGATAAATTTGCTAAAAAATCGATGCTCGCTGGACCAGAGCTTTGTGAAAACTGTCCAACCTGCAGGCAAATGCTGCATGGCACAGATCTGTGTTTGTTGTGCAGTAGCAAATAGTTTTGTCTTTTTTTTGAGCATGGCTCAAAGTTAATGTCACTGCTGTTTCTCGTTTCAGCATGGTGCATTTGGAATTTGCATAATCTCTGTTACCATAGAAAAATATTATGGATTATAACACATTTGAAATAAAGACAACATTTTCACCACAGCAGCATGACTCATATGGTCAGTCCATGTTCAAGCTTCATTATCAGGTCAGAATCTACTGTATTCCCTTTTCTCTTTTTAAGTTATTAATCATGAGTAACTGTTAGACAGTGAGTATCTGGGCACAAACAAATAAAAGGCCCCCTACGATCCCTTTATGTGAAAGACAATCCCTTAATTGTTTTACATTAGTAGTGAAACGTCAAAATATTAGTTTTTATCATGACGATTTTGTCTGATCATATTTGACTGATGGATGTTCACATTCACTCATAAAAAGACAACAACATCACCCTCTTTAAACCAAGGCCTGTCTGCTCAAACTAGTGACACAGACAAAACATAAAATAAAGACAATCTGTCTTATTAAATAAAAAATATCAAGGTATTTGAGACTGAAATTTTCTGTTCACAGGGCCATGTTGCTCAAAAGAGGGAAATGGCTGAAAAAAATCGATTTTCTGAACATTTTGTGAAATATTTCTGCAATGTCAGTGTACTGCTCTGCTGTAATGCCAAAGAATAGATAAAAAAAGAGACCGGATTTAGTTTGCAAATACTCAGCATGCAGGATAAAACAATGTAATGGAGCCTTGCTTTAAACCAAGTTTTTTCACTTTGCAATCAGAAATGTCAACATTCACTCCATCCATCCAGGATGCTGCAACATCCTATTTCAAGAATTTCACCAGTTTCGCATTCATCTACTGAAATAGAGTTCCTAGGGCTGAAAGCATTACATGCAGAAAAATCTGTCAATCCAACACTTGTGTTAATGTTAATTTCAATTTTATCAACTCTATCCTTTTCTGTTAACCATCTCTCTACTCTGCAGTGACATTTTCTCTCAATGGAGAGGACTTTAGAAGCTGATACAATGTATATTTGCCAGTATTTAGTGAACGTTTGCCGGGTGGTGAATATAATGTAGGCCATTCATCACCTTCTTTATTTTGTTATTCCACTACATCATCATCTGTGGGTGAAGTGGTCTTCTCAGCAAGCGCTGAACATCCACTTTCTGTCATTAAAGGACATCACGTTGTCGGTTCCTCCTTTATAGAGCCCCGCCCCGAAATCAGTCGATGAAATTTAAGATCGCACTTACCAGCGTCCGACCAATCAGAGCACTTAGGGGGTGGTCTCGAGACGGTGGTCCGGGAGAGTTGTAACCAATGAGCGTCCGTTCTGGTCGGACAAAGGGCTTGCGTCAAGATCGTTGGTTGTTTGAATGGCACATTATTCATGTCCAAGCTGCGCTTATTTAAGGAGACACGATGAGGTGAGATAGCGGAATCCTTATAAAAGGTAACGGATGTTCACTGCCATCACACTTTTCAGTATTTGAGGTGATACGATGCTTAAGTTTTGATGTTACAGTGAAAACATGAAATCGTATCTATGAACATGACACACTCGCATAAGCTTATTAGAAAAGGCAGCAGGTGGAGTACTACCACCGGCACGTACATGTGAACACACTTCTACTAATTCATTCATAATCCTGGGAGTCTTGCATGTTGTTTTTCAAGCTTATATACACCAGTAACTTAAGGTATGGCCATAGCAGGTCATTTTCAGCGTTAAAACTCAAAATCAAGTCGTTTTTTCACTAAAACATAAATAAATAAATTGCGTGAAAAGGCTCATAAAAGTAACCCGTACAAAAATAATAGATAATGCTGTTTACAGATGTATTATGTTGCTTGTTGTTTTAAACGGATTAGTCATTAAAGCAAGGCTACATTACTTTTTTTTTCCTGTCGCTTTACACACACCCACCGCCCATGCAGCCTCCCCAAATCGACGCTTTTCGTCTGACCGACTTCATTAATGCGTAGAGGAAGAGGAGGAGGTGGACAGCTCTTCTTCTACGACCCGATGAGCTGAGAGCTGCTGTTTCACTTCACCACCGCCTCCGAGCAGCACAGTGCTTTCCTCCCCTTAGGTGCCAGGTTTAAGTGGGATCTCGGATTTTTTTTGGAAGAAAAGTGCCAACACTTTTGATACTCTTTTATTTTTTATTACCGTCAGTCTTGCCGGAGAGAACACTCCAGGGCGGCGAAGAGAGAAGTTTGAAGCCCAGTTGAAGGCGGATCCGACGGCTCACGATCCCAGGCATCACCTTTGCTATCACCGGTTCAGTGTTTTGAGAGGGAGGTTATCATCGACTTCAGTGAAGTTTTATCTGCCCCCAAGAAGAGAGCACATCTGCCCGGCATCATGACTCGGAGATCCTGTGCCATTTACGCCACGGGGATCGTGTGCGCTCACCTCCTGATAGTGGGGATCGCCCTGGTCGTAGCCCAAGTCTTCCAAACAATGATACACAGCCGGCTAAAAAAGGTGAGTTGTACCGTGTTAATGTTATAATCACTGTGGTTAAGTGCCTCTCTCTTTCTTCCTTTCACTCTTCTCTCATGATCTGTCACAGTTGAGGGTTTCAAATGTTTTATCTGCAGTGGCCAATCATGCGCATTCAGCATCTCGCTGGTCGTACATGCATGGTCACAAGATGTTTGTGCAAATGTCCTTTTTTTATATTTTTACCTACTCAGGCCACTCTATGTCTGGTTTCTTGCAACATTTCGCATTCCCAGCTCTGTGGGATCAACCCAAAGCCTTTTTCTACACGAGTCCGCATGATTCAAGGTTGGTCAGCGTGTAAGTGTCGTTACATGGATGTGCAGCTTTAGGGTTTTGTTCAAGCTTGCATTAAGATAGATGACTAACCAGCAGCGTGTGTGTATATGGTTAACAGTGCACCTGGAGCTAAAACACGCTTCACTGTAGGTCGAAATCCCCTGAAACTCCCTCAGGAGGATCATGATGGTGTGACTCTCAGAGGGGAGTTTATCATGACCATACCTCGTTTCATGGCACTATTTTTAATCTCAAGTGACACACCTTAACATTTCTCTACATATCTGCATATCTTAGTAAGATGTGATCAGTCATCATGATTCAATGAGCTTTTTTTTTTTAACGGAGAGTAGTCCGGACATTGTGGTAAAGGACGTGATGGGACATTTCTCCCTGCTGATACTGTAGCATCTTCATAGCCCGTGCCGGCACTGTGTGCATGACCCGGTGACACATTTCTGTCGCTGCTGGATTAAAATACTGGCCTCTGGATGGATGTTCAATCTGAGGCGAATCGCCGATAGTAGTAGTAGTAGAAATCCCAGCCATCGGGGACATGGTGGGATTGGGGGAGGTGTTCAGGTCGTGAGGAATGGGGGAAGGGAGCCAGGACGAGTGGACAGGCGAGAAAAGGACTTCCAGTGGTTGATCCAGAGCAAGTTTAAAAAAATGTGAGCAAAGAGGTCAGTGAGTGACAGCCATCCATCGCTCTGAAAATCAGACACCTAACTTGTACAAACCCGACAAATGTGTATTAAATTAGTTGATGCAGCCTAATGTGTCTAAAAACACATATAAAGACAATGTTAAAGCTACTACAAGAGCTAAATGATGAAGACTGTTAGGTGTAGGTCCTGCTATGGCATCTGTGTGCAGTGTGTGTGTTCAGGAATTCCCCCTGAATCCCACTCATCTTTACAAAACTGCAATACTGCTTTAATTTGAATCAAGGGTCGATCAAAGCCTGATCAGCTTTTGTTGAGATGGTCTCTGTGCCAAGTAAGTTATCCACCACACAGGCTTTATGCAGGAGGGCGTGATAAAATTTTGTAATGATTTAAAAGAATTATGTCAGCATGATGATGACCAGTCGGGATAAAAATGTCTTCCTTGCCTGAATTGGATTGAAATAAATACAGAAACAGCCATGATGTGTTCTGGCCAGGGGACTTAAGGTTACAAAGTAATTTGTTCAAGGTGATTTTATGACATCTGAAATGTCAAAATTTCACATTTCCGTGTGTTACTGTATTTTAGGGCATATGGGGTGATAGGGTGGAAGCCTGATGGGGTGGGGTTGTTAACAGCTGACACCCTATCCCACCCTGCAGACCCTTTAAAATTCCTCGCATTCCTTCAACTGACATGAAGCTCGACTGAAAAATCTCTCTGCTTCTTCACAAAGTTTCTCCCTCCCGTAAGCTGAAGAAGAAGAAACAGCCAGGAACAGCTCAGCAGAAAAGCCTGACATGCTGTGTGTCCAAAGGACTAACAAACAGTTTTCACACTGACACTACTTCCCCCTCCTGCAGTCAAATTTAGGTCTGGGTCTCATTTGTTTCTCATTCTGAATCACGGCAGCATCCCAGGGGATCCAAATTAAAAGAGTTAGTCAAAGTTCATCAGCCCAGGAACACGATTCTGATGTGACCGGCGATTACATGAAATGACAGCATAGCTAATCCTCTTTCGCCACAGTCCTCCTATTGAATTAGGCCGGCTCCGACATGCTGAACTGACTCCAAAAATCTACCTAATCTGATGCTTAAATGTGTCTCTCTGTAAAAAAAAAAAAAAAAAAAGATGTTGCGTAGTTGTTTGGGACAAGTTAAAAGCTACCTCCAGGACACAGACTCTGTGTATCTGCTCAGGTGTGGAAGGAGGAGAACGTGAGAGACTCGAAAGGAATTTGACAGACTTCATGGCCCTTGAGGGCATGATTTTTGCCCGGCTTATTGTTGTTCTTGCTTCAGCCTATCCCGCGTCACTCCGCCGAGACACGGGAGTGAAAAAGAGAAACACCCACTTGTGCCACTCCTCTCAGCCCTGTTTGGGAGGGGAGACTTTTCAAGGTAGAATGACTAAGAAACCTTGAGGCACTCAAGAACAAGGTCACGCCTGTAATACACTGTATGTTTTAGTTCAAAATGTGCCTGCGATGCACAGCTCAAATGCAGAATTTGATTATTATTATTTTTTTAATTCTGATTTGACTTTTGTATTTTTTTCCTTGTGCTGTTTTCCACACACTGTTCCAAGCAGGATCTTGTCACGCCACACCTAATCTTTAACTGAAATTGTTTAACTAAGGCTTAGTTCACATTGCCGGCAGTGTTTAACATTGACAAACCTCACTCACCACTGTCTCCCTGACTCTCTTTTTGTGTATTCTTCTATTTTGGTTAAAAAGATCAAGGCTTTTCTTGGAGATAAATGATATTCATATAACTCTTGAGGGCCCTTTCAAAGACCTTTTGTTCAAGGTTGGCAAACACAGTAATACAGACAACAGTCACTCATTGGTCCGTCAAATGCTGCACAGGAAAACCAGACGAGACAGACACCGGTTTGAAAAGTAACCGAGTTTGCATTTTGCTCCTAAAAGGGAACAAATTAGGTCATTTCTGCTGGTGTAGCTAAAACATTTTTTGTATGTCCTTTAGTGCACTGACTGCCCATGGTGGTCATATGCTTCTGTTGCATTACCTGCTTTCACTTCAGCTCTTAATTAAATGGCAGTTTCATCAGGACTCAGGAGAATCTCAATACTTAAACACTGCTACGTCTGCTTAGTTGCACAGCTGTGATGTCAGCGGATGATTCAGTGCTTTTTAGCAACCATGACTTGTGTCCTGGGTTGAAAGTTAAGACTTTGAGACATTGAAAGACACTGGAAGATAAAAATTTCCTCATTTCTAGATATAAAAAAGACATACAAAGTCACTGCTGGCTTACAACGGTGCTTAGCAAAAGAGCAAACCCCTATAGAGCTGTACGTTGAAATGAGCATTTTTTTTTATTTGTTATTTTACAAATCAGGAGACTTTAGAAAATAAACAGCACAATCAGTGATAATGACTGTAAGCATTACTTTATGAGTAAAATAGGTACTAGAGTAAAAGTGTATAATTCATAAATACCAAAAGCAGCTAAATAAGCTCTCTTTTTTCTGAGCTTCAGTGTACTTCAGCCTTAGTTGTTTCATCATTGAGTTGAACCATATCACTGTCTTAAAACTACCAAAGTAGGTATTTTAGTTGCCACCTCTGAGGTCTAACATGTTTTTGTTAAGTAGCAAAGAGAAGAAAAAGAAACAACAAAATGTGAAAGAACAATTTTATAGAGCTAGACATATTTAAACGTCGGACGTTGTTACCCAAACAGGAAGTGGCTGCCACACCCTAAGCTATATTTTCTAAACAGCTAGTGCTTGCAAACTGCAGAAGACAATGCAAAGCCTCTCTCAAGCCCCTTGCTTGATTAAAGAGTCTGCGCCTTTTCACGAACCCTACATGAAAGAAAAATAAGGGGAAATGGGTCATTTCTCCTTTCCAAACTTTAAAATCCTCTCTGAGGAATGGAAAGAGCTTTCTTATTTTTCCTGTGTCACCTTCAGTCTTGTACAGTTGAGTGGTCTAGTTAAAGGTTGCAGATATGTGGAAACCTGACTTGTGTCTCACACTTCCTGCTTGCTCTGGTATTCAGGCTTATTTTTACTCCCCATGATCACTGTGATGACATCTGATGAGCCACAACCATCTAACATTTTGTGATTGCTTTGACCTGCATGGTTTAAAACTCATCTAAACATAACCTAGTTAGTTTGCTGTTGCTGCAGAGATGCTATGTTGGCTCATCGCAACACATGGTTGTTTTGTGTGGGCTGACTAGTAACCCACAGTCAGATTCTTGCCCGAGCTTTGTGAGGTCAGTGACAGGCTGCTTGTCCTGATGGTTTTTAGAGCTATGAAGGACTTTTCTCTGCTTCCCTCTGGGTTTTTGGGGTCTTGGCTCGCCACCAGCTCCTTGCAGAAAAGTGCCATGTGTGCTCTCTGATGGCTCTCATTCAGATCAGTGAAGAGCTCTGGGTGGAACAGCACACAACTGGGTACTTTCAAAGTGTGAAATCTGAGTGCTTTATGCCAGTTTCTCCTCCTGAGTTTGTACTTTTCCTCTTTTTGTCGATAGGAAATTACCTTGACGGAGAAGAGCCAAGTGTTTGAAGCATGGAAGAATCCACCTCCACCTGTTTATATGGAGTATTACTTCTTCAATGTGACTAATCCAGAGGAGTTCTTGGCAGGTGGGAAGGCAGCTGTTAAACAGATCGGACCATATACTTACAGGTAGGTTTGATGACCTGAAGAGCTGCAGCTGTAAAACTGTAGTGTCCATTGATTGAAAAGGCAGGTATTTATTCTAGCCCTGTTAGTTTAGGTCCTGTCTAAAGAAAGGCCATCTTGCATCTGGTACATCTGGGATTATTCTGCTAGTGCAGTGTGAAATCATAACAAAAGACATCTGCACTAACTGACCATTGTCCTTTGCCCACTAGGGAGTACAGGCCACGGGAAAACGTGACTTTCCTGGAGAACGGCACCAAGATTTACGCCCTTAACCCCAAAACTTTTGTGTTTGTGCCTGAGAAGTCAGCTGGTGACCCAGAGGTTGACATTATCAGGACCGTCAACATCCCATTTGTGGTAAGACATGGTGTCTGCACAGAATAAATGTGTGTCATTATGACCCGCAGCAGCCAGTTTATGGAGTAAGAACATGCACGATTGGTGTGCATGTTCTTATTATCTCAGACATGCTGCTATGCCCCCAACAAACTCCAGGCTGTTGCCCTCTTAGTTTTGTTGTGAAAATTTTGATACAAACTTCAAACATACAAACATACAAACTTCAGTCGTGTGAGGCCAAGACAAACAAGTCTTAATGAAAACAATAAAATGACACTAAAGATGCACTGAATCATGTCTGCTTTCTGTTTATTGACTCTCCTCACCTTTCATTTCAGGCGGTGATGAACGAGATGAGTTCATACTCCTTTTGGATCCGAAGCCTTGTTTCTATGTACATAAACAGTCTGGGCGTTGATGTGTTCATGACCCGAACTGTCCACGAGGTTCTGTGGGGCTTCAAAGACCCTCTTCTCTCAAAGGTCCACTCCCTGAAGCCTGACGTGGACGAATATTTTGGGCTAATGTGGAAGGTAAGCTTGGTGGTATTCATGGGTCTTATTTTTAGACCACAAACTAGATGTTATTTAAGTTCACAAACCTTCAATAAGCTCCTCATGTTGGTTGTCAGGGGTTACTAGATCAACAGACAAGTGAAGGCGTCTGTGGTAACGTCACACAGGAGAAGTGAGATCCGCTGTATGCTGATTCACGTGGCTTCTGCTTCCTGTTTATAGAGCAACGTTTGCAACTTAAGACGTTGACACCAGTCATGTGATCCTGAATGCAGCAGTTTAGGTCACTTAAAAAGAGCCATTAATTAGTTGATGAATGGAAAAGTACCTTATTGTTTTGAGCAATGTGTCATTCAAATATGAGAGAGATGTTTTTATTTGTGATATATTCTTAAACTGAACATTCTTTTGGATCAGAGTGCGGATCAAACAGAATTGAGATTTGAAGACATCAAACTGTAGATGTTGGGATAGAAGTTTTTTCCCGATTTTACAGACAAAATTATTAGCTGGTTATTTTCTAGTATAATTGCCAGATTAATCAAATGAAAATCATCATCAGTTACAGCTTTAAATATAAAATTTGAACTCTTAAATAATAAGTACTTTCTCTCTGAGGTCAAAACAGTTCATGTGAAATTGCTAACCATGCAAACCAAACCACAGTTTTTGTTCTCTTTGATTAGTAAAGCCTTACAGCGTCGCAGTCTAGTGAGAATACACTAAGAAGCATAATGGCCAATACAAAACAGTGTTTCTTGCATAGTTCCCATGGTCGTTTGTCAGCAGACAGAGACACTGTTTCTGTCTCGGTGCCTCTCTACTGTATCCTGATCAGTTGTCCGTCACAGCAGCTTAGTCTGAACCTCGTGTCTCTTCTTGTTTTTCTCAGAAAAATGGCACCCATGAGGGAGAGTTTGTTTTCCACACTGGCGAGGAGAACTACTTGGATTATGGCAAGATCGACACGTGGAATGGCCTGAGGTAAAGACTTGTGTCACAGTCAAGTGTCTGAGAAAAAAACAGTCCGTTTCCCCTCTTTCTGCTTGCCTGGACTGTAGGAAAGGCTTCAACTTCATCCCAGTCACGATATTCATATAGTGAACATCATATATTTTTATATTTGCCTTGTTACACAACCTGCATTGTGAAGTCCAGAGGGAAGAGCCTTTGCTCTCTGGTTGAAGGTTGAATGGGATTGCAAAATGAATATTTAAATACCGAAAGTGACTTTGTACTTTGAATGTAATCAGAGTATGTAGGTAGACCTCAGCAGAGGAAGAATTATTCATAAATTATTCTTTTTTTCAATAAAACACAGAGGGACTTTCAGCCAAATTCATTTGCAGAATTTGAAAAAATAAAACCTAAGTGATTATCAATGTGTAAGGTTTGTTGTTTAGCTGGTGTGCAGTGGAGCTAGTTGTAATCACTCAATGTGCAGTAACAAAAAGTAATGGAGTCCTGGTGTTCTTAAGCTGGGTCTCGTCCAGGGCCCTGAAGGGGTAAAAAAAAAATCTGAGTGGAACAAAGATGATTGGTGCGGTTTAAAAGAACAAAAATTTCTGGTGCAAAAACTGTAATCACTTTTTTGGCACAGAAGTTTTTTTTTAAACTGCTTGATAAAATTGTAACTTCTAGTTTTCAACAGTGACATAAGGTGAGATAAATGTGATACTGCTAACTAGAGTGACAACATTTAACCAAGTAAACAAAAGTGAAGACACAGAAAATTAATCAGCAACTACTTCTTGTATAAACTTAGCAATGTATTTTACAAACGGATTGCATTTATTTGACTGTAATAAAATGTAACTATAGGAACTAGTCGTAACTGATTAACTATAGATGTCTGATGAAGAGGATGTAGTTGTAAGTACAGCACAAGAAGTATAAAACAGCATTAAATTACTGTAACCACACTGATGCCACCCTTTTTTTCCTCAATCAACAGGAAGATGTCATGGTGGTCTTCCAATCAGAGCAACATGATCAACGGTACAGACGGTGCAGTCTTTCACCCACTGATTAACCGGAACGAGTTGCTCTACATCTTTGCTGCTGATCTCTGCAGGTATGTATGTGTTGCATTTTGGCTGGGCGAGGAAGTGGGAACTGATCCGTAAGTGATGTTTCATCAGGAAACTGAAGCTGAGTCATTTACAATATGCTTACAATTCCACTGATAAGGACCCGAGTCTCTGGTTATTGCAGTTTGTGATAAGGCTGACGATACATTCCATAGGGGGAAGTCAAAGAGGCTGACCTGTACACGTTTGAGAGGCTGTAGGAAATAATTTCACCGGAAGTTATTGTCATTTGTGTACTTCTATGGTCCTGACTGCTGAATGTTTTCTTCCTCTTGGTGACTCTTTCTTCCTCTTAAAGCTATCTGTTGACAGGACGAAACTTGTTAGTTCTTACTTTGTAATCCTGTAAACATGGCACTGAGTTTGTTTTTATTTCCTTAGGTCTATCCATCTAGCCTATGTGAAAGACGTGGAGGTGAAAGGCATCCAAGCGTACCGCTTTGCACCCCCTAGTGATGTACTCATGAGCCCGGAAGACAACCCCACTAACGAGGGCTTCTGTGTGCCAGCTGGGGACTGTCTGGGCACTGGGGTGCTTAAAGTCAGCGTTTGTCGAGAAGGTAAGGGAATGCCCCATTTCCCCCCCAGTTGCCGCAGAGACTGACCCACTTCCTTTTGGCGGCTCCAAACCAAGCCCTGTGACATAGTTGTCCTTCATTATTTCTACCCCAAAAACTGTCCTTTCGGTCAGCCACCCTGTCCCTTGCCTGGTGTCTGACATTTCCCTCTGTTTGAGTATGCCAGATTTTACTCAATAGACAGTTCAATGATTAACTGCGCTAACTGTGTGTGGAGGCCATTGAAGTATTTTATGGTGGTCAATGAGTGTGTGTGATTACCCTGATAAGGCAATTCTCTCTGGGCTTGACACATGTAGACTGAATATCACAGACAGATATGCTACCGTAACCTCAGCACTTTGCTGTTTGCACAAATTAGACAGTTTATTTAAAACCTCAATATTGTCATTTCTATGTAATTTTGTTCCAGCACAAATCATCTTAGTGGAAGAAAGCACTTATAAGTACTAACAGTGTTAAATTCTTTCAAAAAAGGTTGGTGATAATTAAACTTTTGCTATTGTGAAACCCGATTGGTTGTCTAGACAAGCCCCTCAGAGGCAAACACGCCTGATTGGGCAGATTTATGTGATGCTAGATGGTAAGCCAATCAAGACCAAGCCCTGTTGTCAGGAGACAAGTGGTGCCATTCTGAAAGTGCATAGATGTTGCCTCTTTTTTTTTTAAATTTAATTTATTTTATTTTTTATTTTTTTTAAAAAAAGATAAAACAAGGTGTAGTCAAATCTAAAGGAGACTGTTAAAAAATGCAAAAAAAAAAACAAAACACAAAATGCTTTACATAAAATCAAATGCTAAGTTAAAAACTGTTTTAAAAGGACGAGAGGCTCATCTTTGTTTCCATAAGTGTAGACAAGATCTCTCTTTTTTTCAATGGCTGTTCTTGGACAGAACAAGCCTCAGGGAAGCGGTTTAACTTTTTTTGTGTTTGAGGGATTAAACAGTTTCTCAGTTCTAAAAGAAGTAACAATTAGTTTTATCTTTCTATGAAGGTGTTTGACTAGAACAATCTAATAGTGTTTTTATGGGAAGATTTAAGTATTATTTTGGATAAATGTCATTTATTTTTCACTCATTTTATTAGTATTAAGTGTAGTAGTAGCAGAGTGTCTTACTAAAGTGTCTCAGTCCAGAGGCTATTGCCTTTAAAATCAGATTTTAAATGGTCTTTTATGTCACTTGCAACATTAGATTCACATTGACAGCAGTGTATCAGAGCAGCTGATCAGAATCTATGCAGCTTATAGCAGAGATGTATGGCGGACAACATAGTCTGTAGTAAGACGTAGCAGAAATTATGGAGGGGTGGGCACTTCTGTGAAGGCACAGCTAGAATTTTCCATGACTTCAAATTGGAAAGCCTCTTCGCCAGAGTATATATTTACCGATGCCTTCGTCATGGTGATGCCTGGACATAAGTTTGATCTGATCAGCAGTGCTGTCAAATCTGATCCACCTGCAGTCTAAACAAAGGGTTTAATTAGGCATGGACCAATGGCATGGTCCAATGGACCTTCATGGCTAAAGGAGAATTCTAAAGTTAGCTAATCATCAAAGTACATACGGAAATAAACATTCTTTAAACTATCAGCTGCACTGTCACCTACAGATAAACCGGTAAACCTTCAGCTATCTGTACAAAATACCGCACAGGTCTTTAATCTTATCTCACGTTTCTTCCTTTATCTTGTTGTTTACATAGTCGTCTTAAGACACAAACAGTCAGTGAATGGTTTTGTCTTTTTTGTTCCCTTAAAGGTGCTCCCATCGTGGTGTCTTTCCCCCACTTCTATCAAGCGGACCCAAAATACATCAACGCCGTCGATGGGCTCAGCCCAAACAAGGAGGAACATGAGACATACCTGGATCTGCAACCGGTAAGGCCGATGTTTATGATCCTGACAAATTGAGGTCATGAAGGAATCTAGTGAACCTTGATCTATTGGTTTATGACCACCTTTATCTCAATGAGCATTTGTTCTTCGGAATAATAGTAATTGCTCCGCATGTTTTTGTTTACATTGGAAGTTCCACTGTAATTCTGGTAACCTTAAACATTTAAGTGTTTATTTTAATATTAGCAGTGCTTTATTACTTTATTGGGAGAACATAATAAAGAAATTCACTTGTTTACATAAATTGTATTAATAGTCCAAATAGTCTCGTATTGTTTGAATACACAGTTACATTACAAATAAATATAAAATACAACAAAAGACGATAAATGATCCAATAAAGTGAACTAAAATAACAAACTGTGAAAGTAAACATATTTTTATTTAGCAGGTTGGTTAATATTAAGATCAGTTAATCAGTTGTGTCAATGAAACCATCTAACATTTTTGTAATGGCCAAAACAGTATTCTTTGAGCTTAAGAGTCACTAAGATTCTTTTTTTTTTTTCTTTTTTTGTAGACCACAGGTGTTCCCATTCGTGCCTGCAAGAGAGCTCAGCTCAATATCATCTTGAAGAGAGTCAAAGGCTTCCCGTAAGTTGAACTTTGATGCACTCTGACCCACTTTGCTGTCATCACACTCTGTCCCCATTTTGGCCACATGTTGAGCCAGATGTCCTCCCTGACATCTGTTTTTCTGTCTTTCTCTTTGTCCTGCTGCAGTAATACGAGGCACCTCAACGAGACAATTTTCCCCATCATGTTCGTCAATGAGGTGAGGGTTTCGTTCAGATTAAGCTGAGGACAAACCTGATCTCCTTAGTGAAACCAAAAACAATAATCCACTCTCTCTCTCTGTCTCTCTCTCTCGACCATAGACGGCGACCATTGATGATGAATCTGCATCCCAGATGAAGACGCTGCTCTTAATAGTGACCCTTGTGTCAAACTTCCCTTTGCTCATAGTGGGCATGGGCATCATCCTGCTGCTGGTGCTCGTCATCTTGTTCTGCAGAAACCGCCAGAAGAAGGTAGGAACAAGCTCTGGTGTTGTTGACTAGAGAACTGAGTATTAATCCACATAGTTTACACTGGTTTGAAAAGTGTGTGCTACCCACTGACATCAGCTCACAGAGTAAATGAGAGCTAGACTGATGATAGATAGAAAGTAGTAACATGCCACAGTAAATATTGCAATTTTTTTTTTTTTGCAAAGTGTTTGACTGAGTTTATTTTTTGCATGTTAACAGTTTCCTGAACTGCTGCAGGTTTAACCCCCAAACTTTGTGCATGTTAACTAACCAATTGCATGATTCCTGCACAGCAAAGTCAGCATGCGCAGTTTTCCACAATTCTGGATCCAATGGTGTACTTGTTTTTTCCCTACTTAATGTTTTCTAACAGTGTGATGCATCATGAGTTGATAACTCCTTGTATTCAGGAAGGAAATGTCCTAGTTTCCACTTCTGGTCAGTTTTTAGCTATGAGCTAACTTTGCACCATTGAGTAGCAAAGTGCATTGAACTAGAATAGTCTCAAATGATGTACAGCAAATGTTCACCTCTTATCTAGAGCAGTGAAGGATTGTTGATCTAACCTCTTGCCTCCCTACCTGCAGATTACAGATTATTGTAGTTTAAGTTATTCACTGCCTGGAAAAACACATGAAGGGAACAGTGTGATATGATGGGTTAAAATAATCCTTTTTTTTGATGAGTGTTAGATAAGAAAATCGATAGTTTTATTTGTCTGTTAAATATTAAGCAGCATTCAGGAGTTAGCCTAATTTAGCGTAAATATTGTAAGTGGGGAAACGGCTAACATTGCTCTGCTTGAAGAAAAACTTCTCTTAGCATCATAATTTGTTGTTTTTACACTCATTTTACATTCGTTTGTACACTAGCTGTTTCCTCTGGTTTCCAGTCTTTGCGCTCAGTTAAGCTAACTGACTGTAGCTTTACAGTTAGCTTAGAGATATGGGAGTTGCATAAATCTTCTCATCTAAGTCTCAGCAAGAAAGCAAATAAATGCCTTTGCAAAAATGTCAAAGAATTCATCCAGACATGCATTTAAGTTGAAACCTTTATCTTAGCATTGAGAGGATCTTTGAAACATGCTTAATTGCAATGTGAAAAAGTGTTGTATTAACCATGTTCTAATTTTAATTTTCTGTAACCCCCTTTTTTCCTTTTCTGTTTTAGAATGAAGTAAAACGTATTGATTTTACTGAAGCTTTTCATTCTTTTACTGTAAGTCTTAATTTTTGCCTTGTTTGCTATTCTCCTTTTTTAAATTTGTTATCCATCATCTCTGATTATCATTTTATGGAACAAGACGTTCCTTTTGAGTTGTCACCTCACATTGTAATAAGTTTTTACTTTCAGTTAATGTTTTCTGTGGTGTTTGTTAACTAGTGCATATTTAGATTTGATGTGGTTCACTGTGAACATCTCAGTCAGAACATTTATCACCATTTTAATCTCAGTGTCAATTATTAAAGAACATTTGGACATCTTAACACTTCAGTGGATTGTGCTAACGCCTTGTCTCCTCCTGGCTCTTTGGTTCAGACGGTGAAAGATGACACGGCCTACACCCAAGTCAGCGACAAGCCTGACGAACCGTCAGACACGCCAGCCAGCCAGCCAATAAGGAACGGCTCCTACATTGCCATGTCTCCAGTGGAGGCCCAGAACTGTTGATCGGGGATCTCCTACCCGAGTGTGGAGCTCAGGAAGGGGGCTTAGGGAGCAGCACATGGGTGCTACATTACCACGGGTGGGGGTTTACTTACACAGTGGGCTCTTTTTCACTTATTTTTGGGGGCTGGGGAGGATGGGGAAAGGGGTGGGACACAAGCCCCAGTAAAAGTTTAGTCAACAGAGACATTGCTCCTCTCACTGAGCCCTCTCATGACTGTCTGTCCTCCTCTACTCTACCTGCTGAGCATGGCCCTCACTGCCTGCCCACTGCAACACAAATAAACTCCCACACTCTTTTCCTCATTTCTGTCCTGGTTGGCCCCACAGATGAAGGGACCTCGAAAGGGACAAGCCTTTTTCTGTAATTCTTCTGAGGGAACATCATAGCTTAGGCGTCGCTGTTGCACACTGACGCATTACAGTTGAAGAAGACTCAGCCGACAAATATGGCTCCAAGTTTTTTAACGTTCGCCTGAATGACAGCTGGCGCTGTTAGTCAAAATTTTTGCTCTTTCCTGTCCATCCGTGTTGCGTTTGGAGAAAAAACTCCAAACAACACACACTCAAAAAAAAGCCCTTGTAAAGTGAATCTTTAAGACAGAACTTTCTGAGCTTCTGGGCTCAGAGGATAAAAAGTTTTTTCGCTAACAAAACTGAACGCTGCATATCTTTTTTGTAAAAAAAACAAAACAAAGAAAAACAGACTGAGCCAAACTATTTATAGCATTTTGCCTTTTTTTCCTAAGATGAATCAGTGCGCACACACATACACACACCGCACTTCCAGTATCAGTCAGTGAACATGTGTGTACACCTTTATCTTTCAAGTCTGTGTCCTGTTTTGATGGACAATGGGCAAATGTTTTTTTGATGCAGGCACTGTGTAGTGTGACACCTGGGATACTTGTGATTTTGACACCGCCCTCTCATCCTCTCCTCGTTTTTTTGGCACCATTCCCTTTTTCCGAGAACACTAGTTGATAAAACAGAAATGTTCGGAGACCTCAATTACATTTCCAAACCATCATCAACTAAGGTGATGACTAGCTAGCTGTGAAAAAGTTACGAATGCCAACAGTAGCTCGATAAAGTTGCACCTTTTTAGGCTTCATCACACATTCAAAGGAAAAAGGAAAAAAAGAACACTTACAAGGGAGACATGAACCGACTTTCTGCCTTACAACGGTTCAGTGCGTCCTTCTCATTCCTGCATTGTTCAAATAAGCTGGAAATCTCTTTGTCATTGTTGTACATATGTAAAAGGGGAAATATTGAGATACCTCTGACCAAATCCAGCAAGCAGTCCTCCTGGGTGTGCTGAAAGACACTAACTCTGCTCTGGTGTTGACCGCTCCTGCACGTCTACACTGTTACTTATTAGAGAAAGCACAACTTGGATTGCTAAGACCAGTCCTCACACAAGACTACCAGGTTTTTTTGTCCTATTATGATTATTATTATTATGATTATTATTATTATTATTATTATATATTTACAGCTGATCTGTCAAAGACACTGAGAAGTGCCATGACTTAAAAAAAAAAGTGGAATCGTTGGGTTTTGAGGGAGCCCTGTGCACCACTCACAGCTGTGCAGTCATTCAGTTTACCAAGGAGCTGTAGGCATTCAGGCAAAAATGCAGCACACAGCACTTGAATCGCTGTTTGTCTTATGTTTCATGTCGTGTTTTCATTTTTCTGTCGCGCCACACTTGTCTCGTCACGTCAGACCCAGCGGTAGTTGCTTATTGGAAGTGAACTAAAGGCCATAATACTGTCAGCATGGAAAATTCCCTGCCCTTTGCCTGGAAATTGTGCCCTGTGTGTTGTCACTGTTTTTTCCTTTCCTTGTCATTTCAATGCAGGTGGTCCATTTGTTCAATACATTTCAATGGTTTGTCCTCACTAGTATTGGTTATGAAGGATGTTGTTATAAAAGAACAACAGACATCCACGCCTCTGTATGACTTGCTTTTCAGCACATGGAGTGTCTTCTTTTGATATACTTTTGTATTTGTTATTGCTGCTAAAAAAAAAAAATGCCATAACCTATGGACTTGTATTTGTATATGCGGTATTTACCATACTGTGCTCATATTCGTTCTTCAGGTTGAGCCACAGAGGCATTTTTCTTCAAGTCTCAAATCTTGAACTCTTTCTGTGTTGCCAACCCTTTTTGACACCTGAGCACAAGATACAAAGCCCAAACCTTGCTGCCATTTATTGAAATAAGCAGTATCAGCTAGCAACGTATTTGTAAAGTTATCACATTTAACCACTCTATTAGCAGATGAGCTAACCACATCACATCATATTGTTGGGGTTTGGTATAGGATTAGTCAACCTGACAGTTTGCTGTTGGTGCACAAAAAAGGCTGCGCCATTTCAGCACTTTGGTGGAAAGTAAAGTGTTTCTTTCAAAGTTTAATCATTTCACTAAAGGCCTTTATATCACCGCCCACATGCTGGCAGCCACAGCCTTGTCCATCATTATTCACCAGTTCAAAAAATCTTGACTTGAACCTGTAAAACCTTAATCTCAAGAGTTGTGTGGGTTTGCATGTTGCTTGTACAGCGCCTGTTCAAACACACACTTAAGCCACCAATTCTTCCACTGTCTGACTTCTACTACACCGACCTTGTGTCCAATATTTCAAGCCCATTGGCTCATCCTTGCTCGACCAAAGATAACCTACATAGATCTGCCCCAGCGCCATGTTTACTCTCCTCTGTGATAACGCCCGTGCCACAAAACCACCACCTACCCTTTTTTTTTCTTTTTTTTTTTGGATTGTGCCACCACTTGTATGAAGTGTTAACAGTGTTGTGAGCGTGAACAGATATGTTTATGTGCCTTTTTACATCAAGGCAACTTCAGAAAAAAAAAAGAAACATTTCACCAGTTGGTTGTTTGATGGCCGTAGCTTTTTTGTCACCCAGTGCAAGAGCAAACAAAAGTTATCAATGCTCTTTTGTGAGCAGATCTCAGTATTATGTAAGACAAAGCAATACAGAGTTATATGTAATGGTGACTTTTTGTAAGGGGCCACACTATATTTATGTATTTTTTGTTTTTGTTTTTTCTCCCACTTGTGTAGAAATATTTTCTTTTTTTCCATAGTGTCATTTAGACATTTATTGTAATATTCAGCATATTTCATTTCTGGATTATTTCATTGTTTTTTAACAGTGGAAATACTTAAAAAGTGCAAAAGATGGACCAGTATGCCACACTGGGACCAGCCAGAGCCCTGTAAAAAAATGTCTGTAAAGAGTATTCATGAATGATATAAGTTTGTTTGTTTGTGTTGGATGAGTATGAGAACTTGTGTGAGTAACTTTGTGTTTGTGGAGCCAATGCGCCATTTCTGTCAAACTGGAGTGATTTTTTACTGGAAGGCTGATTATCTTGATGACTGAGGGAGGAAAGCATTGATGCTGTGTAACCTATCTAGATGAATGAAGCCCTCCTTCAGGGATGAGCACTAGTGCCATACCATCCTTTCACCATTTTTTTTTCATTACCCTTAATTTGCTGAAGTCATTAACAAGATGTTTCCTCTTGAGATGTACTAATTTGTTTTGCTGCTGAAAATGACAATCCCGCTTGTCATGTAAGATGCAAAATGAATTCAAAGTAATACCCATTTTTAGTTTTGATAATTTACACTGCACAGATGTTTCTACAGTGCTTTTGTAAACATTTCTAGTGTATTTGCAAAAAAATAAAAGTTGCAGTCAAGTGCAAAGATCACACTGTCGTCTGCTGTCTTTTATGCAAACTGTCAGAGATGCAAAAATGTTATGTTCAAAATGTTATGCAAGAAGAGACTCATACAGTTTGTTAGGAGTATACAGGGTGACTAAACTGGATTTAGGATATGAGTGGAACTTGGAATTTGATTTCTTTTGCTAAAATTTGGAATTCTACTAAATTTATAAAACTGAAATATTTGACTTGGAGAACCATTTTTGTGAATTATATGGTTTATATGGTTTAACTACTTTTAAAATTAAGATTTAAAAAAGGGGCAACCAAAGCTGATGACTCGGTCAGTCAGGCCTCCCCTACTTATGTTTGTATTTATATACTTTTTTTAATTGCAAAACTTGAAAAGAACCACAGGAAAAAACGCAAGTTTTCAAAGCTTAATATGTTATAAAAAATCTTTTTTTTTAAAGGAACAGGTTTTAGATTTTTGGAAAAACATATGGTTCTCCTATTACCGTGTTACCAGAAAAACAGCAGAATTTTGTACAAACAAGACAAACAATGAAAAACTTGTTTGTGAGTGTGCTGTAGGTACAGGAAGGAAGAGGCTTTATAACTATGACTCTGCATTCAGTAAAAACTGTTACAGCTGGGCCAGAGTTAAATAATAGTGTATTCCTTTTTCTTATGAGTAATTGGACAAACAGACAGAGATTTAAGAGCAAGGACTCACTTTTTACACAAACATTTAATACATTTGCCATAAATTTCGCCAAAAAGCTGTGACTCATCACTATTTTAACTGTCCTTCAAGTGTAAAAACAACAAGTTCTGGCAGGTTTTTCCAAAGTAGAGGAGGTCACACATTTTTGTTAGTTCTCTCATCCTGTAACAGAGATAAATCTGCATGTCCTCAAGGGCTTTAAATGTGTACAT
Organism: Acanthurus tractus; assembly: GCA_029783725.1. Lineage (NCBI taxonomy): Eukaryota > Metazoa > Chordata > Actinopteri > Acanthuriformes > Acanthuridae > Acanthurus > Acanthurus tractus. Next base: position 8,078,712 of record JAQNCA010000027.1, read on the forward strand.
AGCTACAGCCCTCAGTCCATCATCCTGATATGTGTCCTTGGGTTAGTTAACATCCTCTCCGTTTGAACTTGTCTTAAAAATCACGTTTTTATCCTTGAGGTGATCATTTGAAGGCCTGCTGACGTCAGCATGTACAAGCTTCCTACTTCACTTTCCATATTACTCACTTTTTTGAGAACTAATTGACCTTCAGTAGAGTTGGCACTCATGTCTGCCGTCACTGCAAATTTTCTTTGCTACGTGCTTGATTTGTTCCCTCTGTAGTCAGGTTCATTCTGTTTAATATTTGCATTCATTTTTGTCTTTGCCTTTTTTACAGTCTTCCCTCCTGACATGCACAGTATTCTGTTAGTACTCTGCGTCAAAAAGATACAAGTTGGTACAATCCTGACTTGTGTTATGTGGAAAGACTTTCACTGATGTCTTCAGTGTGAAATCTTTTGGAAATACCAGACTTATAAAATGAACTGTTACCAAACTGGAGCAATAAATGGTCTTATGATGAAAATTCTAATTTTTTTATGCTTTGTCACAGTTTGAAAATGAAAAAAAATGATTTCATAACATTTATTTTTCTTTAGAAGAACTTTTTCTTGCTCCTTCTCCAACATTAGTATCATAACTCACATGATGGTGACTTTTTTATGTCTTGCATAGCTTTTTTGGTCCCCTGTAAATTGACACTTTTGTGTGTCCTGGGATCATGTGGTCATATTAGTCAAAAACTTAGGTCACAGTATAGATTTTTCTGCTGTCCCTATCGCGAAGAAATAAAACAACAAAACAAGCTAATTTTGCAGTAAAATATTTTTACACACGCATTGATTTTTAAAAACTAGACTCATTTAAGTTTTGAAATAGGTGGTTTGCTGTTTTTCTCAAATACTGAGGCCATTTCTGGGGATTTGCTCCTCTACCTTTGTTAAAGTAAATTCAAACACAAGTAAACACACTTCAGCTCTAAAATTGAAGATTAGTTGTTGCCTTAAAAACCAATAAGGCATTTTACTGGTTGTTTAAAGGTGCAGTTAGGCCTTCTGTCTAGTGGCTGCACTATCACAGGGAGAGCTTAGAGACGCTCCAGTTGACTGAGAAGCTTTCATTCAAATGTCTTCATTAGGGCTGAGCTCCTGCAGCTTTGCAACTGTAAGACCACCTGCAGACAGGGAACAATGGGTAACCCCCCCCTTTCAATGCACGGGAAAAATAGGTCTAACTGCCTCCTTCTTTTGTCCCACTTGTCACCAGTGTGTGAGTCTCTATGTTGGGGGTGGTGGAGGCGGGATGTGAGAAGCAGCAGAGGACGTGTGGTGGCACGTCAGCCTCCATCCCCGTGGACACACTCGAGGTGTGTTTTAACATGTTCTGAGTGGTGATGACACAAAGATTAAATTTGACATTTTTGGTAAAATGCTTGTTTGCTTGCTTGCTGGGAGTTTGCAGTGCTCTTTAAATGTGATGCTAGTTTGTAGCTACTAAACCTTTTCAAACACAAAGACTGAAAAATGAGGGAATAGTGACTCTGCCCACCAGCCAGCTGCAGTGGTAGAGGTTTTCTTATATTTTTTAAAGTGTTACTTCTAGGGCGTAAAATACTTCTTAAGTTAAAGTACAGAAGTCCTTGCATCTAACTGAATTTAAAGAGACAAGGTAATAGCTTCATTGTCAACACAGGGTCTTAGCTTGTCAGATTTTTGTCCTTTTACTTAAACTGGTGGATAGTCACTGCTCACGTGGTATCAGAATTTGGACTAAGATGCTGGAATTAAAAATGTTCAAATACTATTGAAAAAAGGCATCCGCACCCTCAAATATATGAAAAAGTCATTTTATCTTTTTTTTTTAATTGCACAGACTTGAGAATGTGGATGTTCTTCCTTGGTGCTTTTACACAAAAAGGGTCTGAAGTCTTCCTCTTACAATGAAAACTCTTCAGCAGGATTCAATACAGGACTTGACTTCATGTCAAAATGTTGTCTTTGGGTAAATAATGACTGCTTTTAAAACAAACCATATATATACTGCAGATAGCTCAGGGCTTGCTCTTATATCCACCCACTTTAAAGATTATCATTTGAAAGAAAACCTGCTGTCTTAACCATGGAAACTAAATCATGCAGTTAAGACAAAAATGTCAGTTGTCTGTTACAGCTCAAATTCAGGGTTTAGTGCTTTGAAATCTGTTGAGCCTCTGTTTGTTTGCTCTATTGTTTCCACCTTAACAACTAAAAGCTTTGCCCCTGGTTAACTGGATGAACAACCTGTCCTGCTGATGCGCAGTCCTGCTGATACGCAGCACCGCCACTCAGTATTAGAAAACGGTCTTTTGTGCCCCCTGCTGGTGTTTCTGAAAACTTATCTGCCAAGACAAATATTTAGAGTGTAAAAACTAATTGTAGGGGTTGTTTATGTCAGAATTTGATTGTTTAAATTAAATATGTTTAAGTCTTTGTATATTTTAAGGGAAATCAATAAAAAAATTATATATACTTATATATTCAAACCTAATTTGAGAAAATATGTTGGCCAATTGACTTCGTGTTCTCTTTAAAGGCACAATATTTTGTTGAATGGTATAGTTTTAATAATTAATGGAAACACTTTTCAATCAGTCAATTAGTTAATAATGAGAAAATTGCTCTGTTAGCCAATAAATCATTTAAATCACTTATAAAAAAGCAATCGTCTGTAATTGTCTTGTGCCACCTTCTAAAAACCAGGGGATATCATTCTTTTTTTGTCATTAATTAATGACGATAGATTGAAAATTTGCATTTTTTTCAGTTATCATGTTTAAAATTGGAGTTTAGACACTTAACTCAAACACTGAAATGCTACATATTTGACTGTGAGATTTATTTACAATAAACATTTTACATGGCCAACACACTAAAAAACAATACAATAAAATTAACATTTTACACACAAAGTTTGCACATGCATACACTGATTGTCTTTTTGATTTAGTTAAACTGTAATAATGTGAAAACTGTACTAACAGCTGTAACTTAGGAGTTTTAGCTAAAAAAATTAAAAATGTACAGTTGTCTTTAAATCTTAAAGGACTGGTTCAGCATTTGTTTATCATTAGCTTAGAATAAAGACTGGAAATGAAAGAAAACAATGCTAAGCTTAACTCACCGTTTCCTTGCTCCAGGTTTTTACTGAACAGACAAACATGAGAGGCAGAAAACAAATGACCATAAAACATCAAACTCTCTTTCAAGTACAGCAAATGTTCTGGGCTTTAAAGAAACAATTTGGAGGTAGACACACATCCTAGAAGTCAAATGAATAATAGCATGAGTTCTCTGTTCTGGACAAGGTGAGGCTTCATATCCCACCTGAGACGAGGAGGGACTCAAGAACATTGTTGGCAGTCGATGCAAAACATCATTAGTGCAAACTAGCCTTAACTTCATCAGTTAAAACACTGCTACTGCTAAGGCACCAGCAACATTTAGTCGCAAATACTTAGTGCAGCTAACATGGAGCTGCACAATTATTTATTGTGTTATCATATAATAATTTTTATTTTAAAATAAATTTTAAACTGATTTTTTAATTAAATTTTTTAATTGGCTTCTGGTATCTATACGTCTTTAGGAGTTAAGTTATTTGCACATTACATGTTGATGAAAGGCTACTGACAATCAGCATGAACAGAATTACACCTGCACACCAGCTCATGTGACTTTAAAATATAGTTGAGGACGTGAGCTGGATTTGAAGAAAACTACCAGCAAAAGACCTTCCTGAGATACAATGCCAAAGAAAAACTCTGCCACAAAACTTAACATGCGCTACTGGCATCAAATTTAAAATAAGCATGTATTTATAAATAATTAGTGATGATGAATAAATAAATAGTTGTGTGACCCGTATCTTTATGTCAAAGAAGATTAGCAAATCATTGGATTATGTATTTATGTTTTAAACAGCATCCCAATTGTTTTAGAATCATGGCTGTATCATTTTAATTATCATGAAGCCTAAATATTTTTTTTTGTTATTTTTTTGTTTCTATTAGTGGATTTTGCCTCTGCTACAGCTTTTAACTATTCTGATTTGTTAAGAGAGGAAAAAATCCTCTTCCTGCTGCAGTTTCACCCACACTTCCTCAACGGATAAAACTGCTTCAAATGTGAAAAGCACAATCGCTCTCAGATTCCCTCCTGACCTCTAACCTCTTCTAATCCACTGTGATCCAAGCAGGCTGTTGCTCAGCAGCATCCTACGTCTTAATGTGCGTCATTAAAGCAGCTTGCGTTGGCTGCATCTGCCTGCGCTCGGCTGTCTGTCTGCCTGGAGCCTGAGCTATGGTCACTGTTCGTTTTCAGTCTTTCTCTCTGCGCTTAAATGTTGGGATCTCCCTCCAGCTTGGTCAGGTCGTTGGCCGTCCCCATGAACATGCTGCGTCCTCGCTCCAGCCGACTCTTCTTGTCTGTGAGGCGGAAGGCCTCCATGAACTCATCAATGTCAATGCTGCCATCGTGGTTGCTGTCAATGGTGACGGCCAGGTCAGAGATGGCCTCATCAGTGATCTCCATCTTTAGGTAGACACTCAGCAGCTTCCAGGTCTGCCGGAAATCCTCCATGGTGATAAGGCCTGGGGAGAAGAAAGGGTAAAGGGTAAAGAAAAGTGGAGGGAGACTTAAAGACACATAAATGAGCAGACACTGACTGGGGAAAAAGTGTGCTGTGATGAGAAGAGGGGGTGTGGAGAGACCAGTAGATCAGTGGGTTAATCCTCGTCTTAACTGGGGATTCAGGAGTCAGCAACATGCTGTGGCCTCTTAGCACGCTACAAGGTGATTAACAGTGGCAGACGTCTCTAACTGGACGTAAGAAACACTTCACACCTTCACTTGCACTTCACTGCCTTCCAGTTGATTGTCTCTGTGAGTTAGCATAGTTATGTTTAGTAACTGTGATGTTTGATTAAAGATGACATTTAGTCTAGAAAGCTCTAAGAAAATAACTAAAAAGACTCACAAACACAAGATAGTGTAACAAATTCAAAATAGATTTTTCCTTTCAGATGCACCAACAAAAGGACACCAGAACAACAAAATTAGCCCTCCATAAAAGGAAAAGAAGCAAACTGTTTGACGAGACGCTTGATAATATTTTTTACCTGAGTTGTCTGTGTCAATGATTCTGAAGATGGTCTCCAAGGTGGAGCGGTGGCGATACAAAGTTTCAAGTAGACTTTGGTCGATGTGCTGAAAGGGAGAAATAATGAAGACACTGTAGGTTCAGCGGGGTTTACAATATCTTTAAACTGATCCTAAATATGAAAGTGAGTCACTCTCATCTCTTTTCTTTTCTGTAACCCAGTGTGGTTTCCTTACATCTGCGTTGGGACCTTTGATGGCGAGCTCGTCAAACCACTCATGGTAGTCGATCATGCCATCACTGGTTTTGGAAGTGACCAGCTGAGAGCGCAGCATCCTCCAGGGCAGGCCGAGGTACATCACGCTCTCCACTGCCATGGCCCAGTCGCTCACAGACACGAGACCTGACAGAGGTGGAATCTTTACCCATTTCATCCCATTTCCATTTAGCAACTCTAACTTTCAACCAAACTCTCAACCATTGCTTCCTCACACCATCCAGTCAGGTCAGTAAAGAACTCCACTGCAAAAACATTAGAAGAAGCCAAGCATTGAATCATCAGGCCAATCATGTCAGTCAAGGGAGAACTACAGCCTATTTCAGATTGGTCTAGCTAGGGGACGTCTAGCTGCTCATAAACCAGCTTTTTGGATGCTGAAGCTTGTGTGCAATGTGTCCCAGTACATGTAGGCACTGCTGGCATGGCTTAACAAGCAGGAGAACTTGTACTTGTCAGTCAAAATAGCACTGAAGAACTAATTTCTTCAATTTACAACATTTTGCATCAACACTGATTGGACATCAAAATAAGATGCCGGACCTTTAACCTTAAAATAAACTGAAGATAATGTTCCTAGTAAGTGCCCTCAAACCTACCTTTGGCATATCTGTGCTACAATTTCTTATATTTTACTAGATAAAACTAATGTAGTTATACTGATATATGTAAATGTTAAGACATATGACATCACTGCTCTCAGAAGTACAGATTTTGCTGAGGGACAACTCAGCCCTCTTGGTTCATGTAGCTCATGAGGGAACATGAATTACTTGAATCATCTGCATTTGCCTTCACGACTGAATGAACGTCTTATTATAATGTGGTGAATTTCTCCCTGAAGTTAGCTTTCGTTGCCTTTGTAGGAGAAAACTGTTTTTGATGGAGTTGCTGCATCAAAACCACATATTACGGTAAAACACATAAAGAAAACACATTCACACATCTGGCTCAGATCTGGTCACTGTCACCAAACTCAGGGCTGCTCAGCATATTATTCTATTCATATATGTGTATATGTTGGGAAATTCCAATTGACAAAATCAACTTCAAATTTATTGTGCAGTCAAGCTCTGAATCAAAACATTTTCTGTCCAATACATCAAGTTTCACTCTGAAAGAAGATGAATGAGTAAGAGAGAAAGCTTTTATCATTTGAGTCTCTTGACCCTTCATGTCTCATTTCTAGCACCAAAACTGTCTTCTATTCAGTGCAGACATTACAAACACAAGCTGCTCCATCAGCTGATGAAGACTTTGAGGCACTTAGTTTTACTGATGTTTGATAAAAAATAAAAGCAAGAAAATTGAGAAAAACTGAGAAGCTGAATGACAGAAAACTACATGGTTCCCTATTTAATTACTACACACTTAAGAAACAAGGATGTTGGCTGAATTAAGTAACTCACAGAACAACAACAGTTTTAGTGAAAGTTTCTGGGAAACTGTCAAATGTTCATGGATGGACTATTCAGGAAAACAAAGCTTTGTTTTCCTGAATAGACATTAAATGTTCCACACAATGTACAAACATGTGAGCTCATATTTCTCCCTGGTGACACGTTGTCCTTTGAGAGCCACACAGGAAGTACACATGAGATCTGTAATAAAAACACTTGATCTCTTGAGGACTGAATCGGTTCATGAAAGTGACACTACACACCTTTGTTCTCCCTGTCGAACTTTTTAAAGGCACTGATGAGGTCCGACCTGTGTGCAAACAGCTGCTCCCGCAGGACTTTGAGTGCTGAGCGTTCAGTTCGTCCAACACTGCAGACAATATAACCACAATTATGACAGATGATAAGAGAAAAGTGTTGAATTACACAACAGTTCGGATTTTCAAAGGGGAACTATTTTCTTCTGTTAAATTCTTATCTAATCCAGTGTCTGGGTAAATGTATGTGTCATTTTTGGAACAGTTTTGATATTCAGTTAATTTGACAGCAACTTTGATAAATATATTCTTTTAGAGCAGTAGTTTGACATTTTGGAAAATAGTCAGATTTGATTTCTTGTCAAGATTTACATGAAAACCTTGATACCACCTTAATGTCTGCATGTTAAATTAGAAAGCTTTGTGAAAAAATAAAACTGGTAAAAAACTGGTAACTGGTAAACAAAACAGATTAATGTGACCAAACAACTTACTAATCAGACAGTTGCACCACTTGCACTGTGGAATGAAAAATATTTTTTAAGAATTTTTGTACCTTTGTCTCACGGTGAGCTCTCTCGTCATGCTGGTGGCCTGGTACTGAACCACATAAGGCACAAGATCTGGACCAAGCTTCACATAGGCCCCCCTGTTACTTCCCACATCATAGTAGTTTGAGGCAGAGAACAAGGTGAGGACCTAAGTCAAATGAAAGAAGGAATATATGCTTCAGTGCCTTTTTTATAGTTGCTCAGAGTGGAACATTTAGAGACAATCATGTTCGAAATCTTAAAACTCAACTAATGTCACACTATTTTTTGTAGCTGGGTTAAGTACTGAAGCCCTAAACTGTAAAGTTATTTGAGTCTTTGCGGGTCAGTGCTGTCTCAGCTCACCTTACGATTGTGGCAGAACTCATAACCTTCTTGTTTGCACTCATGGGAGCGAATTATGAGCTGCAGGTTGTGTCTGTTCAGGAAGTCCTCTGTGACATCGGGACCCCAGTAGCAGCCCCCACCTCGCACCTCGTTGGGTGTGCAGCCGTCCTGGTTCATGGGGTCACTCCACAGCAGGTCCAGGATCTGGAGGTAGACAGGAATGACCGATGGGAGAGATTTAACTTTGAGGAATTGAGCTGAAGAACAAAAAACAGAACTTTTCAAAATACAACAAATGCAGAAAAAACGTTAAACAATTGGGCTAAACAGCTGGATGGCTTCCCATAAATTTCCATTAAAGAAATAATTCACCCCAAATGATGAATCCCACTGACTTTCCAGAACTCCTCTCCTCATCGTGTGGTTGACATTTGTGGCTCTGAGTGAAATGTTTCAACGACAGGTAGCAACATATTTAAGTCCTCTTGGCAAAATTGGTAATAACTTTATAATCCCCTGTGTTTCCATCTAGCTCCATCATCAGGTCAAAAACAATCCCATCATCCCAAGCTGCATATTTGAGTTAGTGCTAATTAGAAATGTTGCCCTGTTAATATTCTAAATTAAAATGGTGAACATGAGAAACATTATACCTGCAGAACACTGCCATGTTAGCATTTTTCTTATGAGCATGTTAGCATGCTGATGTTAGCATTTAGCTTACACAGGTCTGCTAATATGGCTGTATAACCTTGGTCTTATTTGATACTGACACAAATCAAGGTCCATGTCTAACTATTAAGTACTGATTTCTCACTGGAAAAGAAAAATTCAGAACTAATGCCACGATTCTGACTCCAATGTTACAGTTAAATTCTGTTTAGTTTATAAGACAATGTCTCATATTTAAATTTAACTTCTTTCGAGTACTCTTGCAATTGCAACCTGCAATCGCTTTTCTTGTAGTGGCTTAATGCATACAAACACCTAAAAGCATCCCCTTAGCCCGAGTTACCCTGAGTTGTTTTTGCTGAATAAGCATGTTGGGTCTGACCCACCAATGAGTATCAGAGCCAAACGAGCCCATTGACTTCTACAGTCTGTGTTTAGGGTGGTGACAGTCAGTTTGAAAAGCAGATTGAACTGCGGCGGAGGGATTAAGGACAAGCTGGATTACGGCACGTTAAAACCCATGCAAGCAATAATTCTCAGCACCTCCTCTGAGTGTTGATCACTGATGGAGCGCTTATCAGGTTGTGACTCAGAACTGATTTAGTTTACTGGAACAGAGCTGAGGCAGAAAGGTCATGACCTCTGCCAACTTTGACTGCACTTATGTGGTACTTTAAAAAGTTGAGAAAATCAAAGCTTTAAACAAGGACAATGTGGGATCACTTGGCTTCTTTGCCCTCCACTAAACCAGGCAGAAATCTAATTCAACACATGGCAACAAAAACCTCTGTTTTGGACTCATTCTTCACCTGTTTCCACTCGCTCTTGGCATTGTCGCTGCTGATTGAATCAGTGGACACAGATGGAGACATTTCTTTTTCAGGTCTGTTCATCTCCACGTTGAAAATAGACTGTTTTCTTCTCTCCAGTTCTTCCTCCACGCCAACTTTGATCCGGTCGGAAAAGTCCTGCAGTGAGCGGTTCTGGAAGCTGCTCCGGGTTCCGAGGGGTTTAGGGTATGAGAGGGAGGTTCGACGCTGGAAGACCCTGTTGTTGGACCAAATATCTTCATCCAAGTCCGAGTCGATGGATGTCCCCGATGAGCTCTTGTGTCTCTTCTTTGGAGGCCTCAGTGCCGAAACATACTGAGAAAAACAGACCACAGATTCAATGAATGCATGTATGTTTTTCTTGCCTGATCTGAATGTGAGTAAAGGACTTTGTCTCAGCTGCACATGTTAACTCCTCACATTGTGTCTGTCCACTCTGGCGAGGATGCTGAGGTCTGTGACGTCAGAGATCCCTCCATGGAGTACAAGCACCTTCTGGTCGATCACCGTTGCTAATGGCAACCAGCTGAAAATTTTCTGCAGCAGCTTCAGGATCCTTTTGCCATGCATCTGAGGAGAAGCACATTTCTTCACTTTTTTCTGTATCTTTTCAGTTAAAACCTTTATTTAGTATTTAATCTGAACAAAAACCTAATTTTCAAGTTCAAATTCCCACACTAGGCATTAACCTTATTGAAAATGCAACATTTGATGACCAATAACATTAAAAAATGTAATTTTTCTGCCATCCTAGACCACATTTTAAGCTTAAATGCAGAAACAGGTAGAAATTGTTCTCCAGTATATTCAGAATGTGAGTTTGATCCCTTAAATTAAAGCTGATAGCATGCAGGAATTCAAACTTCTTTCTTCTAAAAAAAAGAAAGGAGAACAAATGCAAAACATTAATGACATCTGAGGTTTCTTTTGGGGGTCTCTGGACAACCTTGACCGCCCTGACTCATCAGAAGCCAACAAAGCCAGATCTGGTTTAGTGAGCACAAATCCTCTTAGCTGTGAGGAGGAGTGATCAGTGTTGTTCATCAATCTTTTCAAGGAATTTGTGGGTGACCAAAACCATTTTACTTTGCGGCTCCAAACATAGTTGGGATTAGGACACATTTCAGCTGTGTTGGCTGGTTTTATAAGCAGGGATGAGGAGTTGATGGCAAGCAATAAACAAAAGAAAAGGGGTTTCAGGTTTAACTAATACAAACCCACCTTGTATTTAGTCAGCACCTCCTTAGTGAAGCCATACCTACGTCAGCCAGAGAGACACAAAGTAACAGTTAGAAATGAAGGATTTTGGTAATACTGGAAGAATATGGATAACAGCATGTGATTGTGGGCTTTCTTTTCTACCAGGTCGATTTATTTCACCTCAGGTTGACTATATGGTCCTCGTGGTTTCCCCTGTTGAGGTAAATGTCACCCGGATAAACGAGCAGGAATGAAAACAGGATGATGAGGATCTCAATGGAGTCATGGCCTCGATCTACAAAGTCTCCATTGAACACGTAGGGCTTCTCCCGGGACGGCATGCCATTCTGTAAAGCAAACAGCAGCAGAGTAAAGCCTTGTTAAAGGATAATTCTGTAAGCCAGATGTCAACAAATGATCAGCCACAGCAGAGTGACGACGGATCCTGTTTCTCTAACTGGTTGATTTGTACACAAAACGCAGGATGTTGGGGCGTAACGGCGTGTTTAAAAACAAACTTAAGTTTGGCAGGGAAACAATTTGTTGCTTTTTTTAATTGGTAGACAGCATGAATCAGCTACAATTTCAATAAATAGTTAATCTGTTAGATTGTTCAGGCAAGAAAAAGTCAAATTTTCCTTGATTCAAACTTCTGAAGTAAAAAACTAGAATTTTTTTCTTTTTTTCTTTTCTTTCTTTCTTTTCTTTCTTAAAAATAAAATAGTTTTTAGGAACAGTCAGACAAAAGGAGATTTTAAGACAGATCTTGGTTTTGTTTTGCCCTTTTTTGACATCTAACATTTGACATTTTTGATTTAGCTTAACAAATGACAAATAGATGAAACAGTTATTATCATGTTGTTTGATTATAAGCATTTCCTTGTAAAGAAGGTGGAAAATTGATAATTTCGAGAAAACTTTCTTCACTACATTTATAAAGTTTAGGATTAATCTTAAACTCATTAGTGGATGACCTGTAATCTCTTGTTGAGATAATATCCTTTTTTTCTTTATCAAATGATCAAATGATCATAAGATTTAAAATTACTTTACATTTATGACATTTTAAGATTTAAGAGAACCGGGCCCTGACCTTGTAGAAAATCAGCAGCATGTCTTCCAGTTGCCCATGCAAATCACCTGCAGATTAAAATGACATTTAATAAATTTACACAGATCACTAATGACTAAACGGTTAAAATTTTCACTTGTTTCATCTGACAAACAGTCAAAATCCTAAAAGATTTGGTGTACTAAAATAAAATCTGTTGAAAATCAGCAAATATATTTACATTTTTTAATACCAAAGCCGAAAACTTGAGGTTTTGGCTGAGGACCATTGATGTAATCTTGTCTCCAATCTCTCAACTGTTTCTACCTAAAAATCATCACTTTCCCTCAGCTCACCACAAATAGTGATCTCTTTGCTGTGGCAGGTAGAGATGCGGTTGATGTTTGGCAACATGCGGAGCTGTTTCCACGTCTCAAGAAAGAGCTGGAGAACGTAGCGTGAGTGAAGCTGCTGCTTGGAGAAAGACTTGTTAGCAAGAAGGTTTTATGCCCAAAACAAACACTTTTTAATCTGTCAGGCAAAGATTGTAATTTAGTGATATCCAAAGAAAAAAGAATACATAAATGAAAAGAAGTGACAACAAAGGATCATAATCATTGCTTTGAGGACTGATTTGTTTTTCTTAGGATTTGTTTGAAATTAAAAGCTGATAGCAGGATGTAAGTGCTTGTTGGATGGATAACACAGCAGTGGTGTGCACCTACTTTCTTGTTCCTGAAGGCCTCCACCAGTCCCACCGCCTGCTCCACCGTCAGAGGGAAGGTGAGGTGAGGTCCTGAGTAAATCTCCGGCACCTCGATGTTCCTGTAGCAGAAGTATCTCTCCCACTCTGCGTCTCGACAAACCTCGTTCTCTCTGAAGATGTGTGAGATCAAATTTCCTGGAGGAAAGGTTAAGCTGACAGTTAAAACTCAACGATTTAATTTTTTTACAGAGAAAAAAATACAATTTATAAGTGGAAAATGGAAAACTTACGTTCATGGCTAGATGGTGTGAAATTGTCCATGAGGTAGCCGAGGAAATTATAAAGCTGCAAAGGGAAGAGAGTAAAAAAAGAAGTAATATCTGTCACTTCTCTGCAGCAAACATACAGAAGTTTACTGTATGGTTTCTGGTAGATCCTCACCTTTATCTGAGCCTGTTCTCCAGAGTACTCAATGGACTGGAAGATGTGCCAGGTGTATCGGCGTCTCATCTCTGTACGAGCTACATACTGACGGTACCATCGCTGAATCAGGACTGCAGCTCTTATAGCTGCAACACAGGAGATCAGAAAATATCTTACAGCAGAGTGGTCATATGCAGCGTTCACAAGTAACTTAACACCTTTACTCGAATACTGCAACAAAAAAACCCAGCCGTCACCTACTTTGCTTAAAACAGTGTTTGAAATTTCTACTATTTCATACCTTTTACTCAACTACATTAATATTACATATTTATTTGTGTGTTACTTTGCTGATTTTGATAAATAATACAAAATATAATTAACAAAGAAACTATATGTTGTGTTATTACAACTTAAGATAAGATGTTCTAGTTAGTTCAATTGTCACTAGGGAAGCACATGACTGTATTATTATATTTCAAAATTATAACATGCATGATTCTAAAATGTGCCACCCTGCAAGGGAAGCCCCTTGGGTAGGGGGTGAAACTTCTTCACAGACATATGAATAAGTCCAGTTGCTTTTGATTTAATTGCCCAGATATCAATTGTGGAAATATTCTTTTTGTCTGGACACATTATGATGATGATAACCTGTAAACCTTAAACTGCACAGACAATTCTTCTTTGGGGTTTGAGCTTCATTTAACATCTTGTACAACAACACTGCAAATAACACAACAGACAAGAAAAAACTGAAGTGGCTTACTTGTGACGGCTGCATGCAACAGAACAGAAAAAAAGAGAAATACAGATACGTATATACAACATTTACAGGAAGAATGCAGTTATGGCAGACTAAAAACAAGGTGGAAACCGAGAGGATAATTAATGTTTCATGTTAAGTGGTGCTGATTCATATAAACCTGAGAATCTGGAGGAATCTGGAGGAGGATCTTGGTTACCTTTTCCAGAGTTTTTGTGGAACTGGTCGGACTTTGTGACGCCACATCCCATGACTGTCCCTGTCCAAAGCACCAAACAATCATTACATCTTCTGACAGTGATTTCAATATTTGGCAAAAAAGAAAATAAGTATATCATTTGTCTCGTACATTTAACATGTGTGCATGTAATAAGCAGCTTTTTAAAGTTCAAAACAGCTTTTTAAAGGGATTCATAACAACACTGCCACAGTCTTGACCTCTGAGAGACCTCTTCATTCATAGAAGCAGCAGGAGCGCTGAAGCTGCGGGATACTCGACTTTGTACCTTTTTAATCTCATTATCTGCTGGTGCACTCCGAACTTCTGTGATTGACCCCAATCCTGAATCAGAGAACTGTTTAGGTCTAAATTCTACGAAGGCTTACAGTAACAAATCAACAGACTAAATAAAGTAAATGTCTTCACGTGCTGAGGTTATTTTGATAAAATGGAAAAACTAAGTCATCTAAACAGTATCTTTAAATGTTAAGCTGTTATTTAAATTCCTGCCTAAATTAGTTTATGAACTACAAAACCAAATAAATAAACACATTTTTAAATCTTAACATTACACATTTCATCAAATTGTGTTTGCACATAACTTTTTTGTTTCATGTCCCTGGCTTTGGCCCTCTTAAAAGAACAGATGGGTGGCTTTCGTCATATGTAAAGATATTAAGCAGCAAACCAAAGTTATCCAATCAGAGAGGGTTTTCAGATCAAAATCTTTCTATTTACATTACAGAACTGGATTACAAGGCATGTCTTCTTTAAAGGGCTCCAACAGACCTCGAAAAGTAGGCTTGCTTGAAAACACCAGTTCTTAAACATTTTATTGCTTCACACCAACACTAAGACTTCTGACATCTAATATTCTTTACATATATAATTTTTGGGGGTTTCTCTCAATAAATTTAGCTACAGTAGCAATCAAAAAAAAAGTTACTCTGCAATGAGATCTGTAAATCAGAACTTTACTTACGTGGTCGCCTCCTTATCCACTCACCAGTTCCCTAGTTTCTTGGCTGTCAGCTTCATATATCACACTTCAGTGAGTATTTAAACAGCCATTTGCTCTGTTTCATCCTCCACCAGTCCTTCAAGATCAGGTGAAGAACTGCAGGGTGTCCATTAGACCGTTCATATAGGGTAGATGAACGACAGCAGCACCCGGTTGCTCACTACATAGGCCTGATGCACGAGGTTTCTCCACTGTGCAGCTCCCTCGGTCTGTGCTAAATCTGGTTTAGTCTCTAGTCCCTCGGTGTGATCGCATAATCAAGGCACCAAGCCACAAGGGGATTACTTTAGCTAATGACTTGATGGAACTAGACTAGTCTTTGGAAAATGGCAGTACAAACACCAAGTGCCGAGTGCAGAGGTTAATATGGCTAGAAAGATGGAGGCCAGCATCTGTTTTTGGATTTGTTTTTGGAAGTGTTTTTGATTACAGGTGCTTTTTTGGGAGTCCAGGATTATGTGATCGGGTGTGTCAGTATTAGACCAAAACTCTGTCACATCTTCCAACAGGAACTTGAGACTTCTTTCTCAGAAATCCCTCATAAGAATCAGCCGAATGAGGGCTCTATGTGTTATTGCAGCGGGGTATTGAGGTCATAGGACTGATGTATATTTCTGTCCACACAGGCCTGTAAAAAAGCACAACACCTCCTAAAAACAAGTCACATTGCCCTATATCATTTAGACATCTAACTAATGATTGTTTATTTGTTATAGGTGATGTCCATTACTGAACTATTTCTTTTTGAAACCTCAAATTGAATATTTCCCTATTGTAAATCCAAGGGTGAGCATAATGAAGCAATCACAGAAAGTAACTCCAATGCAACTTTTCAATTGTCCCAAGTTCCACAGACATAATAAAATCAATGGACCTATATTTCAAATACATTATTAGAATATAGCTAACTTTGATAGGTAATGTTAATGGTAAGGTATCTCCCAGATAATCAGTAGACAAAGAATGAATTTCTATTAACAAAATTACCAAAGGTATGTGTTTTATATAATTGTTTCCGTCTGACAAAAAGAGAAATTTATATGAACTTTATTTAACTTCGAGGGGGAAGAGGCAAACAAACATTACATATGAGAATATCTAACGTTAAACATCACATTTGACTTATTTTTCAACTTTTGGTTAGCATACTGTCACTGATAAGCTAATATATCTGACTCACGTATCATAGAGAATTTTTGGCAACATTGCTGATATTTTAGCTATAGCTGCTAATGTAGTTTTAGATCAAATTAAATTTTCAGTAGTGCACGTTTATTTGAAAGACTGACGTTATCTCCATTAACTCTTGAAAACTGTTGCTTTACGAACACACCTGAACCCTGTCGCTCCTGAACGCAACCCTTCCCCTTGAAAAGTATGGCGCAGCTCAGCTGGCTAATGTTGACATGTTAGCATTGGCAGTTGAGACGTTAGTTAACGTCAGACAGCTAACGTTAGCAACCGTTGACAGCTCTGTAAGTGAACACTTCATGGCAAAATATAATGTTCCTGAAAAATGTGGCAAAATGTATTTTGCTCTAATACTTGGAGAACATAAATACGTATTTTTTTGAAGAAAGAAGCGTAATGTACTCTTACACAAATTAATCTAGATAACGTTGAAGATCACATAACGTAAGGCTCATTGTATTTTTCATGCGCTCAGTTTTCAGTTTCCACTTGAAACTTAGAGGCACATTTAACTTAATGTTACAGTCCTGCAATTCTACGGTTACAATGTTATTTTTTTTCCAAACAGTTGTGGAAAGATGTTTATTCAACTTCCCAGTTACAACAGAGATTGTGATTTGTCAGAGACACTTTTTAACTTGATACGTTCACTGACCCTATTGAAACAACCGTGAGAATGATTAGATATTTATACTGTTAATATTCTCTGTCCTTAAAATATATGAGTATATAACGCCAGTTTGGTGGCAAGTAAATATTTCCTAGCTCGTCATGACTAAGCAAATTAAACTTGTTTAGCTAGAAAAACCCACGAAAAATCTGAAAAAAAGTGCTTTCACTGTGAGTCTGAGTTTGTCAACACTGGGATCTGTGATTAAGATTTAAATGACAGGAAAGCCTCGGTCAACACTGTAATATTTTGTAGATCGCGAAACCACATTGGTAGCAGATTATAGGTTCTCTGCGCTGTTTTTCACTACTGATTGCTGTATACAGCTCACGTGTTTTCTTTAATGAGGACTGTTTTATTATGCATGAATGCTTTCATAATCTGTGGCAGAAGAGCAAAACCAATGTGCAGGCACTGTGTTTTGGGGGGTTTAGGGACAATTACTGCCATGTTTTGATTTCATGACAACATCACCGTTTTCCTACTGTTACTACCGCTGTTGTACGTACACTGGAAAGTTAGGAGCAGCTTGATGTGATCATAAAAACACACCACCAGATTAGATTAATTTGAAGGATTTTATTGAACAGGCTTTAGGAAGTTATTACAACAGTGGTCAAAGATATAGGAATTATTCTTGACCTTACTGAGGCTCACATGACATTATTTGTTTCCTCTTTTTCTGGGAACTGCTGCGCTTTAGGCACAACATGACCTTTGACCTTGGTTAGCTTTCAGGTCATTGAAGGTAAATGAGGTACTTAGACTCTGTCCTTGAAACTTTATTGCATTAGCTTAAGTTTACAACCACATATCGTCAAAACCTACTTATCTGTGTCATTGTGAAGGCAAGTTACATGTGTTACACAAGAGCTGCTACAAATTTAAAATCATATTATTTCAGTTTACTCGAAAAATTGAAAGATTTTGTGAAAGATTGAATGTGTGGCAATATGTAGGGATGACTTGTATCAAAATACACCATTTATTTGAATGACTGTAGCTTTAAATGCTTTTAAAAGTATAATATATGTAATCACAATGTTTCAGTCATGTATCTCCACAAATGACAAGACTCGAACGACATTTTTTTACATATCACCTTATAACAGCAAGGCTATGCAGAGGCCTTTATATTAGACATACATTTAAATGGAATTTCTAAAGCATAAAGATAAAAAACTGACATAGTTAAGTATATTTTTTGGACAAAGCTGCTATTATACTGTAGCAAGTGGCTCTATGTTGACCAAAAATAGCTCAATCTAACCAGTGCATAACAACTGCTGTGCAACAGCCAAGAAATACTCTGTCAGAACAGTTTCCCAATCCAAATGTTTTGAGTTTCAGTCAACAGTATCTCTTAGAGAGCATCAAGAAGCCTTTCATTACCCAGTGCGTATGATATAATCCATTAATACATAACAGACACGCAATGTTTGTTCTCCTTGCCAGCATAAATTTACAGCATAACATTTCCATGTTATAACACTTAAATACAACTGGATCTTTTATATATATTGTGTTGAGATGTGCATTTACATTATCTCAAATGTTCACAACAGTGTTTAAACGCGGAGAAATCCATAATTTTATTCAAGGTGCGAGTAAGGAAGTCAGTGAATGAAAACAAGATAAATAAAACTTTGATACCTTGTGAAAGTTTTGTTTGAGTCAGTTAGATAGATTTTCATCTGCAATGAAGGCTGCTAAACAATGAGATTTACAAATCCCATGATCCGTTGCTGCTACACAACGTCATTGTTTTAACAGAGAGACCTGTTGGGACAGAAATAGCAAATTGTGCATTTAAGCTGTTGAATTATGTAGGGGGCACAAATTATCAAATATTTCTTGATTTTGAAATGTGAGATTATGCAGTTCTTCTTAAATTTTTGTGTAATCTAAAATGCACTATATTTAACTCTTGTACTGTCAGCTGTCAAAAAAGTTATACGAAGACATCATTTTTACAACTTTTGCAGAGTAGTTTTCAGTGCATTTTTGAAATTTTCCAGAATATTTTACCATTTGATTAATAGAAAATGCAATGAGAACATTGGATGACAATTGAAAAGTAAATTTTCTTCAAGTAAACTCTCTTTAGGTAAGAATTTGTGCTGGGTCACTTTGACTGTGAAGTCAGGAATTCATTATATCATATACCTACATTTGAATCACAGTCAGATAACAAACCTAAATTGAATACAGAGCGCTTTTATATCCCCGTACCAATCGATTTTTTTCCACTTGAACTTCAAAATAGGGAGGGAACTTCCTTGCTGTTAGCTTGAGCGGTCAGAGCATTCAACACATCATCTGTTAATCAGCCTTGACTGAGCTCTGTGCATCAGAGTGTTATGATGAAGATCGCTGTGCTGGGAGCCACTGGGAAGACTGGACAGTATCTGGTCAACCAAGCGCTGCAGCAGGGTCACATGGTCACTGCGGTTGTCAGAAACCCGGGAAAGCTCACCGTGCATCATGACAATCTCAAGGTAATGTAACACTGATCTAGTCATAGTGTGCTGCTGCTTACTGCACATTGCGTTCAAAGTTCATTCACTTGATGGCATCATAAATGTTTAACATTCAACAATGGGGATATGAAGTTAAAAATTTAGGTGCTGCATTTGTTTCTAGCAACAAATTTTCTTTAAGGTTGAACGTCTGGGTGTGAGACTGTGCCGTAATAGTGCAGATAACAATGTGGACCTAACTGCAGTACTGAAAAGACTTATGCCAGTGTGCCATAGAGCTTTAAAATCACAGTGCCCACACCCAAACTACAAGTACTTACAAAATCTCTGGGTATTCTCGAGAGATTGATATTTTTGTAAATGACAGAGAGTAACTGTGTCCAACCTTGTAAGTGCTACAGTCACTAAGTTGGTCCCTTTGTGTTTAATGCTGCCTACACACACAGTGAATAGCAACGAGAAGTGACAAATATTTTTGTTTTTGGCAAGTAAAAGAGCTGTGATGAGACAGGAGCAATGGCTTGTAACTGTTAAAGAAACTAAAACATATCTTGGGAATACAAGAAGTACAGCTAGATTCCCGATGATGCCCTGCTTCTGATTAACAACAAAAACAATAACTCCAGTTCACAATTCATCAGCACTGATGTTTCCTTGTCTGCTCCTACCAGGTGGTGCAAGCTGATATATTCTCAGAAGACAGCCTGAAGACTCATTTCAAAGAGCAGGATGTGATCATGTCCTGCCTCGGCTTCGAGCCCTCTGTCTTCTCAGCAGTGACAGGCTACTCCCAGTCCATGAACGCTGTGATCAGTGCCATGCGTGAGGCCCAGGTTAACAGGTTTATTACCATGACTTCCTGGTACACTGAACGTGAGTGCATCTCACATGTCTTCTGTGGGGTGTTTTGTGATTTAAAAGTGAAAATTTCCACCTAGTTGTTTTAAAAGTTGTAATGATATACTACATTTGATATATTACTATAATTTAATCTTCAGATGAGTATTTGGATATCATTCAAACATTTAGAGCTACTCATCCAGCTGTTTTGTGAATGTTTGCTTGTCTTGGGTTGCATGTGAGGCTGTTATGAAAGAATTTGATATAAATAAGTCAGTGAAAATCTGTTATAAACTGGTTTTCACGATAAAAGATTGTAATCAGTGTTGTTTCCGTGAATATTCTGGTTGAAATTGACAACGTTTGAGAGAATATTATTTCTGAATTTCAGTGTTGGTCTCTTTTTGTTAGCTCAGTCCGGATCATCGGCACCTTTTGTCATCCGGTTCCTCCTGCTGCCAATGATCCGAAGTGTCCTTACCAATATGTATGAGATGGAGCAACTGCTGCAGAAGACAGACGACATCAGCTGGACCGTGGTTCGCCCTCCTGGTCTCAAGAACCTGCCTGCCTCAAGTATTTAGCAAAAAAAAAAAAAAAGCAAAACCGAAAAAAACCTATAAGTAACCAGATTCAAAGAATATTCATTCAAACAAGCCTAAGAGGCAGCAAAACTTGGTGGCACAACCAGCGTGACACCAACCAGAAAAACAGAGCATAGTTCAGAGAAGAGTTAGAGAAGCTCTTATGCCTCAGGATGCATTTTGACATAGTTCAGGCTTTTAGGCTTGTGTTCCTTTTTACTTAATGTCATGTTTATGAGGATGCAAATGAATGTATCTGTTCAGTTCTCACAAACATGATTTCTCCGTATCGCCATGGTGGGAATGTCATTTCATAAAGCCTGAACACTTGTGGTCAAGGATGAACCAGTCAGAATGTCTCTTTTCTATTTGTCCTTTACAGCTCAAGAGTTTCTGACCCATGAGGGATATTTTGTGCCTGGCAGCACTGGGAATTCAGTGCCAAGAGGGGACGTGGCTCGCTTCATGCTCTCTCTGCTCAACAACAACGCATGGGTCAAGAAGGGAGTCGCCATCACTACTAAATGAGGAAGAAGAAACCAAAGTTGATGTGAAAAAAGGGGCTGCTTCACAAAAAGTACCAAAACTAGATTTAATGTCAATCTCTATTGGTATTTAGCCATGCATGATGTATTTCTTTATCCAGGTTTTAAGATTATAGACTTTACGTTTTGCCACCCTCTCAGTACAGTAGAGATAAATCTAAGTTTTTTGCTTTGCATTTGCAGTCCATTAAAATGATTCTTTTGTTAATTCTGAATTTACAGCTAAAGCCTGTTTTTATTGCATTAATCATCAACAGAGAACTCTTTTTTTCAGGACCTGTTTTCCATAATTTCTGGATAATCCCACAAATCTCATAGTAAACTCAACAAAACTACTTATTATCAAACAACCTACATGAAAACTGCTGACTTCATGTTAAGTAGATTATGAAGAATTACTCGTACATCACGTTTAATGAGTGATGTTTAGTAAATGTTTCAGTGCTGTGAAGACCACAAAGTGCGGTTAACCTCCTTTGTGCTGATTGACAGCAGAATTGATATTTGAACTTTGTGCAAATAGAGCCCAAACTACCTACATGGTTAGACACCACTGGAACTGAGAAAGAAAAGAAATAGTTCTTTATTAATTACAGAGAACTAGTCCTTGAACACTTAAATGTTGTGTCAGTTTCCTGCCTTCACTGTCTATATCTGGATCACACAAGCGGCTTATACAGTCTAATCTGTTCTGTGAATGTCTTTTTACTTACTCTTGTTTAATGTTTTTTTACATACATTTGAAAACTTTCATCATTTGTGCCATTTACTTGTTGCTCATAAGCGCTGAGTGCTCTTACACATTGTATTACATGATTTCAACCAGATGAGGATAGTATTGTGCCATATGTGCTGGTGGTGAGTTGTAATCTCAGAGGGAATGAAGATCTGACAATGTTGCATCATATATTTACATGAGCACCTTATATTCAGTTATGCACTGTAACTTTTTGTGAAATAAACATACCATAATAAAACCGATAAAGGATTATTTGTGCAGAATATCAACTTTTTTCTGCCTTGTTTTGCACGGTTTTGGGTTTGGGAGTTTTTGGAAAGCCTGCATTACTTTTTTTTTTAAAACCACTCATCCAACTTCTGATTTATACTTAGAAGATTTTTAAAACTAAATTATGCTTGATAACTTTTTCATATATGATAGTTCAATGTTTTTTGTATCCCAGATTTCAACATTGCAGAATTCTCCAAGTTGTTAAAAGCAACTGAAACTTATTGAACATGGCAGAAAATGTTTGTTGTACCTTGAGATCACCTTGTTGAGTGTCCAGCACACCCATCCAAAGCTGCAATGTAAACACAGGCACCAGCTGTCAAAGGTAAAACACCTGGCTGGCTTTGATTACAGTGATCAGGGTGTGTTCAGGACATGCAACACTATTCATCTCCTATGAACTCTGTGGTGAAAGTCAAGAATCGTAATGGAGTCTCAGTTCATAAACTGATTGATGATCTGTAAAACGCATTCATTATTTCTGCACGTAGAAGGGTGTTATGTCAACATAAATTATCTTTTTACAGTGCAGTGCAGTACATACAGAACAAAATTGGGTTTCTCATGGTTCCTTGGTGCAAAACTGACAATAAATGATACAAACACAGCTAGAGTGAAACAAATGTTTAGACTGCCTAAAATGTGCAATAACAGGATGAAAAAAACATGCAAATCATGACAGGGGTCAAATATTAGTATGTGGTGCAATATGCAAAACTCAGCTTCTTTTATGTATCAGTTCAGCATGCATGATTGAATCGGCAAACTAATATTGCTGCTAACCATAATTAAAAACTGGAAAAAGCAGAAAGGCTCCACTAAAGGCTCCCTGAAAAATGCTAAATGGGTCCCACAACATTCAGATAAAATACACAGAAGTGGCAGCAGTATTGAACACAGGTCTGATAAAAGCATTTCCTATGGAACATGTTTTGTACAAATCTGACGTAGAAAAATATTATCTCATACATTAATAAACACTGAGATGAGTGTTATGATATGTCATTAAACTATGTGGTAAAGTAAGATTGTACTTGGTGAGACAGTGTGAAGGACTTTGTGTGAGGACATGTGCTGTGACGACAAAGGAAATTCAATGAAAACAGAGTGTGACTGGCTTATTTTGTTTGGAAAACTTAAATATTTTCCTTCCGTGTGCCAGCTGGAGCTACAAGCAAAGAATTTCAATACATATCTCTTCACCTTCTGTTAAATCTCTCACAAAAAATGATGATGGTAAACTGACAAATCATTTGTGGGCTAAAGGTCATATAAGAACAGCCAGTGAGAAGATTGAGATCTGTTCCGCAGTGTTCACAAACATATCAAGTGTGTTGAAGGACCAGATGTATTATCTCTGATCTTATCAGTGTAATACTGTTGTCACTCTTAATCTTTTCAAGTCACTTTCTGTCTTTCTGTCTGAAAGTCTGTATTTACAGCTGTAAGCCCCTCCTTGTACAAACATTTTATACAGTACACAATGCTGGAGCCTAGGGGAACAAGATGTTTGTTCTTATCAACTTCAGCTGAACTGAGTAAGAAATGCCATCTTAATGTTGTCTAAAAAACTAATCTGAAATGTGACACAACACACTGTTGTTTAAGAATGTAATCTGATCTGTCTGTTCACATCGAGGTAATTTTCTAGATGCTCTCTTCTCAGTTTTAGGAGAAGAAACAACAGCACTGATCTATATACCAAAAATTTAGAGGATGCCCAATTAAAGCATGAGTCTAAATTAATCAAGAATTAAAGTCAGTAGTGGTTACGAGCTTTCTGTGACACACTTTAAGAGTCTGGTTGATGTTATTTTCATGTTTCTCCATGTTTGCTTTTAGCAGCTGCCTCAGGCTACGTGACCCATCCTGTAATAAAACATCATCCCGCTGGCTTTTCATTTTCTAAACTGACCATCCAAGTGGACCTTTTTAGGTTTTCAATAATTAAAGGGTCAAACTGAATCCTTCTTTTTCTCTTAACAGTACTTTTCTCAAACTACAGAGAAGGGTAGACAGTAATGATTAACTCAGATGTGAAATAAATACAGCTTAGAGGCATCAAGAAACATATTTTAGCTGTATGTCTGACATGAGTTATTGAAACACGTTGACTCTTGTCAGTTTTTACAACGTATTACAATGTATAATTTTCCTGTTTGAGTACTTAATGTGTCCAAAAAACAAGTTGGACAAGTGAAAAAATATTTTCACCAACCCTCAATACCAAATGATAAACAAAAGCCAGAAAAAGGTAAAAAAGGTAAAAAAAAAAAAAAAGGTCTTAATCAGGTTAAAGGTTTGCGACCTAGCATAGTGACCTGACCTGTACTATAGTAGGTTATTGTAGGCAGGTTGTTACTGTTGATAAACACTTGGCAAGTATTCTTGTTTTTGAAGAAGTTTAAAATGCAACTAGTTCAGTAACTGACAGAAAGACAATTAAAAAACAATTGTTATATCTGATATAGTTTAAGTGATTTATTCAGAAATAATAAAAAAAAGAGTGTAACCGCAGTTATGCTGGTGACTCTTTGCTTGGCACAAGAGGACCTTTGACCTACATGCTAATGTTTTCATGCCACAGTGCCATGCGCACACAGTACTGAGTAGGCCTGCACGATTAATCGTTTTAGAACCTCCATGTAGATTCACCCCTACATGCAATTTCATTTCTAAATTACGTCGATTTTTTTTTCCAAGAGCTCCAAAGCTTCTCCCTTATCCTATGAAGCACCTTTTGGTCACACAATCCACGGCATGCAGAATCAAATAGTTGAGTTGAAAGTTTATGTGGAGGGACTGTGGCGTTGCCGAAATAAG